>JAKLTH010000042.1:7457500-7884408 GCA_025175895.1 Wurfbainia villosa
ATTAGTTTGACAGGATAACACTCTATCATTTAAATTAGTCTCTTCTTTGTAAAGTTCGAAGCAAGCTTATATACGGAGCTTGAATAATATGAGTATACCCCATTTAGAGAATTACAAGATTATAATGGGAAACAAATCACTTTTTAACTGGCATAATTTTGAGAGTTTGACTAAATCTGAAAATTCAGATTGGCTATGCGTAGATACATTAAACCATTAATATTAAATTAGTTGCAAGGAGCGAGTAATCTATATATTAAATCGATAAAACTTTAAGGTGACGTTTGGTTGGTGGGTTTGGAATGAGGGAATGAGAATGAGAATCATATAGAGTGTTTGGTTAATGATTTTAGGAAGGAGAGTTTGAGAATCAATTCTAAATAATTGAGAATCAACAAAACCCATCTCACATGGGGGGTTTGGATTTTATTCCCGTTCGCCGTGGCCCATCACTCGCTCGACGGTCGTTGACCGCCGCCGGCCGGCCAAAACCCATTCTCATTCCCGTCTACTATCAAACGCATTCCCATTCTTATTCCCACCTTCCAACCAAACGCCACCTAACAACTTTACCAGATAAAAAAGAAAGGAAAAAAAAACCTTTTTTGTTAAACTCCAAAAATGGAGAAAATTAAATGGAAGGTAATGAAGAGAATAGCACTCGTTACTAGCTACCTCAAACAAGAACCAGTAGCCCACCGGATGATATCTTGGAACATTTAAACTCCGATTAACTCCACAATCCAACAGCCCAATTCACTCTAAAATGAAAGCAGATGACTGCTAAACGGAACACTTGGCTAACCTAAGGCAACGACAAAGGAGAGTGAATAAGAACAGTAAAGCAAAAAAAAAAAAATCCTTCCGACAACATTAACTTCTGTCAAAATCGACCAACAGATCAGCAAGAAGATAATAGATCGAGATAAGAGAAGGAAATGGTTGAGGGGTTTACCTCAAGATTAGGATGGCAGAATCCCCTGCATCAAACCCTAGCGGGAAGCCGGGGAGGTTTGTTCAGGCTGGAAACTGAAGAAGAGGGGTGGTACAGAGCTTGTTTATGTGGCATTTTCACGGAGGGCTGAGGGTGCACCTAGTCTTCTAATTTCGAAAGGCGTATTTAATTTTCAGAATATTCCCGTTTATTATAGCCCATTGGTGAATAAAAATATAAAAGGAGATTATTTAAAAAAAAAAAGATAATAAAATATTAAAAAATCTTTTTGAAAAATAAGGGAAGAATATTTTGGGAAGTAAATAAAAATTATGCCTACTAATTAAAAAAAAAAAAAAAACTAGGTGAGCCTTTGCAAAAATGGTATCTCAGGAGATATTACTGGGGCCCGCTCTAGAGGGGGTGCGCGGCCCCCGTGCGTCCCCACGTCCCCCGTGCGATTTATACTCGACCATTTTCCTCTTCCGGACTTCGTGTCTGGAAATCAGCCTTTTGATCCCAAAGTTGCTTCTGCATCCGGCGAATTACGGCCTCCGGCATGTGGTCTCTCCAGCTGCTAGATGTGTTCCTCATTGTGGTAGCCAGCTTGGTGTTCTGGGAATTGGGGAGGAGGTGGAGGAGGAGGTGGGGCGGGCTGCCTCCGGGAAGCGTGGGTCTGCCGGTGGTGGGAGAGACGCTGCGGCTGATCGCTGCGTACAAGACGGAAGACCCCGAGCCGTTCATCGACGAGCGGGTGCGGCGCCACGGCCGGATTTTCACGACGCACGTCTTCGGGGAGCGCACCGTGTTCTCGGCGGACCCGGAGTTCAACCGGATGGTGCTGGCGGCGGAGGGGCGCACCGTAGAGTGCAGCTACCCGTCGTCGATCTCCACCTTGCTTGGCACCCACTCGCTCCTGCTGATGCGAGGCGTCCGCCACAGGCGCATGCATTCCCTCACCCTGACCCGCCTGGCCTCGCCCGCCGCGATCCGCGACGCTGCCCTCCTGTCCCATATCGATAACCTCGTCCGCCGCACCCTGGACTCCTGGTGTTGCTCGTCTCCGGGCCCTGCCCGAGTCCTCCTGCTCGACCAGGCCAAGAAGATCACTTTCGAGCTCACCGTCAAACAGCTGGTGAGCGTCAACTCGGGAGAGTGGACCGAGTCCCTCCGCCGCGAGTACCTCCTCCTCATCGAGGGCTTCTTCTCCATTCCCTTCCCTTCTTTCTTCTCCTTCACCACCTACGGCAGGGCCCTCAAGGTTCAAAACCAAACCCAAACTAATCCTCCCTCTCCTCACTCTTTCTCACCCAATAGATCCAATTGACGCAGGCGCGGAAGAAGGTGGAAGCGGCGCTCAAGGAACTGATAAGGAAGAGGAAACTGGAGAGGACGGCGGCGAGCAGAGGAAACGACATGGCGAAGAGGAAGATGGACATGCTGGAGGAACTGATGGATGGCGTGGCCGAGGAAGCAGAGGTGATGATGGAGGAGGAGATAGTGGACTTTCTTCTGGCGCTCCTGGTGGCGGGATACGAGACCACGTCCACCATCATGACTCTGGCCGTGAAGTTCCTCACCGACAACCCCGACGCCCTCGCCCTTCTCCGGGTGCGTCGGCCCCCGGCCGTTTCTACAGTACTCACACTAAAATATAGATCTGTAAGCTTCAGCGCCAATGCTTACAGTTCCTATTCCTTGGAGCAGGTGGAGCAGGACGAGCTCAGAGCGAAGAAGACGACGAAAGAGAAGGAAGCAGAGGAGGAGGAGCCGTTGACCTGGAGCGAGTACAAGTCAATGTCCTTCACACAATGCGTAAGCCTTCTCCTAATGAAGTCGCAACTATATCCAAAGATTTGTTAAAATTAAAAATTTTATGCTGTATTTGTTAAATTATCGAAAGATAGATAATAACCCTAAAAAAACATTATTAACACAAAAAAAGAATAATAATAATACTGACAAACCAACTTACTAATTAAATTGATCTCGTTGCGTTATCACGTTGCCTCAATGATTTAATGGAAAACTAGGCATGAACAAATAGTACCAACTCATCCGGAGAAGATACTCTAAGCGTATCATCTGAGAATCTCTTTATGTGCAAATACATTTGTTTGTAAAAGGTGAAGGAATGCTTGAGAATTCTTGAAAAAAAAAAACAAAACAAAAAAAAAAAGTTCCACGAGGATCATCAAAGCTTTTATTTTGAAAGGTGCGAGGTCATATTTTTACCTCTAGAGGACAATCGAGGTTCTTGGTCACTCTAGTCCTACCTTAAAGGAGGGATGCATGACAGCTTACCTAGTGTCTCAACTCCAACAACTAGATGATGTCTTCTATTTTACTACATATCTCAGAGGTGTAATTCTATATATATAAAAATCTATTTCCAAAGGATAATAGCAATCAGTGCAATTCTTTGGAAGAATAATTCGGGTCATTAGGAGTACCTAGAAGAAAGTTTATAATTAATATGACAACGTGAGAAGTAATTAGGATTCTTCCTTAAACACTTACATTGCTAATTAATGTAATATATAGTTTACATAATCAAGAAGTAATTCTTGTACTCTTTGCATTTGCCTTATTAACATGCTCTTCTTCTTTTTTAGCCTCCAAATCTCAAAACTCTTTGAATTCTTTCACTTTTCCCGAGTCTAAATTCAATCTTAAAATCCAGGAATATTTTAGTGAATCGACCTTCAATAATTCTCTTCCAACAATGTAATGTCAAGTCATTATTTCTCTTCGAACCAATAATGTCAGAGCTGATGTGACCTAACGAGTCATAGTTTGAGTGGGCCCGATCCAATTAATTTAGATTCCTGTGTCCCAATCGTGTGCGTCAGATGCACACGTGTATGTAACTCGGCCGCCTTTGATTGGATTTGCGTAGCCACCCGTCAAAATCCAATCCCGGTTTGTTTTTTTTAAATATTATAATAATAATTATTAATTAAATATGTTTGCATTGCAGGTGATCAACGAGACGCTGCGCGTAGCTAACATCATCAGCGGAGTCTTTAGGCGCGCCACGACAGACATCCACTTCAAAGGTATTTTTTGTATATTTTACTGTGCGTCAGTTTCCCAGTTTGATATGGAGACTGTTCGATTGCTTTCAGGACACACGATTCCAAAAGGGTGCAAAGTTTTCATCTCGTTCCGAGCCGTCCACCTCGATCCTGAATACTTCGAGGATGCTCGGACCTTCAATCCCTGGAGATGGCAGCAGGTCATGACTGTTAAAACAGTTAAAATACTCGGCCGCTTCGATTCTTGACAAACTGTCCATTGTCCGCTGCAGAAGGAGGCAGCAGCGACGCAGCAGCAAGTCGGCGGCGTAAATTACACTCCCTTCGGCGGCGGATCTCGCCTCTGCCCCGGCTACGAACTCGCGCGCGTCGTCGTCTCCGTCTTCCTCCATTACCTCGTCACTCGCTTCAGGTGCATATCTGCACGCGCGTGAAATCTGATTGCCGATTATTTCGATTGTGTGTTTTTTTTTTCTTTTTCTTTTTTTCACAGTGTATGTGATGTAGTTGGGAGGAAGCCGAGAAGGATAGGCTGGTGTTCTTCCCCACCACAAGGACTCTCAAGGGATATCCGATCAATGTCCGTTTCCGCGACAGCGACGACAATAACGACGTCGGGCTAGCGGCTCCGGGAGCCAGTTAATTCTTTCCCTTCGATCATCTTCTTCATCCTCATCCAATGTTATACCCTGAAAAAAAATAAAAAAGATAAATAAGAGGACTATATATATACTATGTGGCCCTTGTATTATATAAACTTAATTGAAATACATATGAAGATGCGATGGCTCTAGCTCCATTGGTGATCGGAGAAAGATAGTACGATGCATAGGATTAATTGTAGGGCCAAAAAAATTGAGGTTCAATTCAGTCAAAGGAGGCTAAAATATTTTCATTCGCGGTTACTTAACAATCAACTAAACTACTTAGCTAAAAAATTAGAGGTAGTCAGTGATCTAACAAATTTATACGATAATGAATTATAAGCAAAGAAATGATTGATGGTGAAAGTTGGGCGATAGAGATAACCATTGGCAAACAAAATGCCTTGTTGATAAGGCAAACAAACAATCGTTGATAGATCTAGTTGACTAATCGATGACAAAATGATAAAATATAGAAAGTGAAGTTGAAGATGTTTTTGTATCCCTGAAGATCGATGTTTGAAAGATATAAAAGGAGGACCACGAGTAGCATTTGAAGGCTTATATAACACCAACTTAAATCTAAGAAGATGCCCTAACCCCCTATAAGATTCTACTAAAAAAAGGAATTTATTTGAAAAGAAACGCCTCGAATTGTTATCAAACTATACTTAATTAAAGGATTAGTATAAAGTGTGTGACAAGTAAAATATCCACCAAAGCAACAAAATATATGGAGAGGCAAAATCAAATAATGCTAATATTAGAATTCAACATGATTTAGAGACTTCTCTTACTCGATGACCCTAGTCATGCTAGTGCGACTACCTCTGAGATGCAAATTCATTATAATTTTTTTTGAAACAAAATAAAGGAGCAAACCTTAACAATTATCCTGAAAAGGATGAGAGTGACCTTACTCTTTACGACAATATTAGAACTTCTATAATTAGTTGAAAATGATTATAAATGATAGACTTCTATAATAAGTTACAAAATTATCATAATATATGATGGTGTTCCCTCTTTCGGTATGCTCAGACTCCTCCTCTTCTGTTATTTCTGAATAATAAAGTATGTTAGCCTTAGAGGATGTAGCCCAGGATCCGAGTCTGCAAGTAAATAGAATGTTAAAGGCGGATCGACTTCATCGGCACGACCCTTGCAATGATCAAATCAATACTCGCCAAGGAGAAAGAAGAAGATAGTTAAAGAAAAGAATAGAAAAGAACAATGAGTAGGAAAGGTTCATGCTACAAGAAAATAGGGTTTGAGAGACAAAAAATTCTGTCTCTGAAAGTCAATTTTTCGTCTCTAAATATAAATTGAGACGGAATATTCCGTCTTAAAAATCCGTTAGTGAAAGCCCTGTAGCTAATTTTAAGACAAAAATATTCCGTCTTTAATTTTAGAAACATATTAAAATGTTGTTTATAAATTTGTTTTTAAGTTAACCAAATGAAAACAATTTCAAATACATATTTTGTTTCTAATTTTGTTTTAAATTCATTAATAATCTATTTCAAATAATATATCAAATATGATTTTAATCTGTTTATAAATCCATTTACATTCCTATTTATTAATTTGTATATAATTTTATTTTTGAATACATTATTAAAGTTTTATTATATTTTAATTTTACATTTATTGTTTACATAATAATTTACTAGAAACAATCACACATTTCAAATAAATTAATTTTTTTTAAACAACTAATTTCTAATTCAAAAGTATTATACAATTAAAAATTAAAATAAATAAATATTCGCATCATTCAAATAAATAAATTATCCCAACACAAGTAATCTAATTTTTATTTCGTCTATCACACCGCTCATGAGATTCAGATCCTCTGGGATATACATGATTGGTATATCCCACCTCTTAAATCATTTTATGAACCATCTCCTTGAAATCCAAGGAGAAATTCAAGGAGAAATTATTGGAGAAATCCAAGTCGATCAAGGTTGACCGGACACTTGGTGTGGAAAAATTTAAGTATGGATACTTGGCAAGGAAAAATCCAAGTCAGTCAATGGAGATCGGACACTTAGCATTGGAAAGACCAACAAGGAGTTGGTGAGGGAAGTCTCGGCAGGTATGGGAGACCATTCTTGGCAAGTGAAGTCCCGGACGAATAGTCATAGCAAATGAAATCTCGGGCTAGGAGTCTTGGCAAATGAAGTCCCGGATAGGGAATCTTGACAGTGAAGTCCCGAAGGCGTGACCTCTTGGCAAATGTAGATCCGAGAGCATGATGACAGCTGATGAAACTACTTGAAGGCTAGCACAAGGATGAAGAGTCATAGACTCGAGGGATCAGGGAGGCATAAGGTTGATAGAAGTGGGTTGAAGGCTTAAGTCTAGGCTTAGGGTGAGTATTAAGTATGAAGGAATTATACTTGGGGTGTTAAACCCCAGTGCTGAGGTATAACAGTCGACTGTCAATTTGGTTCAGTCGACTGGCCTTCGTTTCTAGATAAACAAAAGCAAGGTGATTTCGACCAACGCCTCGACTGGGTTGTAGTCGAGGCGACACCCTCGACTGGTAAGATGAAGTCGGGTGGTGAAACTTAGGAAGTCGAGATAGTGGTATGGAAGTACTCGACCAACACCTTGACTGGTTGTTCTGATGGAGGCACAGAAGCGAGGCGCACTCGACCAACACCTCAACTAGGGCTTAGTCGAGGCGTCGCCTTGATTGGATTACTCGAATGACACCTCGATTGGTTCCAGCACAAGTATGAAAATAACCAATCAGAAGTAAGATAGACTCAACTAGCGCATTGACTGGTGAGACGACCATTGTGCATCAACGTTCGAAAGTAGGAGGTTTCAACGACCATAAATGGAGAGGCTTGTGGGCATCTTCGAAAAAGGTTTTAGAAGGGCAATTTGAGGCGAAATGTTGCTGCATTTCAAGGTCTTCAAAGTCATCCTAAAGCAACCAATAAGTAAGCATTCAAAAGCCCTAACTTATAAAGTTTGTTCCCTTGTTGTTCATTTGCTTTTGTAATTATTGTATTTACTTGTTGTATCTTGTTCTTATTGTTGTAAGAGACTAGTAAGAGGTTTCTCCACCTCCGGTGTATCACCGAGAAGGAGAAGTTTGATAGTAGTGGTGTGCATCACTAGAGCTCATTAGGGCTCGACCGTGGAGTATGAACTTGGGTTTCGAACCACGTAGCATCCGTGTGTTGTCCTTGTGTTGTGCTTTGTATTTGTATTTGTATTTCCACTGCGTACTAACGATTGTAGACAAGCACAATAAATTCCATCGAACGAACACGAATTTCTATTCACCCCCTCCCCCCTCTAGCGATGTCAACGATCCTATAAGTGGTATCATAGCAAGGTTGTTCTTTAATCAGACTAACAACCGAGGGAGCTAAAACTAGAGGCGATAGAATTCGGAGATGGATTTGGGCGTGATATTCGATTTCCACCCCCCCTATGGATTTGGAGGATTTGCTCAGTGGAAGACAATGACTGAGTTTTTCTTCCAAATGAACAATGATGATTGGTTCACCCTAACGAAAGGGTTTAAAACTCCAATGGACAAGAAGGAGAGAACTCTCAACCGGAGTAAATGGACTAAGGGAGAAGTCCAAAGATTCGAAGCTAATGATAAGGTAACACAGATTTTAATTAGTTTAATACCTAATAATATTTTGTGAAAATTAGGGAAGTTCAGGGATGCTAAGGAATTATGGAGCAATCTTGCTAAACTCCATGATGAATTTTCAATGATTCAAGACGATAAGTCCAAAGGAGAAGAATGTTCATCATCCTAAGATCTTGATGATTTGAAGGTTGAGAAGTGTTCAACTTCCAAGATTGAAGAAATTGTAGAAATCTCTACGTCAAGGATTGAGGGGGAGGTTAGATTTTCAATCCTGGAACAAGAGCAAGAGCAGGAGCCATCTACCTCTGGACGTGAAGAAGAATGCCAAAATTCACCTACCATTCAAGAAGGTAACTCAAATGCAATAGTTAAAAATAAAAATCATATAACATACTTCAAGTGCAATAAAAGGGGATATTATCGGAGTCAATGTCCTAGGGGGAGTCACTCTTGGAAGGGCAAAGGAGAGAGTTCAAATGTAGGGGGAGCTAAGATAATGTCATGCCCCGGGAGTATGCCGTGCCGAAAAGCAAACGGACGGCATCTCCCCTGTACGTGGCAACATATCGGGTTAATACAAGGCCCGTAGGCCCACAACAACAATATATAAATGGACAATACCAAACAACATATCCACAACAATGCAAGAGGTGCGCACCGGTGCGACTCTAACATACTACACACAACAACGTACAAATCCACAGCCAAATACAACACTGATTATACATGGCCATAATACAAAATAACAGCGGAAGCAAATACGTGGAAAACCCCAAATGTTCGGTGTGAGATGGGATCAGCTGGCAGTGCTCCAAACGTCCAAGGAATCTTCTACCTGTTATCTGGGCGACAGAAAACCCAGGGTCCAGGGGTGGTGAGTATAAACTCAGGGGTAATATATAGAAAGTGCATGAACATATAGGGTAAAGAAATCTACAAGTATACATGTGAAGATCTACAGGTATACAACATGAGTCCAATAGACATACAGTCCTATCCAACTCTAATAACAAGTAACTACAAGAAAGTCATACGCATGTATATACTAAATCGATCAATCAACATAAAGTAATGTACCAACGTACTGACGGCGATGCAACACCATAAGCTATATCATCCCCAGATATACCATAACATAACCCATATAATGTACCAGTCAATCTCATACCGACCAATACTTTACATATGAAGCGATATGATCACCTATATAATAACCCGTCTGTACACACAATGACATGATGCTAATCAAATGCATATAACGATCAATCAACGCATGTATCATGCTCAACACATAGCATAAATAAAATGCAAATGGCATGTATCATGATGTACAAGCATGTGCAACAATCATAGCTCAATCAAATCGCATCTACGGGCATATGTAAAACATATATCAAATACATGCATACATATATATCAAGAATGCATATGCATGGTCATCTGTCGGACCGTCAACCACGACCCCAGAGTGGCTGGGGTGGCACGACAAATGACAACCACTCGGTCGCCACCACTCTCGAGTGGCCGAGTTGGAGTAGTATGGTGAGTAGTGTATAAGCGTAAAAAGCTAACTACTCCTAGGGGCCCTGCGCAGCCACGCCGTCCCTACCCATGAGTAGACAAACGCCGCACACAGACAACAAAGACCTCACACAACCACCGTCTATAGTAGTGGCGAGTGCTAACACCACTGCACGCGGTGACCGCGTGATCTCCAGCTACCACCATCCCTAGTGGTCGAGCGGCACATCCAATGCTCTCGCCTCAACCTGCTACCACTACCCGGTGGCGGGAGGCGGGATGGTGACGACTTGTCTCAATCCACAAGGAGACCGGTCAACGATGCATGCAATGTGATGATGCATAGCTCCATACATGTATCCTCGCGACACTCCCTATCCCACCGGAGTCCCGTCAACTAAAAGTCAACTATGCAAGGACTACAATCCATAAGACTCTCTCTATCGCATAAAGAGTCATACTCATCCGGACAACCACGCTAAGACCTCTAGTCGGAGCGATATACAATCGACCATCCATATAACCATACAGCATACAATCCCTAATGGATATACCATCACACTAGGACTTCTAGTCCCCGGTCACATACGGCAACCATACAATTATCTATGCACATGCAACTAGATCCATCATAAATGCACCACTAATACGGATGATATAACAATCGACTCCATAATCCAAACCATCACCTAACCCTAGTGATGTAATACAGTAAACCAATCTGAAGTCACAAAGATAACCCTAACCACATGTACTTACTGAACATCTATCAGCTAATACATAATAGGGTTTATAGTTCCTATCCGAGCTAGATAATCAATGAAGTACCAGAGTTTATATCTCAAAGGTCAAGGCAGTACAAACATATGATTAACATGAGTGGATTTAAGGTAAACAGGTATAAACATATATATCCAAGATCATGCACTGGAATTGATCAAAACTACCGGACCAGGTAGATATTACCCACCTGATACATAATCCGTGTTATCCATCTCCACGTTCATGTATCCATCACCATCAAAGTCCTGTAACAATAGGATACAGTTAAGTATCATCATACATCTAATGATCGCATCAAATCCTACATCAACCAGGTATCTCGATCAACTAGATTGATCTATTTATCCAATTAACCTAAATACTAGTTAGATCCATATTAATGGTATTGAAGCCTTACCATACGAAATAGAACACTTGGCTATTATCGAGGTCAGAAGCAAGAAATCACAGATTCAAGCCCCCCACCTAGCACAATCATAGTTGCACTGAATTGTTTGCAATCCTGATCAACCCAAATTAGGAAACTATATCATGGATTGAAGATCATCGAAGAGAACTACAGCCTTACCAATTCAATTCAACGTACAGACTCACCATAAACACAGAAATACAGATGAAACAATAAGCTTACCCAAAACTTACCGATCAGATCATCTCCGTGACCCTTTCTCATGTTCACCGAGTAATCCAACGACGCCAATCCCTCTTCCCGATCTGTTCGCTCGCTTCAATGGATGCGCCTACCACCGAGAAATCACGGCTCAAAACTCACAACTCTACTACCAACAAGGATTTCATCCAAATCGAGGGAACAAATCAATCGCTTACCGATCAAATCTCCTCCGGCAGCACCCCCTTATTTTCCGGCGCAACACCAACTCCAACACTGTGCCGATGATCAAACGGCGGAAGAGAAGAGGCGACGGCGGCTGAGCTCGAGCGTCGATGATGGCAGATCTGAGCTCGAGCGACGGTGACGACGAGCAACTCTGACCTGGCCAGCGACGGAGAGCTCCGACAGTGGTGATAAGGCAGCATTGAGCGGAGATCAGCTAGCTTAGGGTCGACGGTGGCAGATCGTCGGAAAAGGTGGGATCAGCTCGGGAAAGTCGGCGGCAGCTGGTTCTTGCGGCGAGGAGGCCTGAGCAGAGGCAATGGCGATCGACCGCCTGCTCCAATGAAGATCTCCGACAACTCCGGAATAGGAAGAATGATGGCCCGGCGACAGTGCCGATGGATCGAGGAACTCACGGGGTGGCTGAGGAGCTGCGGTGATGGAGAGCTCTAGTGGCGACGAGTGGGAGCTCGAGGAAGAGAAGGGAAAGGTCGATCGGGAGCAGAGGAATTAAGCGGTGAAGAAGGAAATCGCGAGATTGAGATTTGGGGATCGCGGCGTGGAAACGGAACAGGGGAAGAGAATCGCAGCTGAGAACCTACTGACCTCCGGTCAGAGATCAACTAGGGCGGCGGCGTTGTCGAGCTGCTCTCCTCGGATCGCCAACGAGCTGAAGGGGAAGACGCGATCGCGCGGAGAAGAAGACAGCGAGAAGAACTGAGAGAGAAGGAAACAGGTTGCGAGTGAAAATCGGGAAGGGATGAGCTCGCGATCGGTTCATCTCTGTTTAAACTGTCGTTCCTTCAGATTTGGTTCGAGCTAAACCGAATCCAACTCAATCCGGTTCACTCGACTAGCACCTCGATTAGAGGCAAGTCGAGGTGGCACCTCGATTGAACGACTCGACTAGCACATCGACTGGTTGTTCTGATGGAGGCACAAAAGTGAGGTGCACTCAACCAACGCCTCGATTAGGGCCTAGTTGACGCGGTGCCTCGACTGACACCTCGACTTATTCCAGCACAAGTATGAAAATATCCTATCAGAAGTAGGGCAAACTCGACTAGCGCCTCGACTGGGGTATCAGTCGAGGCGACGCCTCAACTGGTGAGGTGACCGTTGTGCATCAATGTTCGAAAGCAAGAGGTTTTGACGACCATAAATGGAAAGGCTTGTGGGCGTCTTATAAAAAGATTTTAGAAGAGTGATTTGAGGCGAAGTGATGCTGTATTTTAGGGTCTTCAAAGTCATCCCAAAGCAAATAACAAGCAAACATTCAAAAGCCCTAACTTGTAAAGTGTGTTCACTTGTTGTTCATTTGCTTTTGTAATTGTTGTATTTTCTTGTTGTATCTTATTCTTATTGTTGTAAGAGACTAGTAAGAGGTTTCTCCACCTCTGATATGTCATCAAGAAGGAGAAGTTTGATAGTGGTGGTGTGCATCACTAGACCTCGCTAGGGCTCGACCGTAGTGTAAGAATTTGGTTTCTGAACCATGTAAGATCCATGTGTTGTGTTTGTGTTGTGCTTTGTTTTTGTATTTATATTTGTATTTCCGCTGCATACTAACGATTGTAGACAAGCATGAGGAATTCCATCGAACGAACACGAATTGCTATTCACCCCCCTCTAGCGATGTCAACTGTCCTACACCTACAATACTTAGGAATGCTAGTGAGGCTCAGAGGAACGATAATACTTGAGAAGGCTGGTGCTCGGAAACCCCAATAGTGCTCTGTAGAGCTATAGTGTTCGGGAAGACTAGTGCTCAATAGAACTACAGTGCTCGGGAAGACTGGTGCTTGGGAATCCCAACTATGCTCAGCAGAACTACAGTGTTCGAGAAGGCCAACCATGCTCGACAGAACTTCAGTGCTCCGGAGGGTTGGCGCTCGAGAACCCCAATAGTGTTCTGTAAAGCTATAGTGCTCGGAAAGGCCGACGCTCGAGAATGCCAACCATGCTCAACAGAACTACACTGCTCAGGAAGGTTGGTGCTCGAGAATGCCAATCGTTCTCAATAGAATTGCAATGCTCGAGAAGGCCTGGTAGTACATGGGAAATTGATAGTGCTCGAGAGATCCAATAGTGCTTGCGAAACTGATAATACTCGAGAAAGACCATAGTGCTTGAGAGGAGCCAATAACACTTGGGAAGACCTATAAGGCTCGATAGAAACTAATAATGCTCAGGGAAGACCATAGTACTGGGAGTATGAGGAATACAATCAAAGTCTCAAATTAGTAAGACATGAAAAAAATCATGTGCTTATAAGATAAAAAGATATCTCCATTGGTATGAGGCCTTTTGAGTAAAATTCGAAAATAAAACTATGAAGGTTTAGGCCCAAAGTGGATAATATTATACCATTGTGAAGATATATGAATCTTATTTACACTAACAATTGGTATCAGAGTCATGATCCATGTCAAGCCATGAACCTCAAACGAAGAAATTGGAGCTCCCATATCTGGATCAAGAGAGCCAAACTCTAGACAAGAAGTCCAGTTGGGTCGGAAGGATCGAACAATTGATAGGAAGTCCAGTTGGGCCAGAAGGATTGGACAATTGACAGAAAGTCTAGCTAGGTCTGGAGGACCAGACAGTTGACAGAAAATCCTGGTAGGTTGAGGATCGGGCATCAAGCAGAGGAAGTCCTTCGAGGACAGATAGACTTGAGGGGGCTCAATGTGGTCCTTCATTTGAGAGGGGGAGGATTGTTGGGAGTATGGAGAATACAATCGAACTTTCACATTAATAAGACATGAAAAAGATCATGTGCTTATAAAATAAAAAGATATCTCCATTGGTATAAGACCTTTTGGGTAAAATTCAAAAATAAAATTATGAAGGCTTAGACCCAAAGTAGATAATATCATACCATTATAGAGATATATGAATTTTATTTGCACTAACATATAGTATTTGGGAGAACCAGACCATAGTACTTAGGAAAGCCAAAATCCTTATCCAAAAATTCTAGATACCATCACAAGTCCCTTTTGCAATCAGAGTGAAGAGCAAAGTCAAATGAAATCTGATACATGCATATCAAAAGGATAGTTACCTAGTCATTAAATGAACATGATGATACTAAAAAAAGTGGCAGTGTGCAATCCCCCATTCGTTCGACCCAATGAGAGGGAGCTCTGCCTAGTTAAGTGATCGAGAGAAATAAAGCTTATCTTGACCGAGTGACCAACTAAGAAGGAGCTTTGCTCTATCTAGCGGGATGGGTGATAAGGAGCTCTACCCATTTTAGCGACCAAGAGGAATGAAGCTTATCCCGATCGAGCAGCTGGGCGAGAAGGAGCTCTGCTCGACCGAGTGGGCAAGCGATAAGGAGCTCTACCCATTGAGCGACTGAGCAAAATGAAGCTCGTCTCGACTGAGTGGCCAGGCGAGAAGGAGCTCTGCCCCATTGAGCGGTGGGAGATAGGGAGCTCTATCCGGACGAGCGACCAAGAGAAATGAAGCTCGTCTTAATTGACCAGTCGGTGAGAGGGAGCTCTGCCCGACCAAGTGGTCGAGCGAGAAAGATGAGGCTCATTGAGGCCGAGCAATCAAGCGAGAAAGAGCTCTACTCAGCCAAGCGATCGGGCGAGAGGGAGCTCTATACGATCAAGAGACAAGAGAAATGAAGCTCATCCTTACCGAGTGACCAGGCGAGAAGGAGCTCTGCTCGATCGAGCGGGTGGGCGATAGGGACCTCTACCCTGTTGAGCGATTGAGAGAAATAAAGCTTGCCTCGATCGAGAGGTCGGGTGAGAGGGAGCTCTGCTCGATCGAGTGGCTGAGTGAGAAAGATGAGGTTCACCGAGTGGTAGGGATGATAGACTATTAGTCATTTGGGCCCCCCTATAGTGGAGAGGAAAGTGATAAGGACGACATGATGAATTCCGGAAAGGTCAATGGCTACTCGAATGAGTTGGTATCTTTTTGTCTTGGTTTCCATAGACAATGCTATTTTGATGGTGTTCCCTTTTCGGTATGCTTAGACTCCTCTTCTGTTATCTTCGAATAATGAAGTATGTTGTCCTTAGAGGATGTAGCCCATGATCCAGGTCTGCAAGTAAATGTAACATTAAAGGTGGGTCGACTTTACTGGTGCAACCCCTCCGATACTTAAAAAAAATGTGGAACCGCCACATTAGCGGCCCCCCACCGCTGCCCCTACGTGTGGAGGGGGGTAAATCAGGTCCCAGGTGGCTAGCGTAGAAATGCGGAGTCATCGGTAGCTTGGTCGTCACCTCCAGGAATCGACCCCTTGCCCTTTCAAGCCTTAACACGACTGTGCTAGCCATCTGGGTTTGCCCTGGGGGCTAACCCCTCCGATACTTAAGTCAGTACTCACCAAGGAGAAAGAAGAAGACAATGAAAGAAAAGAATAGAGAAGAACAATGAGTAGAGAAGGTTCAAGGAAGAAGAGTCATCTCCACGTACCATGATCAAATAAAAACCACCCCTTCCCTTTGTCTCTCATGTATCTTCTATAGTGGATTGGAACCGCCTTACTGACCAAGCTTATTTGACATTAATTTTCCTTGTATGGCTATTAGGGAACAACCATTGAGGCTGTTAAAGGACAATTATCATAAGAAATCTTCATCTGTTATGCTCCCTTTCTCATTTGTCATGCATCGTGGAGACAAGAATGACACGTGGATGGTCAGGAGGAGAGGTGGATGACTCAACATAACCGACTTGGGTACTTGAGACGAGTTATTTTTGCCTTTGCCACGGAGCACTAGTAACATTTAGAACATTCCACAATGCTTGGGAATGCTAGTGTGGCTCAGTGGAACAACAATGCTTGGACATGCTAGTGAGGCTCGGCGGAATGACAATGCTCGGGAAGGTTGGTGCTCGGGAATCCCAATAGTGCTCAGCAGAACTGTAGTGCTTAGGAATGCTAATCGTGCTTAGCAAAACTATAGTGTTCAGGAAGACTGGTGCTCAACAGAACTGCAGTCCTTGAGAAGGTTGATGCTTAGGAATGCTAATCGTGTTTAGTAGTGTTGGTGCAGGAGCATTAGCTAATCGAACATTGGTTTTGATAATGACAAAGATTCAAAGTTAAGCTATATTGTTATCTCATATGCTATGCTAAGTGTGCAGATATTGTATTAGACTTTGTCAAGGTCAACGACACTAGGAGAATCTTCGGACGAGAAATCTCGGTGGTCAACGACACTAGGAGAATCTCGGGATGAGAAACCTCTGTGGTCGGGTGACACCAGGAGAATCTTGAGACGAGAAACTTTGGTGGTCAACGACACCAGGAGAATCTCGGGACAAAAAGCCTCGGTGGTCAAGTGACACCAGGAGAATCTTGAAAGGAGAAACCTCAGTGGTCGGGTGATGCTAGGAGAATCTCGAAAGAAAAACCTCGGTGATTAAGTGTCCGAAAGCTAAGTGACAAGTTAGGAGAACCAAAGGTAAGCTCGGGGTGTGGAGCAGTGGTAAGGATGTGTCCTTAGTTAGAGGACAATCCTAGGTGTCGATTCGATCAAGGTTTTCGGAGGAATGCCAAAGTCGAGATCAGACAGTTAAAAGACTGTCACACTACATGACATTATGCATCTCTTGTACTAACCTTATGTTGTAGGTGTCAGGTTGAATTCTTAAGTGTAGCAGTCGACTATAGACAGTCAACTGCCAAGAGGATCAGTCGACTGATGTCAATGAATCAGCTCAATGCGCATGGTCAAAGAGATAGAGATCGATGTCGTCACCTCATGATAAGATAAGCCGTCACCTCAAGATAAGATCCACGAGTTTTGGATCTAGATCTGAATATATTCCAAGGCGACAATCTATACAAGGAGGGGAGGACTCAAATCCTAAATCAATCAACGAACTCCTAAGTGCACCAGCTCTCCAACCGCAATCCTTCGTGATACAACGCTACTCTGACCGTGCATCTGCTACAAGTTATTTGTAGGTATCTTGCTTACTTCTTAAGTATTATTTGCAAAGAGAAGAGGTAAGGTTATTACCTCTTCCTCTACATCATTATAATCGCATGTCTCTTACCTCCAATGAAGAAGAGATTTTTAGTATGTTGTCCTTCGGAAGCGATCAAGGATCGCAGGGCCTTGGATTAGCAGTCGGTGGACCGTGAACCAAGTAAAAATACTTGTGTTTTGTGTTTTAGGTTTCCGCTGCATACTTTATTTTAATCGACGAAAAGAAAAGTTTTACGAATGTTATTCGCCCTCTCTAGCATTTTCATCCAACAATTGGTATCAGAGCAGGGGCGCTCAGATTCGGTGCAACCATTGATCGAGCAATTTTCTTTTCGGTTATTTAATTTTATTTATTATCTCTATTACTACTAATCCAAGACCAAGTCTTGGGACATGTTCTTTGTAATTAACATTGTAGGAAAATGGATAAATCAAGGATTCAGGGGGGAAGTTCACAAGATAAATCAGATTTAAATTTTAAATTGCATATTATGTATTTCAAGTGCAGGGAGAGAGGACACTATTAAAATAAGTGTCCTACTCGTAAGACTCGAACGACACAATCGAGGGCGAAGGATACACTAATGCTAAAAGTCCGGAGGAACAAGGGGCACATCAAGTGTTTCGGGTGCGGAAGATTCGGTCACTACAAAAATCGGTGCCCGAAGAAGAAGGTTAATAAAATTAAAAATTTTGAAAATTTAAGTTTTAGAATACTTGACAATTTAGATAAATTGTATATTAAAGCTAGTATATTAGTTGATTGTTGTCGGTTAATTAATACAATTAATAATTCAACTAACAAAAAATTAATCAATTCAGATTTAATTAGTTTAAATAATAATAATATTATTGAAGAAAATGATCAAATTAATCTAACATTTTATAAAATTAACCAAGAGCTTAATCAAATCTTTAGTTAATCAACATAGATCTAAATCAAGTCAAGAATAAAATCAACTTAAGGCTTAATCAGAATAATTAAAGACTAGATCAGAATAATCAAACCTTAGGACAAATCATCAAACATTAGATCTGATTAATCTAGATAATTCCGAATTAAAAAGTTTTGTTTTGAAAAATTCAACTATAAAAAATTCGAAATTAAATTTAAAAAATTCCAAATCTAATCTAAATAATTATAATAATTCTACTTTTAAAATTTTTAATAATCTTATCTTAAAAATTCTATTAATAATTTTACTTTTAAAAATTCTAATAATCTTATCTTAAAAAGTTCTAATAATTCTATTAATAATTCTACTTTTAAAAACTCTAACAATTTTATCTTAAATTTTTTTAATAATTATATTAATAATTCTACTTTTAAAAATTCTAATAATTTTATCTCAAAATATTCTATTAATAATTCTACTTTTAAAAAGTCTAATAATCTTATCTTAAAAAATTCTAATAATTATACTTTTAAAAAATCTAATAATTTTACTTTGAAAACATCTAATAACTATATTAAATCTATTTTAAATTCAAAATCTAACTTAATTAAAAATTCAAAATTAAATAATCAAACCAATAAAATTAATTATAATAGAATATCATTTGATTATACAAAAATTAATAATTTAGCAATTAAATCTTCAACTTTTAGAAATTCAACAAATAAAAATCTACCTAAGAAACAACAATTTCTTTGAATTGATTGAACATAACATGCTTATGCATACATATCATTACCATGCTTATTTTTGTCATGTCATGCATACTAATCTTAAATTAACTCTCATAAATGATTAGATAGAAAATAGTTAATTAACCTTGACAACATAGTATCAGGATGTGGTGAGATGATAGTACATTAGGAAAACGAAGTCTCATGTATCCGGATTAGATAAGAAATATCTAGTTTGATGCACTTGACTAAATGGAACTAGTTGAAGCTACCTCACTACATCCTAAACTAGTTAGATCATGATTTGATCCAAAGTTAATTAAGTGTACAATTTCTTAAGTTGGCTTTGTCTAAGGAAGTAGTCGTTGTTCCAATCAAAGAAGGTCTCTATGCCTCGCCACGACCTGGAAGCCCTCTTTTGAAATGTTCACTTAACTAACTAAAAGTTAAATTTGAATCTAACCCAAGGTTAATTAATTTTCAAATCATTAAAATTAACTAAGTAAAATTAAATTCATCTCACAAAACCTATAAGGATAACTTAGTTGATCATGTAGAATGAGTGAGATGGTAAAGACAACAAATTGAAAATAGTTTTGAAAATGATTTTCAAAATTTATATATATATAAATAGATTCTTAAAACTATTTTTATTGATTTCCATGATTGTTGTGTGTAGTTATACGTAGTGTTTAAAATAACTATACTTTTTAAAATGATGGTTAGTTGACCAATACTGAACGTCTAGATCCTTAGGTCAATATTAGGCACCCAGATCCTCTGGACACTTAGGTAAGCCTTCCTTGTGGCCAACAAAGATGTCCTAGGAGTTTGTCAGACAAAGATGGAGGCCCTCTAGATAAGCATTCCTTGTGGTTAACAATAATGTTAGGTTAAGGGGGAGGATCTAATTGGATAATCATCATAGAAGATTGTTAAAATATTATTTAAAAAAAAATATATCACCAATACTTTCAAATTTTAAAATCCTTCTTTTTGATATTATGCCAAGGGGAGAGAAGACTTAAGTTAGACAAACTTAGTATCTCTAGCTACCTCTAGTTTGGCATAAAACCTAATAGATATGAGTCTTTAAAATGTATCTTTAATTCTTTAAAAAAAAACTTTTTCAAAATTTTATAACAATGTTAAAGGTTGGACGGTCACATCCTAACCTAGGATATACATTGTTGGTGCAGGATTTAGAAGCCTAAGCTCTTAAATGTTAAAGGGAGTTGAACATAATGGTTCACATCCTTAAAAATGCACCCCTTATAAAATTATTTTTGATATATGTCAAAGGGGGAGAGAGATTAAAGTTAAAAGGTTACCAACTTTTTTTTTTTTTTTCAAAAAGTAATTATTTTTCAAAACTCACCTAGAGTTAAGGGGGAGGGGGAGGTTTTGAAAAATACTCGTTTAATGCTTACTGTTTATTTTCTCTTAACTTTAAATTTGTTTGTCATAGATAAAAAAGGGAGAGATTGTTGGTGCAGTGACACTAGTTAATCGAACCTTGATTTTGATAATGACAAAGATTCAAAGTTAAGCTATTTTATTATCTCATATGCTATGCTAAGTGTGTAGGTATTGTATTAGACTTTGTCAAGGTCAACGACACTAGGAGAATCTCCAGACGAGAAATCTCGATGGTAAACGACATCAGGAGAATCTCGGGACGAAAAACTTCGGTGGTCGTGTGACACCAGAAGAATCTCGGGACGAGAAACCTCGGTGGTCAACGACACCAGGAGAATCTCGGGATGAGAAAACTCAGCAGTCGGGTGACACCAGGAGAATCTCGGAAGGAGAAACCTCGATGGTCGAGTGATGCCAGGAGGATCTCGGAAGGAGAAACCTCGGTGATCAAGTGACCGAAAGCTAAGTGACAGGTCAAGAAGACCAAAGGTAAGCTCCGGGTGTAGAGCGATAGTAAGGACGCATCCTTAGTTAGAGGACAATCCTAGATGTTGATCCGACCAAGGCTTCCGGAGGAATGCCAAAGTCGAGATCGGACAATCAAAGGACTGTCACACTGCATGACATTATACATCTCTTGTGCTAACCTTGTGTTGCAGGTGTCAGGTTGAATTCTTAAGCGTAGCAGTCGACTGCCAAGAGGATCAATCGACTGATGTCGATGAATCATCCCAATGCACATGGTCAAAGAGATAGAGATCGATGCCGCAATCTCATGATAAGATAAGCCGCCACTTCAAGATAATATCCACAAGTTTTGGATCTAGATCTGGATATATTCCAAGGTGACAATCTATAAAAGGAGGGGAGAGATTCAAACCCTAAATCAATCAATGAACTCCTAAGTGCACCAACTCTCCAACCGCAATCCTTCGTGCTACAATGCTACTCCGACTGTGTATCCACTATAAGTTATTTGTCGGTATCTTGTTTACTTCTTAAGTATTATTTGAAAAGAGGAGAGATAAGGTTGTTACCTCTTTCTCTACATCATTGTAATCGCTTGTCTTTTACCTCCAATGAGGAAGAGATTTTTAGTGTGTTGTCATTTGGAAGCGATCAAGGATTGTAGGGCCTTGGATCAGCAGTCGGTGGGCTATGAACCAAGTAAAAATACTTGTGTTTTGTGTTTTAGTTTTCCATTGCATACTTTATTTTAATCGACGAAAAGAATAGTTTTACGAATGTTATTCACCCCCTCCCCCCTCTAGCATTTTCTCAATCTAACAAGTAGAGCTATAATGTTTGGGAAGGTTGGTGCTCAGGAAGGGCAATCGTGCTTAGCAGAACTGCAATGTTCGAGAGAGTTGGTGATCAGAAACCCTAATAGTATTCTGTAGAGTTGCAGTGCTCGAGAGGGCTGGTGCTCATGAATGACAACTATACTCAATAGAAATGTAGTGCTTAGGAAGGTTGATGCTCGGGAAAGCCAACCGTGCTCAGTAGAACTGCAATGCTTGAAAATGTCAATCGTGCTCAGTAGAATTGCAGTGCTCGGGAAGGCTAATGTTCGGAAAGGTTGGTAGTACCTGGGAAACTGATGGTGCTCGTGAGACCCAATAGTGCTCGAGAAACTGATAGTATTTGAGAGAGACCAGAGTGTTCAAGAGAAATCAATAATGCTCAAGAAAGATTATAGTATTGGAGAGAACTTCGCTATAGTACTCTGAAAAGCCATAAATTCTTATTCAAAAATCCTGGATACCATCGATACACATTGGCATCACCTCGATAAAATACACACAACTAACACAAGTTAAATTCAAACAAGTCATGCAAAGTTCACCCTCAAACAAGTTCACACCCAGTTAAGTTGCATTTGACTTTGCCACATGCACATTCAACATAGGAGTTCACTCTAGGAAAGCTCATACCTCGGTCAAGTTGCCCTTAACTTGCAAACAAGATCTAAACCACTTTGAATGAATTGAATCCACCTAGGCATGAAGTGGACCATCTTCAAACTCTTTTGAGTTAAATCACATCTAACTCGAGCAATTTAGAGCAAAATATGAACCATTCATTAGACCTTTTCTTACAATTATCTAATTATGATCATTATTGGGTTTATAATATATCTTATAAAATAACCATAATAACATTGCAATAAAATACATTCATAGTCGGCCATTCTTTCTAATTTATATTGTTGATTGCCTTGAATTATATTGGGCGGACCCAGATTGTGGGTCGACCCGTATTATGATCCGGATCTGCTTCTTTTAATGTTAAAGAGCAGTTCTAGGATTTCTGGCATGATGTACTCTCTCGAAATAATTCTTAGAAATAGATATCTCTCTCCCTGCCCGTGGACGTAGGTCGAATTGACCGAACCACGTAAACCTTGTGTATTCTACTATTTTCTTGCAATCCGTTTTTCATGTAACAATTGGTATCAGAGCTCCAACACCCGACGACGTCCTTGGCGGCCTTCACTTCTCCACTTCATGCATGGAACGTTTTTCCCCTTCATCTTTCAATCTCACAGGAGAGGATCTTCAAAAGGATTTGAGGCTTCATTGACAATTCTTTCCCTTGGTCCTGATTCCGTGGAGATTTGATTCCGTGGAGATTTGTGGTTCTAGTTCCTTGCTTTTGTGTGTATTTTGAGTTGGTGGTGAAGGAGAGGTCAGAGGAGTTGGGTCGCTGAAAGCGACTATCGGGCTGCATCCCATCGCACAGCAAATTTTGCATAACAAAAGAACATATTTTGGTCTTTGATTGGGTGGCAACAATTTGTTTTTATTTATTTTTGGTCAAAGCTTGGAATTCTGCGTGTCGACCAAAGGTTGATCTAAAAATAGATCTGAGATTTCATTTGCTGATCAAGATCTGGAAGATGTCATCCCACAAGTTTGATATTGAGAAGTTTAATGGATCAAACGATTTCACTTTGTGGAAGGTGAAGATGAAGGCTGTTCTGGTTCAGCAGGGATGTGCAGCAACGTTAGACGGAGAAGAAAATTTATCTCAGAGTTTGAAGGTCGAGGAGAAGATTGAGATTCTGGCAAAAACGCATAGTGCGATTATGTTGAGTCTGACTAACGAAGTCTTGAGAGAGGTGATTGATGAAACCAGTGCTGCGTCGTTATGGAAGAAATTGGAAAGCAAGTATCAAAAGAAATCCTTAACGAATCGTTTGTATTAAAAGCATCATTTGTATACTTTGCGGATGTCAGAAAATACACAAGTAAAAGACCATGTTGATAATTTTAACCGAATTATCCTAGACTTGTAAGGTGTTGGGGTTAAAATTGATGATGAGGATCAAGCAATCATTCTTTTGTGTTCCTTGCCTAATTCATATAAGAATTTTGTTGACACTATGCTGTATGGAAGAGAAACTATTTCTGTCAGCGATGTGAAGGATGCTATGCAGTCTAAAGAATTGAAAAGAAAGGTCTTTAGTTCTAATGAATGTGGAGTAGACTCTAGTCTGATTGTTAGCAGGGGCAGGAACAAGGAAAGGGATGGAGGTAACAAGAGTAAGTCACGTTCAAAATCAAAGTCTAATTATGGACCTCGGTGTTATCACTGTAAAGAAAAGGGGCACATTAGAAGGGAATGCCCACAGCGGAAGAAGGGAAACGAAAAGAAGGAATCAAATGGCAAAGCTAGTGCAAGTGTAGTGCACAATAGTTCTGATGAAGGTGAGGGTAGCAATGTTTTGACTGTCTATACTTCAGGTTCTGCAAATACTTGGGTCATGGACACAGGTGCATCTTATCATATGACTTTTTCAAAGAATTTGTTTACTTCCTTTAAGGAACGGAATGACAATGTGAAATTGGGTGATGATGAGGAGCTTAGTGTCAAGGGCAGTGGTTCTGTGCAGATTAAGATGTATGATGGGATGGTTAGAACAATCGATGCTTGGCATGTTCTTGACCTACGAAAAAATTTAATTTCCTTGGGTGCTCTTGATAAGCAAGGGTGTACAGTTATTCTGGTGGAGATGGGCAAATTAAAGTTTCAAAGAGTGCTCTAACAGTAATGAAGGGTAAATTGTAGCATTGAATTTATATCTTGGTAGGAAATTCAGTGATGGAACAGTGACAGTTTCTCATTCTTTAGAGCAGCACGATGATTGTACAGAGTTATGACATCGTAGATTGGGTCATATGAGTGAGAAAGGACTTGCAATATTGAGCAAACAAGGATTGTTAGATGAAGCAGAAACAGGGAAACTGAAATTTTGTGAGACTTGTGTTATGGGCAAGCAACGCAGGGTCAAGTTCAGTTATGGAAGACACACTTCTACAGATATCCTTGAGTATATTCATTCAAATTTATGGGGTCCTTCTCAGGTTGAATCACATGGCAGATGCAAATACTTTGTTACCTTTATTGATGACTACTCTAGAAAAGTTTGGGTGTATTTTCTGAAGATAAAGGATGAGGTGTTTGGGGGGTTCAAGGAGTGGAAGACTATGGTGGAAAAATGTACTGGGAAACAAGTCAAGACACTCAGAACAAATAATGGGTTAGAATTCTGCAATGCATCGTTTGATGAGTTCTGTAAGGAAAAAGGTATAGTGAGGCACCGCACTGTACAACATACACTACAACAAAATGGAGTTGCAGAACATATGAACCAAACACTGTTGTAGCATGCTCGATGCATGCGATTAAACGCTGGACTTTCGAAACAATTTTGGGTTGAAGCAGTTAATATTGCTTGCTATCTGGTAAATAGATCTCCATCAACTGCAATTGATTTGAAGATTCCTTAAGAGATTTGGTACGATACTTCCTCTGATTATTCTGGCCTGCATATATTTGGTTGTCCTGCATATGCCCATGTTAATGATGGTAAACTTGAGGCTACGACAATGAAATGAATATTTCTAGGTTATGCTGCTGGAGTTAAAGGGTATAGATTATGGTGTATTGAAAAAGATAGAACTCCAAATTTTATCATTAGCAGAGATGTCACATTTGATGAGTCTGCTATGTTTGACTAGAGAGAGGAGCTTGGTGATCTTGCAGGTAATAGATATAAGGGTGCTGACTAGAAGGTGGAGTTTGAGATTGAAACTCCTAAAAGGATGACTACAAATCCTATAGAACAGTCTAGGGATGTGCAAGAAGAAGAGTCACAAAATATAGCAATAGTGAGACCAAGGAGGGAAATCAGAAAGCCTTCAAGATATGCAGAATGTGTTGAGGGTATTGATATTAATACTGTTGCATTTGCTTTGACAGTTGTGCAGAATATTGATTCTGATGAACCAAAGTCATACAAGGAGGTAGTACAAAGTAAAGAAGCAATTGCATGGTTGATTGCCATGAATGAGGAGATGCAGTCACTTTCAAAGAACAAAATATGAGATCTAGTACCATTACTAAGGGGTGTGAAACCAGTGGGATGCAAATGAGTATTCAAGAAGAAAGAAGGTATTCCTGGGGTTGAACTAGCTCGGTTTAAGGCAAGACTTGTGGCGAAAGGTTTTTCACAGAAGGAGGGAATTGATTATCATGAAGTGTTCTCACCAGTTGTGAAGCATAAGACCATTCGAGTTCTTCTAGCCATGGTGAGTACATTAGACCTTGAGTTAGAACAACTTGATGTGAAAACTGCTTTCTTACATGAGAATTTAGAGGAGCAGATTTATGTCACAACCAGAGGGATTTCTTGATTCTGAAAGGGAAGACCATGTGTGTTTGCTGAATAAATCCTTATATGGTGAGTACATTAGACCTTGAGTTAGAACAACTTGATGTGAAAATTGCTTTCTTACATGAGAATTTAGAGGAGCAGATTTATATGTCACAACCAGAGGGATTTCTTGATTCTGAAAGGGAAGACCATGTGTGTTTGCTGAATAAATCCTTATATGGGTTGAAACAGTCTCCTAGGTAGTGGTACAAGAGGTTTGATGCATTTATGATCTCCTAGAAGTTTGTTCGGAATTTCTTTGATAACTGTATTTACTCTAGAAAACTGTCTGATTGTTCTTTTATTTATTTGTTGCTATATGTGGACGATATGTTAATTGTAGCTAAGAATAAGGATGCCATTAACAATCTGAAGAGTTTGTTGAGCAGTGAGTTTGAAATGAAGAATTTGGGTGCAATTAAGAAAATTTTAGGCATGGAAATTTGGAGAGACAGGAGAGTAGACCTTTTGTATGTATCTCAGTAGAAGTACATTGAGAAGATACTATCATTTTTTCAGATGGAACAATCTAAGCCGGTTAGTACTTCCTTGGCAGCACACTTCAAACTTGATGCTAATGCATTACCTAGTACTGATGAAGAAAAGGGTTACATGAGTAAAGTTCCTTACTCAAGTGTCGTTGGAAGCTTGATGTATGTCATGGTATGCACTAGGCCAGATTTACCTCATGTTGTTAGTGTGGTAAGCAAGTTTATCAGTAATCCTGAAAAAACTCACTGGGAGAAAGTTAAATAGATTATGCGATACTTGAAAGGCACGAGTGCTATTTGTTTGGTTTATGGTATTAATGGATATATCAGAGGTCTTGTTGGCTATACAGATTCTGACTATGATGGAAATCTTATGAGAAAGAGATCCCTGATATATTATATCTTTACTCTTTATGGATGTGCTATTAGTTGGAAAGAAACACTTCAGTCTACTGTTGCTTTGTCTACTACAGAAGCGGAATACATGTCATTGACAGGAGTAAAAGAAGGTATGTAGTTGCATGGTCTTATTGATAGCTTGGGTTTGGATGTGCAGAGACTTATCATTTATTGTGATAGTCAAAGTACGTTGAGCTTGGCGAAAAATCTAGTATATCATGAGAGATCAAAACACATTGATATCAGGTTGAATTTCATTCGAGATGTCATAGAGGATCGGTCATTCTCCATAGAGAAGATAGCCACAACCGATAATCCAGTAGATATGTTGACAAAGTCGTTGCATGTAGTGAAGTTCAAGCATAGCTTGGACTTGGTGAATGTTCGCATAGCGTGAGGCCCTTCGGGGCATGGATCACAGGAAGATTCAAATCAAAGTGGAGAATTGTTGATTGCCTTGAATTATATTGGATGAATCCGGATTGTGGGCTGACCTGTATTATGACCCTTATCCGCTTCTTTTAATGTTAAAGAGCGGTTCTAGGGTTTATGACGTGATGTACTCTCTCGAAATAATTCTCAGAAATAGATATCTCTCTCCCTGCCTGTGGACGTTGGTCGAATTGACCGAACCACGTAAACCTTGTGTGTTCTATTGTTTTCTTGCAATTCGTTTTTTGCGTAACATATATCGATCATTTCCACCTACCTACGACCTTAGGTGAAGACATTTAGTTAAATTGAACTTTTAATCAATTCAAAAGGTAAACAAATGCATAATATACACCTTTAGCAAACCTCAATTAAAACTTTACTCTTTGCTTGAGGAGTCTACTTTTGTGATTAGTCAAGTTGAGTAGGATGAGTTGAAAGTTTTGTATTCTTCTAACATCTCCTTTATTTAAAAGCTTCCATGTTATCAAATTCATTCTTCAAATTTGAAAAGTAATACAAATATTACTCCGAGATAATTCAATCACACAAGACAATGAAGAATAACTTTAAATATTTTTAAACATATAAATATTGCTTGACGACAATTTACAAAAGGAAAAAAAAAATCTTTTAAGTTTAGTGTGAAATAGCATGCACCAAATACACTACCATAACAATGCATCCCATAGCATTCCAGCTTAGCAAGCATCTTAATTTCCAAACAATCCAGTGGATACTTGCCATATGTGCATTTTCAGACTAACTATCTTTTATAGCCAGCTATCTACAATCATTGCACTTGCTGATTTCAGACAAATAATTGTTTGTCTCTATCCATCCTCCTCAAGGACTTAAAGAGACACCATTCTTAGACCAGCCTAACCATTGATTCACCTTGAACCGACGGCTATGAAGAATAAGAATGACATTTTTCTCGTGACATAAGTCTTATTTTCCCGTAAAAATCCGAATAACCGATATTGATTTCATCTTCCTCGCTTCTGCTTTCGTCTATCCGGTATTTATATAGCTAAAAGTTTGGCTACATGAGCAATCAATTCCCCCTTCCAATGGCTTTCCTAAACAAGTCTCATGTCTTTCGACATTCGGGAAACATGCTTGGTGCTTTGCCAAGGGATCGTTGGCTAGGCTTTCTTCAATATTTCCCCGTCAATAGCCGTCCGGAAGGCATGGATATTCCGATGCTCACCGAGGGCTTGCGAAAGATTGACATGCCAAGTTACACTTCCTTAGATCCTGTTATTAATGAGGACTTGGTGATTAATAATTCCCAATTCAACGAATTTTTCCAAGAAGAACATGAGATTAATGCTCCAAATTTGAAGGTTGGCAATCAAATGCACGAAGAGGCTCATATTGATGTGGACAGTGAACCTGCCAATAAAGTTGGCATCCAAGTTCAGAAGAAACCAGATTTAGTGAAAGGGCAGTGGACTTCTGAAGAAGACAGGTTTAAATTTTTTCCTTTTTTAATGTTTTTATGTGCTATATATGTATTTCCTAAAACATAATACTTATCGATTTTGGTAATGATAACTTCTGTTCATGTAATACGATACCTTATAGATATCTTTAAAATAATTGACTAATACTTTTTCTCCTTGTGATTTTATTTTGTAGAATTTTGGTTAGCTTGGTTGGGCAATATGGTCTCAAGAAATGGGCTCATGTAGCTCGAATGCTAAAGGGGAGAATTGGGAAGCAATGTAGAGAAAGATGGCATAACCACCTAAGGCCTAATATCAAGGTTAATATCACTGCAATTTAATTATATCTTCTTTTTTTTTTTTTCATTTTATTGATTGATTGATCGATGAAAGATTTGCATGCTTGAATTGCATGTCTAGGGTGAGGACAGAAAAGAAAAGGAAAGGTCAGAAATAGGGAAAGTGGTGTCTTACAATACATGTTATGTTTAAATTAATCAAAATCTTAGCCAATTTTTTTAATTTAATTTATATTGTAGAGTTTGATATGACAATCATATATAACAACTAGTTCTCAATTATCACATGCAAGTTGCTTGATGATAGTTAAAGGTTAGAAAGTTTTGGTGTAAAAGTATGTTATATTCAAACATAAAAATATGTTTATTCTATACTTAAAAATACTTTTATCAGTCATATATATGAGCACTTGAGTTGTATAGGCATAATTTTTATTTTATCATTTACTCTTTTTCTTACTTCCTAAGTTTTTTTGTTTTTTGTTTTTTATAAAAGCCATATTAATTGTAAATTGTTTGAGTCAGAATAGTTTGAAGGGTGAATTAGTTTTTTTTAATAAAAAAATAAAAATTCTTCTTGGTCCTAAATTTTTTTTTTAATGTGATTGGATTGCCCAGTGCAACTTAGACGACTTTTACTTCATTATGGACTTGCTTTTCTTCCCCCATTTGATATCAATCATGCTTATTTGATATCGAATGAGAAGAGCACAGTAAAAAGATCCAACTTGAAAAATGGTTGATCATGAGAAGTTAAATTAGTCCTTAGTTTTGAAGTTCCATCTATACAATTAGTGACATTTGATGCTGTCCTTATCATAGATTATTGAGATCTTTGTCTATGAATATGCAAACTTTATGAACTTTTCAACCAATTGCCAACAAAACTATGGATCATTCAACTTCAACCTTTCATTCCTTCCACTATTTAGAAAAGCAATGCAACATTATAATTAAAGGCCATCGTTGACACCATTGATGCTTGAGGCAATGTGTTCTTAATTATTCTATGTAAAACATGATAATATTCATGTCAAATATTTTTCATGGTCGATCTCTCTACCTAATGAAAGATGATAAATTAAAAAAGACTTTGCCTTAGTACAATATTCCTTATTCTATTCATGAATCATGAGTTAACTATACAAGTATTTATTGTTTCCATAAGAGAATCAAGTAACACGGATATTAAAATTGTCTCAAAGAGTAAAGGTCAATATTCGAGATCGTAAAATTTTTTGAAATGTCTATCTTTCCGTCATATTAATTTTTAATTGGATAAAAATGTCTTTTATAATTTACTTTTCTTTATTTAACTATGTGACCAATGAAGATGTCGGAGATGAATGCATAATCTCTTATCCTAAAGTATATAAGTATTTATCAATCTCAAATAAATAGTTAAGCTACACGCAACTATTGACTAGTTACATATTCTTGCGATATACATGTTCCGATCCTGCAGATGGATAGTTGGAGTGAGGAGGAAGACATGATCCTGATACAGGCTCACTCCGAGCTGGGGAACCGGTGGGTCGAGATCGCCAAGCGACTCCCCGGTCGAACTGAGAACGCTATCAAGAACCACTGGAACACCAACAAGCGTAGGCAGTCTTCCAGTCGACCGCACCGCAAGTCTAGGCAGGATGGCAAACCCAGTGCAATTTTGCTCAATTACATCCGGAGCTTGAAACACACAATAGAAAGCAGCAGCGACGACGGCAACCGGATCATCAATGAAACAATGCCAAACTATTTTGGCATGACAACAGCTCCTCCGATTCCTCCTCTACAACCCCACTACTTGAGTGGCAACGTCGTCGAGGACAATGACGGGTTTCGATTCCTCCACGATCGGGACTTCGGCAGCCCTCCTGAGCTGCTGCTTGATCTAAGGGGGCTGCGCATGCCCAGTGAGGCTGACATGAATGGTGTGTTTGAACGACTGGAAGGAGTATATGAGGATGTGATGCCAACTAGTCCAAGTGAGTGTGTGAAGAAGGATATGGATCTGATAGAGATGATAAATATGGCCACTAAAAAGACCACCCAGTAGAATGATCCATATGGCTTGGTCATGGTAAATTATTCTGGTGATCTAAGACGCAATTTAAGATCCGAGTACAATGAACAATGCATTGAAGTGACTCAATTCATTTTCGAAAATTAATGGAGATGATGAGTGAATGAATAGAAGAAGTACAAGAGTTAATTAAGATTGTTATGTTGCAGTGTAGTGAATGGTTAATTTTTGTTTTTAGTTGCTTTTACGTATGAGAGGATATGCGTTGAGTCAAAACAATTCTACGTACTTTGAGGGTATGCTTTAATTTTACAGTGCAACGCGAATACCTAGTTCTTCATTTTTTAGGAAGTATTTTAACATCCAACAAGTGATTGCAACATTAATTTAATTGGGGAGTTTGCGTAGCATATATAATTGCCTCACATCCTTAATCATATCGTTTTGCATGAACATGGATCGGAAACTGATATAGTTGATTTGCAATCAGCGTGAAAGAAAAAAAAACAAAATAATAATAATAATAATAATAATAATAATAAACAAGAGCAAGCTTAATCGATTCACATAATTGAGCAGCTGCTGCTAGCGTTCTCATCGCTGAAGAAGGTGGTGTACGGCTCACTGTGATACGTAGTCGCCGGCAGCGGGGGCACGTGCATGTTGTACATTGTCACCGGCGGCGTCCTGGCATAGGCCATCGTCGGCTGAAAGGCAGGCCGGTCTTGCATCATCATCATCATCATCCTTTGCTGCTGCTGCTGCTGCTGTTGCTGCTGAATCATCGCGGCCATGTACTGCTGCTGATAAGGATTGACGGCGGCGGCAATCACATCAGCCGGCGGCGCTAGCGCACCTCCCTGGTAGTATCCGGGCGCCGGGCCTGCACCGCGGGCCATTACCGGAATATTCCCCACGTGGGCAGCGGGGGCTTGCATTTTCCCCGCAGGAAAACCATGCCCCGTCATGCCAGGATTGGCCATCGGATGGCTCACACTGGCAACTGCTCCGTTCTTCCCTTGCATCGTCTTGGTTATAATGATGTCATGCCCATCGCTGCTAAATTTCTCCGCATCGCCATTGGAAGAGCTCTTGTTGACGTTACCATTATTCTTGCTGCCTTGTGGCTTAGCTCCACCTCCGTTCTTGGTCGCAGATCCACCTCCTTTCTTACCATTCTTTCGATCAATGTTGCTACAAACGGCTTTACTCGGCACTGGAGGAACTTGATTGCCTTTCTTGGCTTTGTCAGCCATCATGGCTTTCGCTTTTGGCGTCGAAATCGCTGGTTTGATCTTGATGCTCTTGAAGTCTTCATCGAAGTCGGCGTCGAAGCAGTCGAAGTCATCCATGTCGTCGTCGTCCAAGTCGTCATCTTCCTCGAAATCGTCTTCTTCTTCTTCATCGTCGTAGCCATGAGATCCTTTGGGAGGCAATTTAAAGTTGACAGATTTGAAATCTTTCTGAGGTGGGAAATTAACTGGCTTCATTTGAGGCAACAGCACGTCTTTGGGCGCTTTCATTTTCTGCTGTTGCTGCAAATGCGGATGAAATAGTTGCGGCGGCTGCTGATGCTGCTGTAGGGTTGTCTTGGGCTGTTGAACCTTTCGATCTTTGCCGTTTCCGCCGCTGCCATCTCCACGCTTCCCACCCTGCTTCTCCTGCCGCTGCTCTGGTTTCTGGGCCTGGATATTGTTGCCGACCTTAGGAGCCAACAGTTCTGCATGCTTCCCAGCTTTGGCAAGCTTCTTGAGGAGAGCTGCTGGATCGATACAACCCGACACAGTCACCTTGCCTCCTTCTGCATCTATGCTTGTCGTGTACACTCCTGAGCAAATTAGCAACGCACAAATGAGAAAGAAACCATCTCGAAGGCATTAAGAAACAAATCCCTGATCAGCGATTGACGTATTACCATCAACTTTGTGGAGCAGTTTCCTGACCTTCTTCTTACATCCATCGCAATGTATGTTCACTTTCAGAGTGCATGTCTGCAAATGGAGCAAGAAACCACAATTACAAAGATTACCGATCGACGGGCAATATAATTCTCACAATACCTTGAGTTCTCAAGAGGCGAAGAAGTAAAAAACAAAAAAAAAAAAAATGTTCACCTGTATCGTGAGAAACTTGGTGCCTTCTTCTTTATTCATCCTCCTCTTCCCCTGTTCCAGATCACAATGCATGTCGAATGAAATGCAACAATTCGCTTCTGGTTCTCAAGTCAGGGAGTGGATATCAAGGCGAGAAATAAAAAGAGAAGAGAAAGAGAAATCCACAGACAGGGGACTCGTGGTACAGTGATTTTTCTTTCTTTTTTTCTCATTGCAGGCAGCGCAGAGGAAGGTCGAAATGGAAGAGAGGAATCGTCCTTTCTTCTCAACAAAGTTTCGGTTGTCCCTAAAATGACCAATGGCAACAGAGCCTTTCTCAGATTGCAAGGGAGGGTCGGTCCCACCTCCCTTCCTTTATCCTCCCCCGCTCCCTCTTTGCATACACATATATTTATATTCTACAAAGTCTCTTTTGACTAAACCCTGAAACCAAGGCAAGGAAGGCCATTCTGAGATTTTTGTCTCCGCAAATTGTTAAACGTCCACAAGACCGGGGAAAGACGGCCGGCAACTCAGTCTGCCACAGTCACCACCGCCAGGAAGACTGGGAATCCGGATCCTTTATCGTTCTTGGGTTTAGCCAACAAAAGTGTGCGGCATGCGTTGGATTCTGTCGACCCCAAAGGAAAAACAAACATGAGTTTACGATCCGTCGTCAGCTCTCTCTGTGGTCGATGAATAATTAATATTCGGAACGTTAATAGCATGAGCACTTAAAGCTGCACGTCGTAGTTTTGGTGACTGGTGGGGAGCAGCTTGGTCATCGATGCTCCTCGTCTTTTAGCTGCGGCATTGAAGCCCGCACTGAGCTTTAAAGAGGAGCGTGTCAGAGCCTGATGCACAACCTGACCATCGCCCTTTGGTTCGCCAGTTTGCGTTGCCAGACCTGACGGATTATTGCGACTCCTTTCTTGGAGCTTTCAAGTTGGTTGGACCGTCACTGCCCCTGTCAAATAATTTAAATTGATTAAATTGAAATTATATATTTAAATGGATTGATCCGCATTGATTGCAGATCTAGATGCGTCGTCGTCCCATGATGGGTTTAGTAAGAAAAATATCAACAACGAATATAGAAGTTCAAGAAAAAAATCAAAAAAAAAAAAATCAAAGTACTTTAATATTTTTTTCTTATATACTTTAATTATTTTATATTATTTTATTACTGTTATTTTAATTAATATAAAAAATAATGACATATCAAAATCAAATAATTATAATGATTAAAAAATTTCAATTAAATATCTATTTGGAAGAGTCCAAATTAAAATTTACATATTATTAAAATTTCAATATTTTAAAAAGAATAAAAAAATTGGTACATAAACATTGTCGGTCGATAATTAAATCTCAATTATAAAATTTTAGTTGTTTCAAATATTTTTTTTATCATGGTACCTTATCTGTCTAGTTGATTGTCGTCTCAAGCCCTTCACGCTTAAATAATTTTATTTTTTTTTATAATCCACAAATTGACCTGTCTAATATGTAATCAGTTTTGGATTGGATTGAGTTAGAAATTTTTTAATAGGTTAGGATGACAAAGATTAGCTTCATTTATGTTAAATGTTATATTTATGACGAATTAACTCGCTCCCTTTGCTGCCCAACTTCCACGAGAGCATCCGTTGCAATCGCCTCTTCGATTCATCTTGGCCTAGTTTATACAGTTCAAACTCGATTTACTTATCTCATTATCAATTGTTGCTCTAAAAAAATGACATGTTATAAAACCACATCGTTTAGGTCGTCCGATCTGAATTATATGATAATGACCTGGTTCGGCCATGTCACGTCTAATTTAATTTGATTCTAAATTATTTATTCACTTCAAAATTTAAAATTCCACTTAGATTCTAATGGGTTTTAAAGTGCATGTATATATTTAAATTTATAATTTGAACAAAAATGGTCATAATAGTTCTGGATTAAAATTATTACAAGACCGTTTTAATTCATTTGATCACATTGAATATATATAAATAAATCCTTTGAATTTCAATAGTCTCCTACAATGTATTTATATATTTAAATTTAAATTATGAGAATAAAATGATCATGTAGCCATTTGTGACTATTTTTTTTAATCTTTTATTGCACTCCAATAAACTACATCTATATATTCAAATTCAAAATTTTAATAAAAAAATAATAATATGACAATTTTAGAGTCAAATTATCATATAACTAAATTTATAACTTTTAAAAAGTTTTGTTCTCTTGTTAATAATTTTTTAACCTATAACTTTCACTTTATTCTTTATTGTTATTTTTTTATCTTACAAAAAAATAATAATACAAAGAGCTGCTTTGTGTGTGTGTTAATTTTTTTTAATAATATGTAATTGCTATGGGTACCGGTCTTTGTCCAAATGAAATGAATATCAAGAATAGTTGTCTAATAGCAATCGGGATAATCTGTTGATTAGAATGATATAGATATTGTTATAGATAGATAAAAATTAAATTTCGATATGAAATTTAAGATTCTGATTTAGATTAAATTTTTTTTTGTTATTTCTAATCAATAGATCAAGCACAAGCAACGGTCACAAGTTAAAAATGAAGACAGAAGCAAGTTTACCTTGGCGTGAGAAAGTGCAAAAAAAGCAAAAGCTGAGGCTAATCCAGGGTATTATTTTACTTTTAAGTTTCATTTTGTATTGATTTGTTTGTAGAATCAAGTGCCCTTATTTTCTGAGTCCAAAGTCTAAAGTTCGTGTTAACAATAAAGTGTGCGCTGCGCTGCAGCAGGAAGAATAATTGTCTCGCCTTAATTCAGAGTTAAAGCATGCAAGAGAAGAGAGGAATCATTTGTCGTGGGCTTCAACGATCCGCGTGACTTGTGCACATCATTTTTCTTCTTTTTAGCTTTAGAATTAGAGATCTATCGAACATAAATTAAAAAAAAAAAGAAACTTTTAGGCTTGTTGTTTCTGTACGAGGCATTGCTGAATAAAAAAAACAAGTGATTTAATACGATAAACTATAGAGGAAACGAATTCACGGGGTTCGGTTGAAACATCAATCATGCTGTTCAAAATTAAAGAAATCCTAGAGAGGATTATTTTTAAAGAAAGTAAAAGGATGCTAACCCTTTTGTTTTTTTAAAAAAACTCTTAACAAATTCAATTAAAATTAGTTATTGATGGTTCCCCCTCTACTCAAGTATTTTTCTCTTTTTCGAAGAGTCCATCTGAAGACCTGAACTTGAATAATTGAGCACCTGAACGGCTCAATGACCTTTGCTGTTGATTTACTCTGTAACTACAATTTGAGTAGTTAAATGGTCTTGCACATCAATACTTATTTACGGGCACCAGTGTGGCCAATGTGACTATGCAATCGACTTCAGATCAAAATTGATTAAATTTGAGTGAGACTCGAGTTGAGTTTCGATGTTTGACAATATGATTAGAGATAAAGGATGGTTTGAGGAAGATTATTGGTGCAATCAACTTCAGGTCAAGATTGACTAAGTTCGAGTAAGACTCGAGTTGAAGTTGTAGTCATATGGAGATGAGCGTGAAATCAAGTAGGTCAAGGTTGACCAAATATTTGACGAGTGGAGAAATCCAAGTCGGTCAAGGGTGATCGGTCACTTGATGGTCAAAAGTCCAACAAGACGTTGGCAAGGGAGAAATCTAAGTCAGTCAGGGAGGACCGGATATTTGGTGTTAGAAAGTCCAACAGGGAGTTGGTCAGTGAAAAGTCCAAGTTAGTCAAGGTTGACCGGACACTTAGCACAAGGAAAGAAAAAATTCAAATAGATCAAGAAGTACCGGAAGCTTGGTGTCGGGAAAGACCTTATAGGTCAGGAGACCGGAGCAAGGCAAGGGAAGTCCAGTAGGTCAAGATGACAGGATGACTAGGCAAGTGAAGTCCCGACAGGTCTAGGAGATCGTGCTTGGCAAGTAAAGTCCTGACATATTTAGGAAATCGTGTTTGGCAAGTGAAGTCTCGATAGGTCTAGGAGACCATACTTGGCGAGTAAAGTCCTGGCATGCTTGGGAGACCGTGCATGGTAAGGGAAGTCTCGATAAGTCGAGACGACCTTACTTGACATGAGAAGTCTTAGTAGGTCACAGTTGACTAGATGCTAGGTAGGGAAGAAAAGTCCTGGTGAGTTGAGGCCAATCGGACACTAGGTGAAGCGAGAGTCGACTTGAAACTAGGCTGAGACTGAGTTACTAGTCGACTGGTAGAGTTTACTAATCGATTGGTAATAGTGCTTGAGCAAGTGTTGAGTTTGGGACTCGACCGACAACTCTACTGGCTAAGGACAGTCGACTGATGGTTTGATTAGTCAACTGGTGGCTTGACAGTCGACTAGTGGAATCAAGCAGTCGACTGGTGTCACTGTTTAAGGAGTCGTGGAGGTCACACTGTAGTAGGGCACAAAAAGGATGGTAGTCGACTATTGTTCGAGCAGTCAACTAGTGCTATTGTGATTGGGCATAGAAGGTTAGCAACTCGACTAACCAGTCGACTGATGGACAATAATAGTCGACTGATGAACTAGAATATGACATGGATCATGCCGTTGGAGAGGTAGATTGCACAATGATCTATTTATCAGTCGACTGGGAGTAAGGTCAGTCGACTGGTAGGTGAAAATCAGCCCGATGAAGACCTTATAAAAGAGGGTTTCATGGAGATTTTGAGGTGCTGATTCTTGGAGACTTTGAAGGGGATTTGTTGCTGTATTCTAGACCTTCCAAGATATTTCAAAGCAATCAAGTTACAAGCAAACAAAAGTGCAATCGTGTAAAGTGTTTTGATTCTCATTTTTCATTTCACTTGTATATTTGGTATTTGGTCATATTCTTTGTAAAGATCAGGTTGTTAGAGATTTCTCCACCTATGGAAGTTTTCGAGAAGGAGAAAGATAGTGGGACTATCATAGAGCTAGATCGTGGAGTAGGAATTGGAGATTCCAAACCATGTAAAACTTGTGGGTTGTGCTTGAGGTTTATTATTTTGTTTATGTTTTTTTTCCGTTGCACATAACACTTTGTAGGCAAGGACATGAACATGAGAAGGAATTCAAAGATCAAATCGAGTCGCTATTCACCCTCCTCTAGTGCGCCAAGGTCCTAACAAGTAGTATCAGAGTGAGACTGTTTTTCACCAGACTAATAGCCGAAGGAGCACAAAATCTAGAGGGTTGACATAGCTGTCAAGAAAAATGGAGTTTCAAGATGGATTCAGACTCGACACAAGACTTCCACCTCCTTATGGGCTAGGGGGTTCAGTCAATGGAAGTCAAGGATAGAGATATTCTATCAAATGAACATCGAATAGTGGTTCTTACTGATGGAAGGTTTCAGGATGGAAAAGGAAATCTCCTCAAGAGAAAGAAATGGACTGATGCGGACGGGTGAAGTCTGTTCACTCCTTTCCAATGCAGTGAAGCACGGATGGAGATCTCAGAGGGTTCTCACAGGCCGCAATCAGTAAAGAATAAAAAGATGAAGTAGATGAAATGCAAAAACCAACACCAGCAATCGAGACTCAGACACAAGATATAACGTGGTACGGAATAAGGATTCCTACTCCACGGAGGTGAGTTTTCTCACCGGGGATGATGCCCAAGCACTTTCACTATGAAGATCCTCCTTTCTGGAAAGCGAGTTTCCGAAGGTGGAGGAGAAAAAGCCTTTTACAATAATCTCACCAGACGAGAAAAATACAAGAGATATAATAACGACAGGTCTCTATCCTTCTTCTCCGGTGAAGCGGTTGTCCTCCTCTTTCCTCTCCTCTTGCGTCCCCTTCTCTCTATCGCTGGGAATAATTGCCGGCCTCCTCGTTTGTCTCTGTCTCTTCCTCCTTTATCTCCCCCCCTCTTCCTTCATCATAACGTCGTGGGTTATCTTCATCGTACACGTGGCCACCACCTTTCCCTAGAGAATAATTCTGTTACAGATATCAGGAGTGGAGACTCTTTGGAATATTATGTGGGGCCTCCCAGGCCGTTGCCTAACACCCTTTCCCTCCACTTTTCGGGCAACTAGGCTAGACTATCTCCCTCAACCTTCTGTGTTGAGGGAAGCTAGTTTTAGGTCTATAGCCCACGAGCGCCCTAGCCCTAGGGTTCCTCATCAACCCGAACCAATTCCTCTCCTTCCCGTGCCCAACTTCCCTTTGTAGGGATCAGATTGTGCTGACTTCTTGGCAAAGTGCCCTCCGCCTCTCCTTTGCCGTATCAATTGCTTTCATTACCTCTCTCGTACCAATGACTCTCAATATTCGCCCGTGCCAATGGCTTCTGAGGTTCGCCCGTGCCAATGACTTCTGAGGTTCGCCCGTGCCGATGGCTCTCAATATTCGCCCGTGCCAATGGCTTCTGAGGTTCGCCCGTGCCAATGACTTCTGAGGTTCGCCCGTGCCAATGACTCTCAATTTTCGCCCGTGCCAATGGCTCTCAATATTTGCCCGTGCCAATCTTCCTTTCCTTTCTTAGCTGAGCCGTATATTCTGTACCGGATCTTAGGTCACCCGCTAACCCCTCTATCGGGGATTATGTAAAGAAGGTACCAGTAGTATCATTAGTCAACCCCGAAAAATAGTCAAGCGAAGTTATAAGCTTGACTTTCCAATGTACATAAAGTTTCTGACCTATTCTTCATTTCTTCGGCTTAAATCCATCCGTTCCCCTATAACTCCCCCCAGTATATTGAAGGAGGCCCACTGGGCCCATGGGCTCCGCTTCTCCTTCTCCTTCTGTGCAGCTGAATCGTCGCGGAAAACCCTATATAAACCTTCACCTTCTTATTTTAGGTATCGGTTAGTGTGCTTGGTAATCCAGCCTGTTCTTCTTTTCCCGTGATTCTCATCGACGGTGTTGCGGCGACCCTGTTCTTCCCTTCCTCACACGATTCTTCTTTACCCTCCGAGTAAGTGCTCTACTTCGTTCATACCCATGACTCCTAGGACCCTCTCTTCACCCGCCTGGTATGAACGTACCATAACTCAGTTAGATTGCAACCATTATTTCTTTAACCTAAGGAACAACTACATAGAGCCTTCTATAAAATGTTGTTTCACGACCAAACTGCATCGACCTCATAAACCTCCTCCCGGCTTGACATGCTTTTTTTATGAACAATTTCTTAACGGCCTATCTCTGCCAGTACCACAGGTCTATCTGGACCTCCTAAGCTTCTATGGACTACCTCTGAACCAATTCACCCCCAACTCCTTCCGGATTCTATCGGGAGCCCATATAGTGTTCCAACATTTGAACCTCTCTTCAATTTAAATATTCCATTGCTTCTTCCACTTAAAGTCTTCTAAGGCGTGCCTCTTCTATTTGTCTAGTCGCTCTGACCGCCAATTCCTCGTGAACTCGCCTACTTCCCACAAGGGTCGAAGCCTTATATTTCTTTGTACAACTCCGCAGTCTTTACCTCATTCCGATACTTGGAAGGTAGACCTTCCCGACTGCTTCTTTCCGAAATGAGGACCAAATGTCCTTCCTAAGTGTATAGAGTCTTAGGAGAGATTATTGCTCGAACCATCCGCTAGAAACTCCTCTTAAGCCACTTTGATTGTCTCCTCTACTGACGACTTTGCTATAGGTAGGTGACATTTATCCTCGCAATGTGACTTCCTTTTAGGGCATTCATCTTTCTTACCAAAGATATCTTGTAGATAATCTGATGCATAAGGCTTTGTGGAAGGGGAGTCGATCGAGGTCGCCAAGAAGAAGAAGACCTCGACTAAGAGAGGCAAATCCACAATGGCTCACTATCTCCTAAGAAGCCGGCTTATCAAGAAAGGAGCTTCAAGTTCATCGGCTGCCTCCTTCCTCTTGTCCTCCCACCAACCTAAGCTCACTTAATCATTTATGAACCCCGAAGGGAAGGCAACACCTCCCCGCCTCTTCTCTAGCTCCCCAAGGAGGGATTCTCCTCCCGCTTTTGCATTCTTCTCCCTCCACACGCAATTCACCCCGCCTCTCATGCGAATCCCTCCAAGCTCCTCCTCGACTGAGAACCGCTCCTCCCTCTCGCTGTGCCCCCATCTTCTTCAAGGAGAAGACCCTTCCTTCCTGCTCTCCGAGGGCCTCTCTGGGATCCTCTAAAATTCGCACCCTTTCTGAGGTAAAATTCTTTAACCAATGCATACAAGGCCCGTGGAGCAAGTGGGCAAACCGCCGCAGAGGTATTTACTCCTCCTTCTCCTCCTCTTGCTATGGGTATTTCCCTATGCCGATAATTTTCTCTCCTTTTAGGCCTCCACTCAACATAACAACATGGTAGTCCACCCGCCCGATTCCAATCTAGTGTGGAGACTCGCCATTTTCGCCTGTCAATGTAAAGAGCTCGCACGATTAAACGAACAAGAGGCAAAGGAGGTGGACTTTAGGGTCAATGCGAAGACGCCACGATGCAACTAGCCTTGGTTCAAGTGAGAAAGAGGAATCAGAAGAAAAATAAGAACTAGAATGCTTCTTCTTGCAATCTAGTGAGTCAAAGCAGTAGACATCCCGACTCGAATCAAGGAGTATAAAAGATATCTTATGGATGCCATGCTCAAGGATGCCGACTCTGGCTACTATCTCACAGCCTTCAACAAGAATGCAACCGCTTTAACTCGAACGCCAAGCGGGCCCTTACTCAGGAATCCGTGTAAAGAAGTGTCAGAACTTTCTCTCGCAGAATGGCTCTTCCTCAACCTTATCACCGGTGGCCCAAAGAAGAATCCATCTTCCAACAGAGTATCTTGAAGCTCTTCACTTTAGGACGAGCCATAAAAGCTGCCATCGAGAGAGATGTTTCGATCAAATCAAGGAAAGTCAAACCTGTGGCTCAATATCAGGACCGACTAAAGGAGCAGGAAGCCGACCTCAAGAGGCGTTATGTCAAGAAAGGGGTAGATCTCTTTATACTAGGGTTTGAGGGGTCTTCAGCTCAAAATGTCGAGCGAAGATACCCGCCTCCTGGCACGGATACTAGTTATTTAGATCCTACGGAGGCGCTAGCTAACTGTCCGCCCGAACTCTTTGAATTGTAATTTATACTATTCTCCTTCTTTGATAATTTTATCAATAGCCTCTCTTCTACCTCTGAATTTATTTATAGGCTTAGTTATCACCTTCTTGGCATGCTTCTTGGACGGGTCGGGAATTCTGGACCCCTTTTAAAACTCTTCTTGTATAGGATGGTGTAATCACTTCATTGGCTTGGGCTTATGGAGGGGATATTAAATGACATTATCCACCTCCGCCCTATTTTTGGTTCGGGGATCTGCTGGGAGTATGTTGTCTGATATTATTCACACCCATCCCGGTTTCAGTTTGGGAATTCACTCGTAAGGTCTTTATCCGACATCATTCATACGCTCGCCCGATTCCTGCGGCGACGCTTTAAATAGCTCGCTTGTTGATCTTCCTTATTTCTCTTCGCTGGAAATGATATCGATCTCTTCGCCTTCTTTCCCTTTCCCGAACCTCGGTTTGCCTCTTTCCTTCCATTATAAATCCTTCGTCCCCATGTCTTCGCCCCGCTATCTTCTTATTATGGCTTCAGCAGGCATCCCATCGAAGTTTCTTGAGTCGTAATCTTTTGAACTACAAGACTGGGTCTCTGAGAATATTGAAGATTTGGAGACCTGCTCAACTGCCACTTCAGCCTTCCACCCCCTTCCATATCCGCCTCTCCAACCAGCTCCCACCCCTCCGGCAGGGAGGTCCTTCCGCGCTCCTTTCCCCTCCTTCCGCAACCGGGTGTGGAATCCTCCCTTCACGTGGGAGTATACAGTGGGAGATCCTCGTCCGCCATTGAACTTCCCCACTTCCACCAAAGATCGACTTTCGGCCCCAGTTCGGCGAGACTCATCCTTCCTCTTTTGATGAAGGTCCACCAGTTCTTCCTCCCCATCAAGGCGAGCGCTTCAGAGTCATATTAGCTCCTTCTCCTCCCAAAGAGACATCTCCCGCTTCTTCTGTTAGGAGTAATCATGGAAAATCTTTGTAGATCAAGTTAATGTAATCGTTTCAAATATGTTAATAAAAAATAAGGGAGGCAAATGATATCCGTTCTTGTCTTTTTCCTGTAGAAGTAATGTTTCTGTCTTCCGAAAGGATAACTGATCCAACATGCCTTCTTCTATCATGTCTCGGGATTCTGGACCCTCTTAATTACAATTGTAGTCCCGCCAACCTTCCCACTATCGCCCCACGCTTCTCTCTGCTTTACTGGCATTTATGGTCCCTACTTCTCCTACCAATGAATGCACTCTTCCCCTTCGTCGCCATAAAAACCACCGACCTCTACCTGATAGCTTCCCTCATTCTCCTTTTTCCTTTGCTTGCCATGGACAGAATATCGGAGCAGGGCAGCAGTTCCTCGCCTTCTAAAGAACAGATAAATGTTCCCTGCGCCAACAACTGATAGGGTCCCAAAAGGAATTGGCTAGGCAGACCTTCGCAGGAAGCCCCACTCTAAGGCCAACTATTATGCCAACCTCAACCCTACAAGGGACTTCCCTCTGTCCCTCCTAGCAAAGAACTGTAACGCCCGGGATATATAAGGGCTGCTGTTTGTTATTCTTCCTTGTAGATGACTCAGAATATGTAATTCTTTTGCATCCATGAACTTTCCCAGTTTGTCTTCTTTCTCCAGTATCTTCGGCATTGTTTCACACTTTACTTCTTCCGTATCCACATAAACTTACTTATAACGGAGATATATTTCGGCTCTTCCGCTTTTATAATCTGCTTGGGATATAGAATCATCGAATGAATTAGTTCTGCTATTTTGCAAGGATAAAACAATATAGGGTTAAACAAGGACTTCAACTTCCTTCCCTTTTCGGGGACAAAAAGTGATATATAACTGAGGGGACCTCAGTTCTTCCGCTCCACCACCACACGGGGATAGCTTCCGCTTTGCGGGGATAGAAACTTGTATATAGAATAAATAATAACCAAAGGATATCGGTTCTTCCGTTCCACCACCACACGGGGATATCTTCCGCTCTTCCTTGCGGGGATAGAAACTTGTATATAGAATAAATAATAACCGAAGGATATCGGTTCTTCCGTTCCACCACCACACGGGGATATCTTCCGCTCTTCCTTGCGGGGATAGAAACTTATATATAGAATAAATAATAACCGAAGGATATCGGTTCTTCCGTTCCACCACCACACGGGGATATCTTCCGCTCTTCCTTGCGGGGATAGAAACTTTTGTATATAGCGCCAGGGCAATGAGCATAAAGGAGGCAATGCCTTCATATCATTCCTCTTTGGTTTCCCTCCTTCTTCTGCAAATGAGGGGCTTTAGTACATAATGGGCCATTTAGAAATATAAACCCTTCTTTCCATTTTACCACAGACGAGAGGCCCACTAATGGCTGCAAGCCCATTCCACCCCCTTTTATAGGGGTTCTTTGGTCTTAGTTTCTCCTGTCATCCTCCTCCTTCCGCCTTTTGGTCTCCTTCTTCTTCATCTGTTTGCTCCACCGCCGCCAAACCTCGTTTCCTCTTCTTCCTTTTCTCTTTCAGACCCCCAAGATGCATTCTAACTTCTTCCAGGAGATAGCGGGCCGCTACCCAAATCGCAAGCGGGATGCTGGTCAGCCCCCTGCTTCTTCTTCCGCTTCACCTTCCCCAATCACCATCATACCTGATTCACCTCGCCGTTCTCCCTTTCCTCCTCCGGTGACCCTCACTACCCCCATCCCGGAGGAAGCCAGGGTCCTTACAAATCCTAACTTTCCCATTCTTTCTCCTTCCACCACCGATGTTCGGAAATCATCTTCTTCTTCCCCGCAACCAGGGGATGAACCTGGGGAAGGTGTATTCCCATATCAGCCAATCACAGGGGATGGATCACCTTTGTCTTCCCTTTCCCCGGCCCGTCCTTCCCTTTCTGACCCCATGGAGGTGGATATCCCTTCACTGCCAACTTCCCCCCTGGCTCATCGCCTACAGAATCCCTCCCCTCCGGTGGGCCCTGACAATGGCTTCTACGCTTTTGCAGATCCCTATCGCAGGCTCCTCCAGCCCAATGCTCATCCTCTCGTCGTCTCAAGATCCTTCCTTCGATCAACCTCCTTCCGTCTTTCCTTCCGCACTCAACCCTCAACCAGGCGTGACACATATCCTCCCTGCAACTATGGATCTGCCGCCCCTGACTACCACCTCCGTGAGTCGTCCAAATGATACGCTCCCCTCTTTCCATTCTCAACCGATGGATACCGCCCCCATTCTCTCCTTTATAGGAGAGGTTCCTCCTTCAGCATCCTCTGTCCCGTCTTCTTCCCTTTCTCCCCGGAGTCTTCGGATTCTAAACTTGGAGGAAGTGGTTCCTCGCATGGAAGGCCTGCGCCATGCTCTGGACCTGGTATGTTTCTTTACTCAGTTTCCTTAGCTTTGTTTAGCTAATCAATTTCTTTTCCCTCGACCGGTATGTAGGCCCTGACCAACCATAAAGAATTGGATCGCTCCCTTCATCAACACCAAGTTCAAGCCCAAGAATGGGAGCGTCAACAACGGGAAAGCTTGGCGGATGCTCAAAATCGAGAACGACTCCTGCTACAACAATTGCACCAGTGCCAAGAGCAATTGGCCGAAGCTCGCCAAAGAAATTCGAAGGATGTCGACACTATCGCAAATTAAAGGCGCAACCACGTCAGGCGAGAGCCACTCGTCCTCGAAACCTCGACTCTCTTGGCGCAGAATCTTCCTCGGCTCAAGAGTTACTACGTCTTAAAGGACAGGTAGCAGAGCTCCTCAAGGGGAAGCAACAGGATTCTGACGCCATTGCTCATCTTCAGATTCAATATCAGCGAGCACAAGATAAGATAGGGGACCTTCGTACCCGCTTGTGCAAGGAGGTACAAGAAAACTCATCCCTTATAACTTCCCGGGCGCATGCTCATGCTCGCTCACGCAGTGTGAAACTTCCCTCCAGAGGATGAGCTCTGAACTTGCCCGAACCAGATCATATTCCGAAGCAGTGGAGGGGATTTCAGCTTCCATGCGTCAAAATATGGTGGAGATGACGCATCTGGTGCAACAGGACCAAAGTTCCCGAGCCGATGATGTTTCCATCTTGGCCGATGCTATTATGGAGGTGTCGCGGCGCTATGTGGACGTGCGTCGAAACCTTCGAGAACAACAAGAGACATGCGAGAGGTTGCATCGAGAGCGAAGCCCCGGCCGTCCGAACCGCGAGGAGCAGCTCATCATCTTAATGCGCGCCACTTATCAGGATGGCTTTAATGAAGCAGTTCGGCAGTATGCCGCTCAAGGGTTACCTCCTCCCAATTATCCTCCATTTTCTTTAAATTGAGAGGCTGATTTTCGACGTTATCCTCCCGACCGATTTAAACTGTAATTTAATATCCCATTTCGGCGCGGGAATTTCCTTTCTGTTTTTCTTTTTTCTTCTTCAAAATGTATTGATAATACCATATTGCCTTTATAAATAACCCCTTAATGAAATTTGGAGAATACTTGACATCTAATTAACGCAATCAATTCAAGAAGCACCCCCTTCGGAGTTTCATAATTTCCCTTCTTCTATTCCATGTTTCTCATACAGTATGAAAGAGTTTTAAATGAAGGGCATTCCAAGGTCGTGGAAGCTCTTTGCCTTGGTCCTCCTTCATATAATATGCTGACCCCGCTACGCAGCGCGTTATTTCGTAAGGTCCTTCCCAGTTGGGAGCCAGCTTTCCAGGGTCTCCAGCGGGGTTGACTTTACGCAAAACCAAATCTCCTTCTTGAAATCTCTGAGGCACCACTTTCTTATTAAAGGCTCGCTGTACCCTTTGCTTGTAAAATTCCGCTCGCCTCCGTGCCATCTCCCGCCTTTCCTCCACCAAGTCCAATTTGGTGCTTCGGATAAGTTGGTTCTGATTTGGTTCGTACGCCTTTATCCGAGTGCTATTCAACAAAACCTCAACCGGAATAACGGCTCGCCAGATACCAAACTAAAGGAGTTTCTCCGTTCTTTGTCTTGGGTGTGGTCTGATAGGCCCACAAGATGCCCGTAACTCCTCTACCAGTTTCCCCTCCGAGCACCCAACTTAGTCTTTAATCCTTGAATGAGGATCCGTTAGTTACCTCCACCGCCCATTTGCTTGAGGATGGGATACCAAGTGAAAGCTCACGAATGTTGAGACTTTGCACCACTCTTGGATCTTTTTCCTTGGAATCATTGTCCATTGTCACCGACTATTTTCCGAGGAATACCATACAAATGATATTTTTCCATAAGAATCTGTACATGACATTCTCGCAATTTTGGCTAAGGGCTCGCCTCCACCCATTTGGAAAAATAATCCACAGCCTACTAACAAAACTTCCTTTGTAAAGGTGCACAGATCGGGCCCACTATATCTATTCCCATTGATCGAAAGGACAAGAAGAGATGACGACTTTCATTAACTCACTATGCTTCCGATAAGTTGCTATGCGGTGTCTGCACTATATGAGCAACATCTTGTTGAAGAGTAGGCCAAAAGTATCCTGCCAATAAAGCCTTTCTTGCTAAAGCTCTCCCTCCTAAATGGTTGCTGCAACATCCTTCATGGATTTCCCGGAGTACCCATTCCGCATCCTCGTTTCCCAGGCATTTTAACAAGGGTCGTCCAAAAGAGGTCTTGTATAGGTCTTCATTTAAGAGGATGAACCGTTTAGCTCGGTTTATTAAAGTGGATGCCGCTATTTTCCCTTCAGGGATCTTCCCGTGCCGTAAATAAGCTATGATGTCGGTCCTCCAATCAAGAGTTAGGCTTGATTCAGGTATGTCTCCCTCCACGCTGCATATTGCTAAGGAAGTATGAACGCTCATATGGATTGCTTCCGAGGATTTTATTCCTCCCATAGTGCTAGCCATCCGAGCCAATTCATCTGCCTTCCCATTATGCTCCCGCAGGATTTGCTTCAAGAGGACCTGACGAAATTGAGCTTTTTCTTTCTCAAAAGTCTTCAAATACCTATGCAGCCTTTCCTCCCGAACCACAAAAGAACCCTGAAGTTGTGATATTACCAACTGGGAATCCGAGTGGATCATAATGGAAGAAGCCCCTACTGCTTTAGCAACCTATAGTCCCACTAGAATGACTTCATATTCCACTTCATTATTAGATGCCCGATATTCCAAGCGAACTGCTAATCGAGTTTCTTCACCTTCCGGGGAAATTAATAAGATGCCAACGCCGCTGCCGGCAGATCCTGAAGAACCGTCTACGAATATATTCCATGCCTCTGATCCCTCCTCCTTTGTTGCCGAACCCTCTTCCGCGCCGCAAGGTACCTCTGCCAGAAAATCAGTGAGGGCTTGGGCCTTGATAACCGTTCGAGGTTGGTAGTGAATATCATACTCGCTTAGTTCTACTACCCATTTGGCCAATCTTCCAGAGAAATTTGGCTTAGTGACGACCTTACCCAATTCGCTGTGTGTTAGAACGGTGACGGGATGAGCCAAGAAGTACGGCCTTAATTTGCGGGCGGTTAGTACTAGGATATACGCCAACTTCTCCAGCTCCGTATAACGGAATTCCGCCCCCTTCAAAATATGGCTGGTATAATAAATAGGTTGCTGATGAGAACCTTCTTGTTTCAATAATACCGAACTGACGTCTCCTTTCGATACGGCCAGATACATCCATAATGGTTCTCCGGGTATTGGTTTGGCTAGCAGGGGGAGTCCAGCCAAATATTTCTTCAACTCCTGGAAAGCCTCGCCACATTGATCATCCCATCAAATTTAGCACTTTGCGCAAAATCTTGAAAAAAGGCAGCCCCTTGTCCGCTGATCTGGCTATAAATCGGGATAAAGAAACAATCCTGCCCACCAACTTTTGGGTCTCTTGCAGACTAGCAGGTGACTTCATGTTGCATAGGGCTTGCACTTTCTCAGGGTTGGCTTGCAGCCCCTTCTCCGTCACTATGTACCCCAAGAACTTGCCACTCTTTACCCCGAACAGGCATTTGTTAGGGTTTAGCTTCATATTAAACCGCCTTAATGTAGCAAAGGTTTCATTTAAGTCCTTGACTAAATCCTGAGTAACCTTTGATTTGACCAAGATGTCGTCCACGTATACCTCCACATTCTTCCCTTTCTGCTCCGCGAAGATTTTGTCCATAAGGCGCTGATAGGTGGCTCCGACGTTTTTTAGTCCGAACGGCATTACCACATAAGCGTATAACCCCCCCGCAGTCACAAAGCTAACCCTCTTTTGATCTTCTTGGGCCAAAGGTATTTGATGATACCCTTGATATGCATCCATTAGGGATACCACTTCATATCCCACTGTAGAATCCACCAATTGGTCAATACGAGGCAAGGGGTAGCAGTCTTTAGGGCATGCTTTATTCAAATCACGGAAATCGATACACATCCTCCATTGCCCCGAAGGCTTGGGAACCAAAACTACATTAGAGACCCATTCGGGGAACTGGATTTCCTTTACATGACCCACTTTTAGTAGTTTGTCCACCTCTTCTGCTATGACTTTGTCCTTTTCTGGTCCAAAATGTCGCCTCTTCTGTTGGACGGGTCGGGCTCCTTGAATGATATTGAGATGATGTTCCGCCACATGAGGGTGGATCCCCGTGAGATCATGCACATCCTTTGTAAAGATGTCTTCATTCTTCTTCAAGCAAGCCACCAGCTCTTCTTTGACATCCAACTGTTGTGCTACTCGGGTGACCTTTCCTGGAGCGATCTCCACCAGTTCTCCCTCCTCTATTTTATCGACTTTGGGGGGGGGGATTCCTCCAGGACGCAGACATCAGTGATGATGACAGCTTTGCCCTTCAGGTCCTCGGTTCAGGCTTTCTTTTGATCGTCTCGAACCATTTGCATGTAGCAACTCCTGGAGGCCTTCTGTTCTCCACGAACTTCACCCACCGATTGACTCTGGAAATTTGACACGGTGGTATGGGAAGCCACGCACGAAAAGGGTGAGAAAAGGACGCCCAAGAATAACGTTATAAGTGGACGGAGCATCCACAATAAGGAAAGGAATTATACTAGTTTTTTGGCTAGGTTTTACACCCAGAGTTAAAGGCAATGATATCTGTCCCTTCGGGTGAACCATGTGCCCTGCGAATCCGAAGAGGGGAGTAGACACGTCTTCTAATTGGGCATTTCCCAGCTGCATTTGTCCGAAGGCTTCCTGGAAAAGGATATTAACAGAGCTTCCCGAGTCAACTAGTACCCGCCACTTCATAATTGGCGAGGATACACGGATAACAAGGCGTCGTGTGGGCGCAGGACACCTTGCGATCTTCTAGCCCCGAACCCGGTGCCTTGAATAGTCAACTCTCCATGAGACGGGCGTACGACTTCCGTGCCCGGTTGGAGTCCCCGTCGGTAGGTCCTCCAGCTATAACATGAATAACTCCCCGTGTGGGAATGTCATCTAGATTGGATGAAGGGCCCTCCCCTGATGGGCCTTCTTGAGAGACGACCTCCTGGGATGGCGTTTGGAAAGCGACCCGGGGTTGCTGATTATACGGCCCTGGACGGGTTACATTAGGTTAGGGGCCTCGCCGCGTCGGACCTCCTGCCTGAAACTTTACTTGCGGATATGCAGTATGGAGGCGATCCAATTCTTCTTGTAACTTGAAACATCGGCCACTACTGTGGCCGTATTCTGTGTGATATTGGCAAAAGAACGGGGCTGGGGGGTTACGCGGGATCCCCCGGTGTCCCAAGGGTCGTTGTAGCAGACCCTGCTGATCGTAAAATTCCATTTCACGTTCTTTCCATGTCCTCACAGGAGGAAGCGCTTCAGCAGCCATGATTTGTAATGGTGGGGTAGGGCGAACACCTTGCAGCATTGGACGAGGCCTCGGAACCTCCTGCCGAAAAGGTCTTGTATACTCCCGCCGAGGGAGGGCTTGAAGAGCAGCGGGACGAACTCTTTCAGTGGGGACTGCTGGGGCAGTCCGTTCGGCCCTCCGTACCTTTAATCCTTCTTCTTTGCGGATAAACTGCTCCGCACGGCTCAGTAGCTCTTCGTAGCTATCTGTAGGTTGTCTTAACAAGAAGCGAGGAAGGGCCCTCCACCATCTTTGAATAAGCGCCTCTGAAAGACTTAGATCGGGTGGCGGGGATCCCCCGGGCTGCAGAAGTGAATCGATGAATATACCCCCTAAGGGATTCCGAAGGTCCCTGGGTGATATGCATTAACATAGAGGCGTCTTGTTTATACGCCTTGCAGCTGACGAATTCTCGACTGAACATTCTCTGGAAGTCAGTGAAACAGGTGATAGACCCCGGGGGCAGAGTAGTGAACCACTTTTGCGCCGAGCCAGTCAGGGTGGTTCGGAAGACTCGGCACTTGAGAGCGTCTGTATAACAGTGAAGCGAGGCCGCTCCGTCGAATTGAAATATGTGCTCGTCAGGATCTGTCGAACTATCATACTTATTGACCTGAGGATTCCGGAAGTAGGATGGAGGGAGCTCCGAAAGAATGTCCATCGTGAAGGGACTGGGCTCGTATACTTCCGGAGGTCTGGTGGATTGACTTTCACCTTGCTCCTCCCGGCGCGTTTGGGTGAAGGGCATAGTATTCTGAGGTGTTCTTCCCCCAAGTCCACCTCCAAGCAATACCTCACCATTGGCGGCTGTACGGGAGGGGGAGGTATTTCTGGGGGTAGATCTCTGGAAGAAGGTTCCCCGGAGTGCGGATGCAGATATTCGGTCCTTTTCCTTTCCCTAGCCAGGGCTTCTGTGATAGCGTCATCCATCAAGGCCTTTAGTTGCGATGGTAGAAGGGTGATGGGGCGCTCCTCCGCCACAGAGGTATCAGGTTGTTGTATTTCTTCGGGTTGCATCTCGACGTCCAGCTCAAATGTTTCCCACAGACGGCGCCAACTGATGCGGACGGGTGAAGTCTGTTCACTCCTTTCCAATGCAGTGAAGCACGGATGGAGATCTCAGAGGGTTCTCACAGGCCGCAATCAGTAAAGATTAAAAAGATGAAGTAGATGAAACACAAAAACCAACACCAGCAATCGAGACTCAGACACAAGATATAACGTGGTTCGAAATAAGGATTCCTACTCCACGGAGGTGAGTTTTCTCACCGGGGATGATGCCCAAGCACTTTCACTATGAAGATCCTCCTTTCTGGAAAGCGAGTTTCCGAAGGTGGAGGAGAAAAAGCCTTTTACAATAATCTCACCAGACGAGAAAAATACAAGAGATATAATAACGACAGGTCTCTATCCTTCTTCTCCGGTGAAGCGGTTGTCCTCCTCTTTCCTCTCCTCTTGCGTCCCCTTCTCTCGATCGCTGGGAATAATTGCCGGCCTCCTCGTTTGTCTCTGTCTCTTCCTCCTTTATCTCCCCCCCCTCTTTCTTTATCATAACGTCGTGGGTTATCTTCATCGTACACGTGGCCACCACCTTTCCCTGGAGAATAATTCTGTTACAGATATCAGGAGTGGAGACTCTTTGGAATATTATGTGGGGCCTCCCAGGCCGTTGCCTAACACCCTTTCCCTCCACTTTTCGGGCAACTAGGCTAGACTATCTCCCTCAACCTTCTGTGTTGAGGGAAGCTAGTTTTAGGTCTATAGCCCACGAGCGCCCTAGCCCTAGGGTTCCTCATCAACCTGAACCAATTCCTCTCCTTCCCATGCCCAACTTCCCTTTGTAGGGATCAGATTGTGCTGACTTCTTGGCAAAGTGCCCTCCGCCTCTCCTTTGCCGTATCAATTGCTTTCATTACCTCTCTCGTACCAATGACTCTCAATATTCGCCCGTGCCAATGGCTTCTGAGGTTCGCCCGTGCCAATGACTTCTGAGGTTCGCCCGTGCCGATGGCTCTCAATATTCGCCCGTGCCAATGACTTCTGAGGTTCGCCTGTGCCAATGACTTCTGAGGTTCGCCCGTGCCAATGACTCTCAATATTCGCCCGTGCCAATGACTTCTGAGGTTCGCCCGTGCCAATGACTTCTGAGGTTCGCCCGTGCCAATGACTCTCAATATTCGCCTGTGCCAATCTTCCTTTCCTTTCTTAGCTGAGTCGTATATTCTGGACCGGATCTTAGGTCACCCGCTAACCCCTCTATCGGGGATTATGTAAAGAAAGTACCAGTAGTATCATGGACCAAGGAGCAAATTCGGAACGACAAGGTATCCAAGATTTTAGTTAATTTAATACCTAATGAAATTTTGTATAGATTAGGTAATTATAAGGACGCAAGTGAACTATGGAGAAAATTGGCTAAGCTCCACGAAGAACCTTCTGTGGCCCAAAGTGAAGATGAGGACAAGTCCAAAGAAGAAAGCACATCATTTTCAGAGCCCGAGGATTCGGAAGTTGAGAGATGCTCAACATCCGAGGAAGAAATTGTAGAAGTCTCCACCTCTAGGATTGAGAGGGAGGATAGACAATCGACACCGGAGAAAGAGGAGACCTCTACATCCAATGCCAAAGAACAAGTCCATGAGTTCCTTACCACCAAGGAAGGTAACTCAAGCTTGGTTTTTAAAAATAAAAATCATATTATATGTTTTGAGTATAGGAAAAGAGGCCACTATAAGAGTAAGTGCCCTCAATTGATCAAGAAGAAGATTTTAGCACCAAAGGCAAAGGAAAAGCCCATGGAGTATGGAGCCTCAATTCATAGAGGAAAGAAGCATATAGTGTGCTTCCGATGTAATCAAAATGGGCACTACTAGAGTCAATGTCCAAGGGAGAGGAAACCAACCGAGGACAAAGGAAGCTCAAGTTTAGGGGGAGCTCCTAAGCCAAAAACTAAGGTACCTTTCCTTAATGCAGTTTCAATGCATCATGATTCAAAGCATGCTAGAAATAAGTTTTATTACTTAGGTGCTCAATATCATAAAATTAGGACTAAGGCAATTTTTGATCCATAAACTTTAAACCTACACTACCTAAGGAGGATTTTAGAGTCTTCAAAGATAGACCTACTTTGCATGAGGATAGAAAGGATGAGAAGAACCTATGCAATAACCCTAAAAAGAATAAACATATGCCTAGGAAAAGGAATGCTCAAAGAGAGAATGAAAAATCAAAACTGGAAACATTAAAGGAAGAAAATCAAATCTTGAGGCCAAGACTTGATAAATTAGAAAAGACTCTTTAAAAGATGACAAATATGATTAAAGGGTCTTATATACAAAATCTAGAATTTTGTAGGAAAGATCTACCTAAGGACAAGAAAGGTTTGGGTCGGGTTACAAGCCTATAGTGTTCTATATAATTATGGAACTAATCCTAGGTCTAGGAATATCAAAGTTACAAGGGAAAATATCCCTAAAGTTAATCTTAATGAGAGTACAATGACTAAGATTTTCAAGAAGCTTAGGAGAGTCATTAAGAAAGTGTCAAGGGAAGTCATCCCTAACGAATACCTTGAATATCCAAGGATCTTCAATAGGTATTGGATTCCTAGGAGTGTGATCCTTTCACACTAGATGGGTATAGTGTGTGTCAACTTAAAATGGAAAGGTAGGTAATCTAATCATAGTAGAGTTGACACTCTAGAGCATTTTCGAGGTATAGTAAATATTTTGAAAATAAAATTAGAATATTATCCTAAGATATTTTAGGATGTGTCAATAGAAATAAGAAGTTTAAAAAATTGATCATAATTGACACATTTAGGTTAGAGTCAAAGTGTGCCAAGTTGGAGATTTTGGCACACCTGAGGAAGTCAACACGTCATTATGTCAAATTGAGTATTTGATATAATTCTAGTAGACAATGACAATTAGATTCAAGACTTAGGTATCTTTATACCTTTGTATTATTTTTTATAATTGTCATGCTTTGATTGACATACCATGCTACGACATCATATTATATGATTATTTAGGGCATGTCATGTTAATATTAAGGTTATCCTTGTTATGTCATGACATCATGCATCATTGAAAATGCTTTTAAATTATACAATCATTTATGTCATGGTCATATTCATGCATTGGTTATTAAATTGAAATTATGGACAATTGACATGGCTTGACATCCTAGATAAGGAGGTCAAATTAGAATGTCTAGATATCTATGCATGATCCTTAGTTTAAGGAAGAACCAATTACATCTCACAAAATCATAGGATAACATGTGTGTGTATTGAAATACTCTAGACGCATGTGAGATGTTAGGAAAATGAGTTAAGTTTAAGGTGATTAGATGTTGCATCAAAATGAACTCAAACTCATCAAATCATAAGGAGAATCATGTGAAAAACTAATGCACAAGTCATGCATACTTTACTAATAGATCATGATTGGAAATAGGGTTTGAAAACACTTTTAAAATCAATTTGAAAAACTTTGGTGAAGTCTATCTTTTGATAGAAATCATCATTGATGATATTGAAACAAAGTTGCTTAAAATATTGAAGGTTTCAATGCTTTTGAACTTTATATCATTCTTTGAAACTAATAGTTATTTTCATAGAAAACTATTTTTCCCCAATAGTATTCTACATAAGTAATGCGTGTATGAAGTTTCATATTTTTCTAAAAAATATAGAATTACTTATGCATTTTTGAAACTCATCTAAAAACTCTAATTTTTGTAAATGCAAAAATTAGTCGACTGCTTCTGTAGCCAGTTGATTGATGATGTATCAATCAACTAGTTACTGAAACCAGTCGATTGATGAGACTATTTTTGACTGAACAACGTTAGTTTAGCCATTAAGATTCAACCCTAAGTAACTCTCCTAACCCTCGAATATATTTAGACAATCATTGAAAGGATGAGATTTTCATTGAAAATGAATGGGAGAGTGATTTGGGGTATGAATCGATTTTTAAGGGAGGTTAAAGTTCAAGATTGAACTTTTGTCCTTATTTTTAAAGTTTAAACTTCTTATAGGCTTAAGACCTCTCCAAAGATATTGTTGGTTCAATGGTCAAGAAGGAGCAAGCCTTTAGAGGGAGATTCACTAGCAAGGCATGATGGTGTTAGGGATCAGTGTTGCGCTAGAGGGGGGTGAATAATAATTTTCAATTTGTCGATTCATTCATTGTCATACTTGTCTATAATTATTAGTAATACACAGTGGAATAATAAAGTAAAAATAACAAATGCAAGCACATACCACAAGACAAGATTTTTATGTGGTTCGGAACTAGGGTTCCTATTCCATGTCGACGCTATGATGATCTACTCTCACATGAACCTCTCATTCTCGGTATGACATCGGAGGTGGAGAAACATCATACACATTCTTACAACAATAAGAAATACAACTAAATCCAAGCAATTAAAATAAGAATGAATACAAGTAGAGAAAACACCTTACAAATGAGCTTTGATTGTTTGATCACGTTTCGATTACTTTGGATAGCTTGGAAGGTCTAGAAAGCATCAACTTATCCCCTTCAAGATCACCAAGAACCGACTGCTTCAAATTTTCCACGAAGTCTCCTTATAAAGCTGAGCTCGGGCTGATTTTCTGCCTTCCAATCGACTGCTCTTACCTAGCAGTCGACTGGCCTCAATGTCGTTGTCTCACGATGACTCAATCCATGCTGGAATCTGCCCAATGTATACCTCAGCAGTCGAGTGACCTTATCAACAGTTGACTGCTGGCCTGTAGTCGACTGGACAGTTGACTACGCAATAATCTGTGGACTGCTACAGTGCCATTAGTCGACTTTCCATACATGGTAGTCGACTGGTCTAACCCCCAGTCGACTGTCAAAGCACAGTTGACAGTCGAGTCCCAGTCGACTAGGTTATAACCCTAGTTTACTGTCCGAGTCAACTAGACCTTCCGAGTGTTAAACACTCGATTAGTCGACTGGTCCATAATCCCAGTCAACTGATAAATCTCAAACATGAGGTTTAATCCAAGTACGATCCCCTCATACTTGATACTCACCCATAGCATAAATTTAAGTCTTCTAGTCACCTCCATCAGCCTCACGCCTCTCGAATCTCTCGAGTCTGCGACTCTTCATCCTTCATGTTAACTTTCAATTGCTTCCATCGGCTATGTAATGCTAATTGGATCCTTTGCCAAGGTTCATTTGGAATGATACTGTTAAGACTATATGCTGCCAAAACCTCACCCTTGGACTTTTCCATTGCCAAAGTTCACTTAAACTTTACGCCGCCAAGACTACACACTTGGACTTATGCTACTAAGACTTCACCTTTGGACTTTTCAATTGCCAAGTACCCATGACTTGGACTTTTGATTGCCAAGTACCCATGACATGGACTTTTCTTGCCAAGATCATGCTTGAACTTTTCAATTGCCAAGTACTCATAACTTGAACTTTCCTTGCCAAGACCATTCTTGAACTTTCATATGCCAAGATCATGCTTGGACTTCCGAGGTTGATTGCTCTAAAAATCTCCCTCAAATAATCTACCCCATATGACTTTGGATATCTCAATCATCCACTAATCATATAGTCAACATATGGTCAAATCATATTATCAAACAATGGTCAAATCCATTGTCAAACAACAAAACGCTACTCGAGTCCCACTCGAGTTTGGTCAATATTGACTCGGCTCTATTGCACAAACAGATGGTTGATTAGTGATAAGGGTTTTATCACTAAGGATAATGAAAGGGGAAAGATGAAGAAGAAGGGGGAGAATGTGTAAGTCAAAGAAGACTTTTTGATGTGTGTCAAAGGGGGAGAAATGAAAGGGTTTAAGTTAGACTCATGATGCTTAGTGCATAAAGATAACCTATAAACCCAAACCCTAAACTAAAACCACAAATTTCAAAATTTGAAATTCTGAATTAGGAATCTTCGTTATGCTTTGGCATAAGAAGAAGTAAGTCAGGCTTATCGGCTAGCCTAACTTAATGGTATTGTCAAATATCAAAAAGGGTAGATTGTTGTGCAATCGCCCTCAGGTTAAGATTGACCAAGTTTGAGTGAGACTCGAATTGAGTTTCGATGTTTGGAAATATGAGTATAGATGAAGGATGGTTTGAGGGAGGGATATTATTGGTGCAATCAATTGTTGAAGATCTTTGGAAGGCTAGAGGGGGGAGGGTGAATAGCCTCTTTTCATTTCTACAAGCAAGGTTAGCGGAAGCAAAACAAAAGCTAAACGAAATTAAGAGACTAAAAGACAATCGCTAACAAAGAAGAGTTTACGTGGTTCGAAGATTAAGCTCCTACTCCACAGCGATCCTTAAGGTGGATCAATCTAAGTAATTCTCCACTAGAAAACTTCCTTTACAAACACTCTCCTCTTCTTTACAATTGATGAAAATGAAGTTTAGAGAAGAGGAGGATTTAAAAACTCTTAGAAAGCTTAGAAATTCGTGGGGAGCTTGAGAGTAAGGTTGGAAGATAAGCACTAGCCTCCTCAAGCACCCCATGACCTATTTTTATAGAGAAGAGGCTATTTTTCCCGTTGAGCCTCGATCAGTTGACTGATGGCCTCCATCAGTCAATTGCTGCTGTAGCCGATGCAATCCATGGCTTCTGACGAGTCGGATTCGCAATCGTCATCGTCTAAAGAAGATGATAGCCAATCGATCATACTATCACCGATCGATTAGTACCAAATGAGTGTTCCAAGACGACCACTGGATCATGACCTTCTCAGGCCGGTCGACTTATAGCAAATGATCGCCGGTATAGCGATCACCGAATCGGCGATGGGTTTATCACCGATTTATGTGTCAACGCTAATACCCAAATTTAGCAATGGACCTCGCTAAACCCAAAATCACCGTTTCGCCGAGGATCGATCAGTCGATCGAGACAAGGCTCCAATGATCGATACTTTAAGTATGATGAAAATCATACTTGAAACTAACTCCCTAGACCTAGACTCAATCTTCTAGCTCTTCCTTTAGCCTTGCGCCTCCAGGATCCCTCCGAGTCCGTGACTTGTTCATCCTTTGCGCTTGCTTCCAAGAGCTTCCTTCGGTTTCGTCATGTCTTGGGTTTCTCTTTGACAAAGTATGCTTGGACTTTACGCCACCAAAATTATATGCTTAGACTTACGCTGTCAAGATTTTCCTTTGGACTTTTTTTGCCAAGGTCCGCTTGGACTTTATGCCGCCAAGACTACATGCTTGGACTTACACCGCCAAGACCTTTCCTTGGACTTCTCTTGCCAAGATCACACTTGGACTTTTCCTTTACCAAGTCTTCATACTTGGATTTTCCTGTCACTTAAACATGTTCATAATTAGATCACAAATATTGCCTAACTTAGATGATTATCCAAATATCAAAACATATAAATGTTTGGGGCATTGTTGCACCAACAATCTCTCCCTTTTTGATGTTTGACAATCATTTAAGTTAGGTCTTATCATATGCATACAATGAAAACATCATATTTCCAATATGAATTTTAACTTAAAGTTTCCTTCTCCCCCTTTGACATACATCAAAAAGAGAAGGATTCATATAATGATAACTTCATGAAAGAATTGAATTGGTTATGTCTTAAACTAAGGTATAAGATAGATATGAGGCTCCCCCTTAATCCAAGACATGGTTTATGATGTGTGAATACCATGTGGAGCAAAGCATAAATAAGAGATATGTCCTAACTTTGCACCAACAATATAAATTTAGGGAATGAAAAGATTTCACTACGAAGCTCCCCCTAAAACAATGCATAAATCAGTCATATACCCTTCTAATTACTTGAGTTAGCATACCATAGGGTTAGGGCACTTAAAATTACACTTAAGTCAAGAAAGAAGGCTGATTTGTAGAAAAATCAGAGTGTCAGTCGACTGATATCTGAATCAGTTGACTGCCAAGCTTGAAACGTTAATTTCAGCATTTTCATCCCAACTTCAGAAATGCACCAAAAATTTAAGAAACATCGAAAAATCATGAAATTTTGTATACACATTTCTGAAATCATTCTTTATTAAGGAAAAATAATTTGAAAAATATATGTTTTCTAGATTTTGAAAATGATACAAATGTGAAACCTAGCAAAAGCTTTAAGGATTTTGTAAACTTTGTATTACTTTTGCTTAGTATTTGAAAACTGTTTTTCAAAATAGGATGAACATAATTTAAAATATATTTTATTTGACATTTCCAATCATGTTCTTAGAACTATATGCATATCAATTGTACATAAGCCTTCCCAATGATTGGTCCAATGAAGGATTAATGTCTCTTGATGACATTTTGGTTCATAGTAATGCATCATAACAAGCATGATGAACCAAATGCATCTTCCTAACATCTCACATATTGTCTAAGTGGCTCAATACAAAAATTATGATTTCTTAAGGTTTTGTGAGATGCTTAGAGGTATAGTCCTAGATTTTCTATGGGATCATGCAAACCTAGACCTCTATTCTACTAAATACATTCTAAGTTCTCTCCTAAGTGATGAATATTCCACTTCGGGGAGAGCCTTGGTGAATATGTCAGCTAGGTTGGACTTGGATTCTATGTAATTGAGTTCAATGTCCCCCTTAGCCACATGATCCCTAATGAAGTGATGTTTCACTTCAATGTGCTTAGTCCTAGAGTGATGTACCGGATATTTGGTCAAATTTATGGTACTCACATTATCACAATAAACCTTGACATTGGAGTAATGTAGCTCATAATCCTCTAGAGTGTGTCTCATCTAAAGTAATTGAGCCACACAATCACCCATAACCACATATTCGACCTCGATGGTTGACAAAGCAACACAAGGTTGCTTTCTACTACTCTAACTAACTAGGGAGGATCCCAGAAATTGACATCCACCACTAGTACTCTTCCTATCCAACTTGCAATCGACATAGTCGGAATCGGTGTACCCAACCAAATCAAAAGATTTTATCCTAGGATACCAAAGTCCTACATTTAATATGCCTTAATATTCTCTTAATGGCCACTAAATGGGACTCTTTGGCACAAGATTGATATCTTGCACACATACCTACTGCAAATAAAATGTCGGGTCTACTAGCGATTAAGTATAAAAGACTACCAATCATACTCCTATAAAGCCTAAGGTCAATTGATTTTCCTTCATGATCATTATCTATTTTTGTATTGGTTGCCATAGGAGTTGAAACTACCTTAGCACTTTCCAAACCAAATTTCTTGATCATTTCTTTGGCATACTTGGTTTGGTATACATAAGTTCCTTCATTAGTTTGTTTGACTTGTAATCCTAAGAAGAATTTCAATTCTCCAACTAGACTCATTTCAAACTCATTCTCCATGTTTTTGATAAAGTCTTGTAGAAGATCATCATTTGTTGATCCAAAAATAATGTCATCTACATATACTTGGGATACAAAGATGTCCTTTGATGTTGACTTTATGAAGAGAGTTTGATCTACTTGACCTTTTCTAAACCCCTTAGATACTAAGAAAGATGACAATCTTTCATACCAAGCCCGGAGAGCTTGTTTTAATCCGTATAGAGCTTTTCTAAGCTTATATACATGGTTTGGATAGTCAATACTCTCAAACCCGGGAAATTGTTCTACATATACCTCTTCCTTAATGAACCCATTTAGGAATGCCGATTTTACATCCATTTGGTGGAGTTTAAAGCCCATGTAAGAGGCATTCCTAATAGGATTCTAATGGGTTTTAACCTAGCAACTGGGGCATAGGTTTCATCATAATCAAGTCGTTCAACTTGATTGAAGCCCCTTGCTACTAACCTTGCCTTATTCCTAGTTATATTACCTTGATCATCTGATTTGTTCCTAAAGACCCATCTTGTAGTGATGATGGTACTATCATTGGGTCTAAGAACTAACTCTCATACTTGACTCCTTTCAAATTGAGCCAATTCATCTTGCATTGCTAAGATCCAATTCAGATCAATTAATGCATCATTGATTGACTTGGGCTCAATTTGAGAGATAATAGCTATTTGACTAGAGGGAGCTCTATGAAAGGACCGAGATAATTCCCCTACAACTTAATCTAGAGGGTGATTTTGATGAACTCTTATTGTTCTAGGAGGCGTATCAACTTGATTTTGATCTTGGATATCCTCAATTCTCCTTTCATCATCCGAATCCCCTCTTGCTCTCCCTTGATTGTTACTCACTAATCCTTCCCCTTGATTATTACCTCTTAAGGTCAAGTTTTGTAATTTTTGGGTAATATCTTGATTTTTATCGTTGATATCATTATCAATGGGGGATTTCCTAGGGTAAGTGGTGGAGGTCTCATCAAATTGAACATTTGAAGACTCCTCAACTATTTAAGTCCTTTTGTTGTAGACTCTATACCCTCTATTAGTGGATGAGTATCCAACAAGGATTCCCTCATCTGTTTTAGACTCAAATTTTCCTAAATTATCCTTGGTATTTAGGATATAAGCTTTGCATCCAAAGACTTTAAAGTAATGAATTATTGGAATTGTGTCATTCCACAATTCAAATGAAGTTTTTCCTAAAAACCTATGGATTTGGGCTCTATTTTGGATATAGCAAGCGGTGTTAACCGCTTCCGCCAACAAGTAGCTAAGTAGTGAGTATCCATTAAGCATAGTCCTAGCGGCTTCTTGTAGGACACGATTTTTCCTTTCCACCACCCCATTTTGTTGAGGTGTTCTAGGACAAGTAAATTCGTACTTGTACCCTTATTCTAAGCAAAATTTGGAGAAGTTAGAATTCTCAAATTATCCACCGTGATCACTACGGATCCGATTGATTTTGAGATTTCTTTTATTTTCTACTCTTTTTCTAAAACCTATAATTATTTCTAGGGTATTATCCTTATGTTTCATGAAATACACCCAAATATATCTAGAAAAATCATCTACTATAACTAAACAATATTTACTACCATTCAATGAAGGAGTACTATGACAATCAAATAAATCTAAATGAATAAGCTCTAAAGGTAAAGAAGTACTAATTAAATTTTTACCCTTGTGTGATGACATTGATTGTTTCCCTTCTTGGCATGCATCACACATCTTATCCTTCATGTACTTAACTTTTGGCAATCCCTTCACTAGCTTCAATTTAGATACTTTGGCTATATTCTTCATGTTGATATGCCCTAATCTCCTATGTCATAGCCAACTCTCTTCTTCTTTTTCCATAAGACACTTAGGGGAAATGTTAGAAGCATAAGATAAATCAACATAATAAATATTTGATTTCCTATATCCTACTAATATGCAATCATTTAATTTCTTATGTCTTATCAAGCATCTTGAAGAGTTAAATTGCACATCAAAATTTGCATCACATAATTGACTTACATTAAGCAAGTTAAGCTTCATGTTTTCAACTAATAATACTTTATGAATGACAAGATTTGAGGATACCTCAATTGTGTCTTTTCCTATAATCTTAAGCTTTTCACTATTTCCAAAAGACACTTTCCCCTTGTTAATGTGGTTGATTGTGAAAAATTTGCTCTCATCACCGGTCATATGTTTTGAGCATCCACTATCAACAATCCACATCTCCGGTCCTCCTACCTATACAACATGAAAAATACAAGCCTTAGACACCTAAATTTTAGGTCCGGTAGCATCGACTAAAAATTTCTCAGGAACCCAAGCCTTTCTAACATTGCTCCTAAGTGTTGTTTTTCTACTTATTAGGGAGGCAAAAGCTACTTCCTTTTCCTTAAGTTTGTATCCTATTCCGGTCTTGTTGTAAATGACTCTTTGATCCCTAAGTATCATGTCTAGGTATTTTGAGCCATTTGCAAATTTCTCTAAGCATGCTCTTAGTTCACCTATTTCTTTTCTTAGTTCATCATTTTCATTCCTAAGTGAACATGCATCATCATAAGAAATTTCTACATTCCTAATTTCCTTGATTTCTACTTTTAAATCATTAATCCTAGATTTTGATTTATTTAGAGCATTTTGAAGGCATGCAATGGTTTCACAAAGTAATTCTATCATGGGGGAGTCTTTTACCTCATCGTCACTTGAGGATGATGATGATGCTTCACTTGAACTTCCGGCTTCATCCTCCATGGCCACGAGTGCAAAGTTGCGGGTGACGTGGCAAAGCTCATCCTCATCCGATGTATCTTCCAAGCTTTGTGTATCCCACGTTTGGGCGACCATGGCTTCCTTCTTCTTCTTCTCCTTCTTTTCCTTCTTCTTCTTTTCCTTCTCCTCCTTCTTTTTTAGGTCTGGGTAATTCGGCTTGATGTGCCATTTCTTGTTGCAACCATAACAAATTACATTAGGAGTAGAAGTTAAACTACTAGAGATTTTACCTTTGGAGGATTGGAACATACTCCTTACATCCTTCTTGGTGAGTTTTCTTGACTCCCACCAAACTTCTTTACATAGTGAGCTACCTCACTAGCCGATAGCTCCTCATCACTACTTGAAGATTCTTCCTCTGACTCCGATGATGAAAAAGCTTCCTTCTTTTCCTTTTTCCACTTGTCCTTTTTGCCTACAACAAGAGCTATACCCTTTTCTTTTGAAGAGGTGTTAGCTTGCTCATGCAATTCGAATTCACAAAAAAATTCATCTAATTTAACTAATGAAAGGTCCCTAGATACCTTATAAACATCTACCATTGATGCCCATAAAGTTGTTCTAGAGAAAGCTTGAAGAATATACCTCGCAAGGTCTCAGTTTTTGACCTTTTCACCTATCATATGTAGTCCATTGACTACCTCCTTGAAGCAACCGTGCATTTGGCTCATGGTCTCGTTGGTCTTCATGGCGAAGCTTTGGAGTTGGCCTATCAAGAGGTCCCTCTTGGCTCTCCTCGTCTCCTTTGATCCTTCATTCAATTCGATGAGCTTCTCCCAAAGCTCTTTAGCGGAGTTGAAGGGTCCGACTTTGGATAATTGCTCCTTTGATAGAACACATTAAAGCGTGGTCGTTGCTTTTGCATTTGTTTGTGCCTTCTTTGCCATTTATCTTGTCCAATCCTTTGTTGGTATTGGCGCTCCGAATTCGTCGATCGGCTTCTCGAATCCATCTACAATACTAAACCAATTTTCAATATTGTTCATAAGATAGTATTCCATCATACCTTTCCAATATCCGAAATCGTTGCCGTCGAAGAATGGAGGCTTCGCCGTTCTATACCCCTCTTGGAAAGCCATCGTGCTCCAGTTGATTGTTAGATACTCCGATACGATTCAGACTCTGATACCACTTGTTGAAGATCTTTGGAAGGCTAGAGGGGGGTGAATAGCCTCTTTTTGTTTCTACAAGCAAGGTTAGCGGAAGCAAAACAAAAGCTAAACGAAATTAAGAGACTAAAAGACAATCGCTAACAAAGAAGAGTGTACGTGGTTCGGAGATTAAGCTCCTACTCCACGGCGATCCTTAAGGTGGATCAATCCAAGCAATTCTCCACTAGAAAGCTTCCTTTACAAACACTCTCCTCTTCTTTACAATTGATGAAAATGAAGTTTAGAGAAGAGGAGGATTTAAAAACTCTTAGAAAGCTTAGAAATTCGTGAGGAGCTTGAGAGTAAGGTTGGAAGATAAGCACTAGCCTCCTCAAGCACCCCATGACCTCTTTTTTATAGAGAAGAGGTTGTTTTTCTCATTGAGACTCGATCAGTCGACTGATGGCCTCCGTCAGTCGACTGTTGCTGTAGCCGATGCAATCCAATGACTTCTGATGAGCCAAATTCGCAATCGTCATTGTCCAACGGGAAGGTGATCAGTCGACTGATCATACCATCAGTCAACTGATTAGGTGACCAGTCGAGTGTTCCAAGCGACCACTCGACTGATGACCTTTCTGTGCCGAAGTTGACTTATAGCAGTCGACTGCTAGGTATAGTAGTCGACTGCTAGGTATTGCAGTTGACTGATGATGGGTGGATCAGTCGACTGCCAAACTCTAGCAGTCGATTGTTCTACCCTAGAATCAGCCGTCTTCAGCTGAGTGACTGATCAATTGACTGAGACAAGGCTCCAGTCGATTGATACTTCAAGTATGATGAAAATCATACTTGAAACTAACTCCTTAGACCTAGACTCAACCTTCTAGCTCTTCCTTTAGCCTTGCGCCTCCAGGATCCCTCCGAGTCTATGACTTGTTCATCCTTTGCGCTTGCTTCCAAGAGCTTCCTTCGGTTTCGTCATGTCTTGGGTTTCTCTTTGCCAAAGTATGCTTGGACTTTACTCCGCCAAGCCTACATGCTTGGACTTACACTGCCAAAACATGCCTTTGGATTTCCTTTGCCAAGGTCCGCTTGGACTTTATGCCGCCAAGACTACATGCTTGGACTTACACCGCCAAGACCTTTCCTTGGACTTCTCTTGCCAAGATCACACTTGGACTTTTCCTTTACCAAGTCTTCATAATTGGATTTTCCTGTCACTTAAACATATTCACAATTAGATCACAAATATTGCCTAACTTAGATGATTATCCAAACATCAAAACATATAAATGCTTGGGGAATTATTGCACCAACATCAATCTCAGGTCAAGGTTGACCAAACTCGAGTGAGAGTCGAGTTAGAGTTGTAGTCATATGGAGATGAACATGAAGTCAAGTAGGTTGAGGTTGACTTGATACTTGACGAGTGGAAAAATCCAAGTCGGTCAAAGGTGACTGGACACTTGTGTTAGGACCGGTTGGTGAGCTAGAGGGGAGTGAATAGTGACTTCTAAATTTCGTGCTTCGATCTTGTGTTCTTATTTACACATTTGTTAGTGCACAACGGAATATAAAATAAAATACAGAAACAAATAAGAACACAAACACACAAACACAACGTTTTTATATGGTTCGGAACCTATGGTTCATACTCCACGATTGAGCCCTAGCGAGCTCTAGTGATCCACACCACCACTATACTTCTCCTTCTCGGAAATAATCCGAAGGTGGAGCAACCTCTTACAAGAGTTTACAATAAGTACAACAATCAAAATACAAGTTACAAAAGAAAAACAAATACAAGTAAAGAAAACTTTACAAAAGAATGCTTTTACTTGAATGCCTTTTGGTTGCTTTGGATTTCTCTTCAAGGTTTGAAATGCAACAACACTTCCCCTTCCAAATCACCCAAGAAATCGTTACTCAAATCATTGATGAAGTCCTCTTAAAGCTTCGTGTCAGGCTAATTTTTGACCATTACAGTGCAACGGTCACTTCGCCGATCGAGGTGCCACCTCAACTAAGCCCTAGTCGAGGCGCTGATTGAGTGTGTCTTTATTTTGAACTGTCACTGTCAAGCCTCCAGTCGACTGCTCTACCACAGCAGTCGACTGCTTGTTGGAGCTACTGTTTCTTAATTGCCCAACCACCCTTCAGACTTTCCAAGCACCAATGGCCAGCCTACTGCTCTCCAACATCAATTGAATGTCGAGCACCTAGCTCGTTTGTCGAGTCACCAAATGTCGAGCACTTAGTCTGAGTCCAAGCTCACAGTGGCTAGTCGATTGCCTCTCTATAGCAGTCGACTGTTGAGCACCATGACTATTTTCTAAGCCACACAGTGTCGAGCACCTAGTCTGAAATCTGAGCCCCACACCAGGAGTTGGTCACGCTGGTCCAGTTGACTAGGAAAATCCTCTAGACGACTATTAAACCTCAGAACCGAGGTTTAACACATCAAGTATGATTCCTATTGATGCAGGGAGCATCACTCCTTAGTTTTGATGTATATGTTAGTAATATATGAGAGATATCCTAAGGCAATCGCCTTATGTTTGAACCATTTATATGATAAATGAGGATTCACTATTTGAGTATACATGTTCATATGTATTTGATTAGATCTTAAACTCATTTACTGAATGTCCATGATACGATTCACAGCATGAGAGAATTTGTGATTGGATCACAACTAGTGAGTATCTCTACATGTGTAATTGTGATGTATCGAAATTATCCCTGGTCGATGAATTGATGGATTTGGACACTATCAATTCTGTCGAGACTAGCACGAGGTATACTCCTTGGTGTATCCAAGCAGTTGATTCTCACTGACTGGAGACATTGTGATGTCCGGAGTTAATTGTGGATGCTAGTTATGGTAACTAGTTCATTGGAGTGACCAACCGTAAGACTTCATATGGTTCTTTGCATATATAGATATGTCAATGAAGTTCTTACTGCAGCTTAAGTATGATGTTCCTTTGACTTGCGGTATTCAAGTCATCTTGATCATGAAGACCTATGCTTTGACATCTTAAGCAAGCATCTCTGAGGAGATGTGGACCCGGGATGATTGGGCATAAGTCAAAGTGATCGAAGGTGTTTGAATAGCCTATAAAGGATTCACCACTCCTTGCGAGGAGATGTATACCCATGGCCTCTCGTCGAATTGTTACTAAAGTCTTTGGCCAAAGTATTACATGTTTAGAGTAAGGTACTCTTGGATACATGTGTAGTAACTAAAATCTGTAGGACGAGGAAATGATACTTGGGCTAGGTGTGACATAGTCAACCTAGTGGGGACTGACACTATAGACCATGTCCTGAACCAAGTGGGTATAAGATGAGTGAAAGGAATGGGGCATGATTCATTGTAGCTGCTGAAGGGTTTCAGAAATAGTTCTGGATCAACCGTTGATCTTTTTGATTAATTGGGGATCATGATGTACTACTAGGTGCCACTCATGATAATTCTATAATTAATGGTTAATTATAGACGACCAACATAAACCGAGAACCTATTTGGTCACACGCACAACGAGCGTAATCCGAAGGATTTAAAACGAGCTTGAGAATGAGATTCTCAGACTGAGAGAAACTAGGTTTGGTAGGACCAAACAAGGAGCGAGCATGAAATCATTTCAGTCGCAATGGAAGCATGGATGGGCCGTGTCTTATGAAGACATGATGGATGAACCAAATTGGTTTGGTTCTAATCCAATGGTGGAGAATAAACCAAAGGGGTTTGGTTTGTTTTAAACGAATGAACCAAAAGTTGATTCGGTTCGTTTTAACTTAAAATAGACCAAATCAGTTTGGTTTATTTTAACTTAAATTAATGGAGCGGATTAATGAATTTTGGTTATAAACCAATAACCATTATGAGAATTTGTTCTCTATAAAATAGGGCTCAAGGGTTTAATGAGAGCCCTAATCCAAAGTTGCCGCCCCTCTCCCTCCTCTCCTCTTGTGGTTGGCGCCCAAACCCTAGCCGCCGCCCACCTCTTGTGCCACCGTCCAAGTTGTTGCCGGCATCCAAGCTTCAGCCGGCGATCCTCCGGCGACCCTCCGGTGATCTTCCTTGGCTCTGGCGACAAGGTGAGCATCTAGCTTCCTTATTTGGCCGGTGCTAATCCTCCACCAAAGCTGTTCAGTTTTCTGGACAGCTTGTTTACTTCGTGTTGGAGCGTCGTTTGGATGACATTTGGAGCTCCAACAACGGCTTCCTTTCCGGGGATTCGATCTCCGGTAATCCTTATAGGTGGAGGACGAAGGATTCGTCAAATGGTGGGCGAATACCTCTCCGGAGAAGCGAGTTTTTGAGGACTCGTTTTGAATCCGAATTTTGATTCGGATTGTGATCTTCTCTCGATCACATCGTCTTCGACACGAGGCTAGTGACTCGTACGAAGATGAGGCTCGTGACTTTGTGAAGTCATCCCGAAGATACTCGGCGTGGATACGGATAGAGGCTATTCTAGCGAGGGTCGCTCCGGTTGATGTCTTTTCCGCTACACGTGATACGTCAGGTATACGTAGAATAAATTTTCTTTTATTGAAAAATTTAAAACTACGGTTATGTCTACACATGTTGTACTATGCATGCGTGTGGGATGTGTGTTGTAATAAATTAGATTTATTATTTTTATTTCTTCCGCTATGCACATGTTTACGAAATATGTTCGAACACACACTCGCCGCGGTGCCGAAAACCCAACTGTATGAACCATAGTTAAAGTTAAAAATTACTTGTGTTTTAATATGTGTGTTAAGTGTGAAGGATTAACAAGAAAGCCCTAGTAGATCGTGTTGACCAGATACTAGATAGAAGTCTTGATATATCAGGAGGATCGGACACCAGACAGAAAGTCCAGATGGGTCAGAAGACCGGACATCTGGCATGAAAATCGATTGGGTCAGAAGATCAAACAATTGACATGAAGTCCAGTTGGGTCAGGGAGACCGGACAACTAGCAGAAAGTCCTAGTGGATCAGATCGGATGTCAAGTATGGTAAGTCTGACTGGGTAGTCGATAGGTAAGCCTCGAGTGAAGAGGTCAGGGCGAGTCCTTAGGTGGGGACAAAGCTAGGCGTCAATCCGATAGAGGGTACATGTTGGACTCGAAAGTCTAGATCGAGCAGTATTACTACTGTCATTTCATTTTATATTGTATTATACTAATCTAGTCTTGCATATGTCCAGGTGACTGGTGGTTTTTAGTCGACTTAGGTACAATCGACTGGGTGAGGTACAGTCGATTGGGGTAGCAAGTTGGCAAGCCAGACTAGTGATTGACCGAAGATTGTGCGATCGAGATGACAACTATTTCAGTCAACTGGAGACGTCCAGTCGACTGAGATAGGAAATTTTCCGAACAGTGAAGGAGCGGAGCCAGCCAATGTGGAGTCGATTGGGATAGGTCTAGTCGACTGAGAAGGCCGAAATATCAAATCGATGAGCTTATTTGGAATCAACTGGAGGGTCTAAGCTCCATTTCAAAAGCTATATGTGTCGGTATACCTAATTTAAATTGTCTTCATTTCACTTTACTTGTACTTAATTTTATAAGGAGAGGCAGTGTGTTATCTCATCCTTCATTTGTGTGAAAGCGAATATCTTCCAAAGTCAAGAGTTCTCAAGTCGGAGGGTCTCTTAGTGGATTTCCCATCGAGGTGACTCTTGGAAAGTCGTGGGCCTTGGAGTAGCAACCCAGTGTGAACCAAGTAAAACCTTGAGCACTTATTTTTATTTCCACTACATTACTCTAATATCTTTTAAAAATTAAAAGAAAATATTTCAATCAAAAAAGAAAATTATGACCACCGAGATTCACCCCTCTCTCTTGGTATAACTCGATCCTACAACTGATATCAGAGCGGAGGCACTCCGATTTTGATGCGACCACCAAGAGTGCGGAGAATTTTTTTTTGTACTTGTGTGTTTTAGTGTTTAGTTTTAATTATTGCATCAAATTAATTTTTCTAATATTTGTTCATCTTGCTTGCTTTAGTATAAGTTTTAATTCTTGCACTAGAATAAGTTTTAGTACAATTATCAATCTTGTTTTATTTTGCTTAGTTTAAAACTTTGCGCTAGTGTAATTTTTTTGAAAAATATTTTGCATTTTATTTAATAGAAATAGAAAATGTCACACCTAGAGGGATATATCACCATCACCCTCTTCTCTTTGATAGTGAAGAATCAGTGTCATATGGAAGTTTATAAGACATGAAAAAGATCATGTGCTTATAAGATAAAAAAATATCTCCATTGGTATGAGGTCTTTTCAATAAAGTCCAAAAACAAAACCATGAGGGCTTAGACCTAAAGTGAATAATATCATACTATTGTAGAGATATATGAATCTTATAGGCACTAATAAAAGGTCTCATACCAATAGAGATATCTTTTTATCTTATAAGCACATGATCTTTTCCATGTCTTATCAATGTGGGACTTTGATTGTATTCCCAATACTCTCAATAATCCCCCCTCAAACGAAGGACCACATTGACCCCCCCAAGCCTATCCATTCTCGAAGGACTTCCTCTGCTTGATGTTCAATCCTCAACCCAACAAAACTTCCTGTCAATTATATGGTCTTTCTGACCCAACTGGACTTCCTGTCAGTTGTCCGATCCTTCGGGCCCAACTGGACTTCATGCTAGTTGTTCGATCCTCCCAACCCAACTGGACTTCCTACCTGGTGTCTGGTTCTCTTGATCCGGACATGAGAGCTCTACTTCCTTCGTTCGAGATTCATGGCTTGATATGGACCATGACTCTGATATCAATTGTCAGTGTCACGCCCCGAGAGTATGCCGAGCCGAAAAGCAAACATACATCATCTCCCTTGTACGTGACAACATATCCTGTTGATACAAGACCTTTCGGCCACATCCACACAAACATAAATAAATATATCTATATCAAAACACAGCGGAAACCATCACAACATAACAATAAACTCACAACAATAAATATCGACATAAAAATCCGAAACAAACACAGGTGTACACCCACAGAACAAGTCCACAACATAAAATGTCAAATAAACTCCAAATACATACTAAAGCATAAGGAAAATCCAAAATATCCACAGGAGCCTCGGAAATGAGATGGGATGGATCAGTTAGCTATGCTCCAAGCTGTCACCAAGACTTCTACCTGTTACCTGGGCGACAAGAAAACCAAGGGTCTATGGTGGTGAGTATAAACTCAGCAGTAATATGAAAGAACATATATATATCAAATATCATATGTAATTCAATAATATAACGTATAGGTACATCAGGTATACACAAGCATAAAAAATATATACATGCATATAGCCTCTAAACAAATGAACAACGTAAAGTGCAGACATACCTGAAAGTTTGCTACGCTACACTCATCCAACCTGAGATATATCCACAATATACAACAATAAATCTGGTCTAACTCATACTACATCATGATATTAGTCAAAGATATGCAATAGTCCGACCAACTCATACACAGGTATCCCACACACAACCATATAACAAATGCAGGTATCATGTATGATGATGTACAAACAAATGCAACATCACAATAAATATACATATAGACTACATATATATATATACTAATCACAATCATCCATATATATATATATATATATATATATGCAAAATGCCATAAGAACACAGCAATTCAGAATGCATGGTCATGCCTGCTCACCCTAACCGCTACCACGACCCCAATGTGGCCCAGGTGGCTCGACATGACAATTGTTCCAACTCAACACCAACCACTACTCTCGAGTGGCTGAGTAGGCAGTATAAATAAGTAGCATATAAGCATAAAGAGCTAGCTACACAACGGGGGTCCCTGCTATTGGCCACTCTGACAATCACTACCCATGAGTGGTCGAGTGTCACACACGCAGGACAATTGCACGATACTCTAACTACCACCGTCTATAGTGGTCGAGTGTGACACAACAAATGCTCTGCCCTCACCCCAGTTACTACTACCACGAGTAACCGTGGAGGTAGGATGACTGATGACTCTCTCGACCACACGGGAGACCAAGTCACCAGCATACATGTAAATGACATGAATGCATAGTCACACATACAAACATCCACCATAGACTCTCTATTCTACAGAAAGTTATACTAATCTGATCAACATACTCTCTATCCTACAGAGAGTTATACTCAATTGATCACAACCAAGCTAGGACCACCGGTCCATAGCGACGTACTATCCACAATCCATATGACCATAAATAAACACATGATCAGAAATGGGTATGCAATATAAGGATTTATCATAAGATTCAATTATATGTTCAGGACATCACCCACTCCCCTGAATGACCTTTTATCCCATTTACAATTCAAGTCTTCATCCATACTCTACTAAATATACCTAATTGAACAACTATAGGCTTACATGCATCACATCTATAACCCATAATCATGATGAAGGAAAATGTGATAACAACAATAGAGTATTTAAAAGGGCAAAGACTAGTATCAAGCATTAGAAAAACTAGAGTGGAGTTAAGGTCAAAGTGACAATAATATGAAGTTATATACTTCAGGGTTTAGCTACTACCTAACTAGGGTAGGAAATTATCCACCTGCTATAAGGCTCGAAATAAATATCTTCACGCGCGCGGACCTGCCTCGTATCCACGTCCTACAATATTGAAAATATAATCAGATTATATTGCCAACTCTAGTATTAAGATCAAAACCTAGTGGATTAAGCTATCCACTTAACCGATCTATCCCTTTCCTTAATCCCATATACACTATAATAAAGATCAATCCATATCGAAATTAACTAAGCTAATCTCATGAGGATTTAACCTTTTACACTTAATCTGATGTAATAGAATTGCCAACAAAATTAGTTATAAATCTAATCCATAATCACAACACTTAAATTATAGCCACCCCATATTGTATTTAACTCCAATTTCATACCGTAGATCCGATCTACACTTATCCAGTACAACCCCCTTTGATTTGAGTATAGGTATCCAATCTGGATCAATCAGATTGTTTTGCAAGAAATCCCTATTCAGATCACCTTCCTCACCTAAAAATCACAATATATCACAGCTCTATTAAGATCCTTGCCCATTCACAGTCAAGAACAAAGCATCACAATGATTTATAGTCCTACAATTCACACAACGCACCTTCACAGCCATCACAACCTTCACAGTTACTCACAACCACTCAACAACACCCTCACATCCCCTTCGTGGCCAAGAACAACCCTATTCACAGCCACTCCACCCAAGGGAAATCCACTGCCAGATCACACAACCCATAAATTGGCACCCACAATCCACTAAACATCATCAAATCCATAGAATCGAAATGAACAACAAAGAAAGAGGAAGATCAAAACATTATACCAAAAATTGAAGCTACGTTGGCATCACCACCGTATACCACCTTGCTAAATGGAATAATCCCCCCCTAGCCGCTACCAGCCACCACTGCCTACACACCAAAATCCCAACTCAAAGTGGTAGGGATTATAAACGGAAGTGGCCAGAAGGGCAGCTCCCACATCCGATAGCGTGAAGCCGCTGTCGATCCCTAGCTCCCTAGATCGAGGTCGCCCAGTGGAGCCCAATCGTCAATCCTCCCCTCCCGCTGGTTCTCCCATTGGACAGAGCCGTCGGCAGTCGTTGGATCGTGGAGAAGCAAGGCGTCGACTTCCTTCCCTCCGGTTGATTTTCCCACCAAGAGGTTGTCGGTAAGCGGGGAGGAGATGAGAAGGCAGAGAGATAGCACGGTGAGGATGAGAAGTCGCGGAAGGAAGAAATCTTGGCAGAAGGCAAATAGAAACCGAAGAGACAAAAAAAAATGCTCGGCGAAGAAGGAACTGCTAGACAATGGAGTCGGCGACGGGTGAAGAACGCGGTGTGCAGAGAAACGCCCGCGCGGAAAAAGGGGTGTTCGGTAGTGAGGAATGGAAGAGAAGAAGATCGTGCAAGTGAGGAACCCAAACTCGCAGTCAGCGTGGGCATTTAAGGAAAACGGGTCGGGTTTAGCAAACGGGTAGGGTCCAGATCCTAAAAGACTAAACCCTTGGTTCAATTAAATCTAGGTTAATTAAACCATGAAACTCTTAAGCTATGTTAAGTTTAATTAACCCCTAATCATCCCTCAATTTTTTTTAATTAACCCACTAATAATTTTACCCTTTAGCCATCTATTTGTGATATTTTACATTCTCTCCCACTTAATAAAATTTGGTCCCCAAATTTCATACTTAAATGCGAAAATTAATTCAAGCAAATTTTCGAAATGACCACCACATACCTCAAGTGAACAGATGAGGGTACCGAGCTCGGATAATGTCTTCCAGATCCCAAGTAGCCTCCTCATCAGTATGATGCTGCCATCCAACTTTTACGAGTCAGATGGTTTTGTTCCACAACTGTCGCTCCTTGCGACCAAGAATTCGTACTAGAATCTCCTCATAGGTCACATTCGGTTGAAGTGGAATCGGTACCTCCTTCAGAACATGATCAGCTCATGACACGTATTTCCTCAGCATAGAAACATGAAATACATTGTGAACACCGATAAGTGTCGGAGGTAAAGCCAATCGGTAAGCTACACCTCCAATTTGCTCCAACATCTCAAATGGACCAATGTAGCGTGGAGCTAATTTTCCTTTCAACCCAAATCTTTTGACTCCTTTGGTGGGTGAAACTCGTAGGAATATATGATCTTCTAATTACTTGCACAAACTCTGCATCATTCTGAATACTCTGTGGCACTAGTAACTGTCGTTCCCCAACTTCCTCCCACAACATAGGAGATATGCAGGGCCATCCATATAAGGCCTCGAAAGGAGCCATCTGAATAGAAGAGTGGTAGCTGTTATTATAGGCAAATTCCACTAAATGAACGTGGTCCTCCCAACTGCCTCCGAAATCCATAACACAAGATCTTAGCAAATCCTCCAATGTTTGAATGGTACGCTTAATCTGTCCATCTGTCTGTGGATGAAATGTTGTACTAAGCCGAAGCTCTGTGCCCATAGCCTACTGCAGACTCTGCTAGAATCACAAGGTAAATCGCGGATCTCTATCGGACATAATACTCAAAGGCACTCCATGTAGTCTGATAATCTCTCGGCAGTACAACTCTGCCAGATAATCCAATGAGTCCGTCCCATGAATAGGCAGGAAATGGGCAGATTGGGTTAATCGATCCACGATCATCCAAATCACATCATGTCTTTTACGGGTTCTGGGTAATCCCGTAACGAAATCCATAGTGATATGCTCCCACTTCTATTCCGGAATCGAAATTTCCTGAAGCAATCCAGCGAGTTTCTGATGTTCAGCCTTCACCTACTGGCATACTAAACATCGTGCAACAAAGTCTGCAATATCTCATTTCATACCATTCCACCAGTATAAACGTTTCAAATCTCGGTACATCCAAGTACCACCAAGATGTATAGCAAATCTCGAATGATGTGCTTTCTGTAACAACTCTTCCTTAACTGAATGCGTGTCCGGAACACATAACTATACACGGAAACGAAGTACTCCATTCTCGTCACTCGAGAAATCCATTTGTCATTTTGAGTCTATTGTGCTGCACAAGAACTGCAGATGCTAATCACTAACTTGTGCTTCCTTGATCTTCTCAGCAATAGTGGACTGGGCAACCATAGAAACTAATATCCCCCAGATGTTTGACCTTGTTCAGACAATGCTAACTCCGAGAACTATCAGACAAGATCAGTAACTACTGTCAGATGACTTGCCAGAACCCCACGAGACTTCCTACTCAGCGCATCTGCTACCACATTAGCTTTTCTTGGATGATAATGGATTGTGAAATCGTAATCCTTTAGATATTCCATCCATTGTCTCTGTCTCAAGTTCAGTTCTTTCTGTGTGAATAGATATTTCAGACTTTTATGGTCTGTGTAGATCTCAAAGGTAATCCCATATAAGTAGTGTCTCCATATCTTCAATGCGAAAATGATGGCTGCTAACTCTAGATCATGCACTAGATAATTCCTTTTGCGATCCTTTAGTTGATGGGAGGCATAAGATACCACACGGTTGGACTGCATTAGAACTGCACCCAACCCTTGGATAGAAGCGTCAGTATATAGAACCATCCCATCAACACTAGAAGGAATCACTAAGACTGGTGCAGAAATTAGCTGCTGTTTCAGATCTTAAAAGCCTCTGACCAGGTGAACTTGACCCCTTTCTGAGTCAGGCGAGTGAGTGGCATGACAATACTTGAGAATCCCTCCACGAATCTCCGATAATACCCGGCCAAACCCAAGAAACTACGGATATCCTAAACTGATTTTGGTTGCTCCCAACTGGTAATCGCCTCAATATTATGAGGATCTACTGAAATACCTCTGCTAGACACCATGTGTCCAAGAAAACTCATAAAGAATAGCCAGAAGGCACACTTACTAAACTTGGCATATAGCTGCTCCCGTCGCAACGCCTCCAACACTATCCGAAGATGTTGTTCATACTTCTCCTCAAACCGAGAATAAATCAATATATCATCGATGAATACTACAAAATGATCTATATACTTCAAGAATACCCGGTCCATCAAGTCCATAAATACAGTTGGAGCATTCGCGAGACCAAAAGACATACTAGAAACTTGTAATGCCCATAACGAGTGCGAAATGTTGTTTTCTGCACATCCACATCTCTTATCCGAAGCTGATGATATCCTGAGCGCAAATCAATCTTGCAGTACACACATGTATCCTTAAGTTGATCGAACAAATCCTCTATCCTCGGCAGTGGATATTTGTTCTTAACTGTGACTGTATTCAGTTGTCGATAGTCAATACATAATCGCAACGATCCATCTTTCTTTTTGACAAAAAGTACTGGAGCTCTCCATGGAGAAACACTAGGTCGAATAAATCCATTATCCAATAGCTCCTGTAGTTGTACTTTAAGTTCATTCAATTCTTTTGGTGCCATCTGATAAGGAGGTTTCAATATTAGCACGGTTCCTGGAATCACCTCTATTGCAAATTCCACTTGCCTAGGAGGTGGCAAGCTTGGAAGTTCATCTGGAAACACATCCGAATATTCTTGGACTACCCGCACATCAGAGAGGGGTGGTAGTCCTTCATTCTCAACTTTAACTAAAGACAATAAATAACCCTGACAACCATGGGCCAATAACTTCTGAGCCTATAAAGCCGATATAATGGATAACCCATCATCTCTAGTGCCAACAAATTTCCATGTAGGTTGATCCGATGGTCGAAAAGTCACCACTCTCGCTCTACAATCCACTGTAGCAGAATAAGTGGCCAACCAGTCCATACCGAGAATAATATCAAATTCTACCATTTCCTACACATGAAGGTCCACCGTAAGGATATGCCCGTCAAAATCTAATGGGCAACCTTTGATTTCTTGGTGGCTAGTCAACAGCTCTCCTGATGGCAAGGATACTGCTAACCCACAAGAATGAACCATCGAAATCCATCCAACTCTACCCAGAAATATTCTAGATACGAATGAATGTGAACTATTGGTATCAATCAAAGTATCAGCATATATAGAATAAACTGAAATCATACCCCGTATGACTAATCCCTCAGCCCGCTGTGCCTCATCTCTGGTGATGACATAAACACGTTCAGTCTCTATATTTGACGACTGCGTTCCTGATGAAGTAACAGTGTGCCTCCACTCAGGCTGAATCTGGCTCTGTGGTACTGAAGACTGAGTCACTGGTGCAGGCATAATATACCTCCGAATAGTAGATTACTAGAGGTGTAGGATACTGGATAGCTGTTAGCATCACTGAAGAGGCACCCCCTGTTATCTGATATAACTATGCTTGTGGAGGTACTGGCTGCTTCTGACCATAAGACTGCATCCGCTGTGTTGTCCTCTGCTACCACTGCTGGCTAGACTTTCTTCTCTTGTTGGAGCTATCAGAAAACTCCAACTGTGTTCTCAAAGTACACTCCTGACTGGTATGCCCAGGTTGCTTGCAATAATAGAAAACAGGCTGCTCCAAGGGACACTCTGGAGCTCTATGGCTTCCATATCCACATTTATAACATCCGGTTCTGTTTTGACCCTTACGACTCTTCTGAGACCCTCTAGAATATTCAGAAGCTGGGAGCTTCCCTTTTTGCACCCTAGATGATCCCTCTCCAGTACCTTGAGTAGTTCCCTGCTGATCCTGCTTCTTCTGAGTCTGATTCGCTGAATTTTATTTTGGCTACTTACTCTGGGACATCTGTTTCTCCATATCTTTCTCCCTCAAAATCTATTGAGAAGTCATGTCAATATAGATAGCTCGGCCCAATGCCTCCCTGTAAGAGGTAATGGAAGATTCTGACATCCTGACCCGAATATAGGTAGTAAATTGGAACATCCTATCTGCATCTTGTGTTACCAAATGAGGGAAGAACTCCGCAAGTCTAGTAAACTCCACGTTATATTCCATAACGGATCGATCCCCTTGCTTTAGGCTTAGGAACTCCTGATGATGAGCTGTAGAAAATGCGGAAGGAAAATACTGTCTCCAGAAAGTATCTCGGAAAACTGCCCAGGTAATCTCCCGCTCCTCGAATAGAGTTTTCTGCATCTTCCACCAAGTAACAGCCTGATCTCTAAGGTGGTATACAACTAGCCCACTTTCTCCTCGTCCATACAATCCACATACTCGAAAGTGTCCTCCAAATTTTCCAGCCACGCACGTGCAATCCATGGATCAGACTCCCCTCGAAACACGGTAAGTCGATCCTTGTTCGAACGCGCCAGTACAAGTATTCGTGCTTTATTATTCAACAAACTGGAGTCCACATGTCCCGGCCTAATCAGTGGAATATCCGAATCTTGAGACTCCGAACCTCCGATAGGGGGATGCTGAGGCTATTCTTGAGTAGCTAGCTCAGTCGTAACCGTATCTTGTCCCACCACTCTAGCTGATCGCCTTGATGGACGACCTCGACCATGAGTCTGCACAGGTGCCATAACTCTGACTGTATACACCTGTTGAACAAGTTTAGATAAGTATCTAACTAGAATATAAGTTATTAGGAATTCTTACTTCGTGCTGCTCGGAGCTCATGCCTCTTTCGATCCCATCTCACAAAACAAAAACCAAAACAAATCGACTCCCGGGAAATCCAAGACTCAACAAAAAATCATTGTATGACATCGCAGAACCTAGGGCTCTGATACCAATAAAGTTGTCATGCCCCGAGAGTATGCCGAGTCGAAAAGCAAACAGACAACATCTTCCCTATACGTGGCAACATATCCTGTTGATACAAGGCCTTTCGACCACATCCACACAAACATAAATAAATATATCTATATCAAAACATAGCGGAAACCATCACAATATAATAACAAACTCACAACAACATATATCGACATAAAAATCCGAAACAAACACAGGTGTACACCCACAGAACAAGTCCATAACATAAAACGTCAAATAAACTCCAAATACATACTAAAGCATACGAAAAATCCAAAATATCCATGGAAGCCTCAGAAATGAGATGGGATGGATCAACTAGCTATGCTCCAAGTTGTCACCAAGACTTCTACCTGTTACCTGGGCGATAAGAAAACCCAGGGTCTATGGTGGTGAGTATAAATTCAGCGGTAATATGAAAGAACATGTATATATCAAATATCACATGTAATTCAACAATATAACGTATAGGTACATCAGGTATACACAAGCATAAAAAATATATACATGCATATACCCTCTAAACAAATGAACAATATAAAGTGCCGACATACCTGAAAGTCTGCTACGCTACACTCATCCAACCTGAGTATATATCCACAATATACAACAATAAATCTGGTATAACTCATACTACATCATGATACTGGTCAAAGATATACAATATTCCGACCAACTCATACACAGGTATCCCACACACAATCATATAACAAATGCAGGTATCATGTATGATGATGTACAAACAAATGCAGCAAGCATAGCACAAATAAATACAACATCACAATAAGCATACATATATATATATATATGTCAATATGCAAAATGCCATAAGAACATGGCAATGCAGAATGCATGGTCATGCCTGCTCACCCTAACCGCTACCACGACCCTAGTGTGGCCTAGGTGACTCGACATAACAATTGTCCAAACTCAACACCAACCGCTACTCTTGAGTGGCCGAGTAGGTAGTATGAACAAGTAGCATATAAGCATAAAGAGCTAGCTACACAACGGGAGTCTCTGCTGTTGGCCACTCCGATAGTCACTACCCATGAGTGGTCGAGTACCACACACGCAAGACAACTGCACACAACTCTAACTATCACCGTTTATAGTGGTCGAGTGCAGCACAATAAATGCTCTGCCCTTACACTAGTTACTACTACCACGAGTAACCGTGGAGGTAGGATGACTGATGACTCTCTCGACCACAAGGGATACCAAGTCGCAAGCATACATGTAAATGACATGAATGCATAGTCACAAATACAGACATCCACCACAGACTCTCTATTCTACAGAGAGTCATACTAATCTGATCAACATACTCTCTATCCTACAGAGAGTTATACTCAATTGTTCACAACTAAGCTAGGACCACCGATCCGTAGCGACACACTATCCACAATCCATATGACCATAAATAAACACATGATCAGAATGAAAGGTTTTTCTTATCGAGTCTGTGAGGGGAAACTTCGCTTCCCACTTCACCTCGGTAGCTTGTCCATGGCGAACCCTTCGATGTCCCCGGATTAAAAAAAATTTAATCCTAGACAAAAGGGATTGCTCAAACCACCAAGCCATCGTCGTGCTATTCGTTTAGAGAGGTCACTTGAACAAACTAGTTGTTCAAGCGACCATCCTCTATTCTACGAGTAGCCACGGAATAGACGATGTCCTGATGGCCAATTTTCGTGTTTATGCTCGGGATCCAAGTATTATTTAGCCATTTACAGATTTATAACATGCTTATAATTGAAAAACAAAAACAAGCAACAAACAAAAGAAGAAAGTAGAATAGGTATACCTCTCGATCTTCTAATGTATGACCTTCCTCCTTTTGGACGTCGTGTGGGCGACGATCTACCAAAAGTTGAAGCTCCTAGATTGCAAATCTTCCTTCCTTGCTCTTCCAAAGCAAGAGGAAGAGTAGAAACAAGGATTTTCTCCTCCCTAAAATCAACCAACAAGGAGTATACAATGTCCTTACCGTCGGCCAACTAGAAGGTGGAGAAGATGATGGAAAACAATCAAGACACCAAGGGAAACCCTATATCTTGTTTCCACCACCTAAGAAGAGGGAGAAGGGAGCTTTTGGGCGCCGTCCAAGGGCTGGAAAGGGCCTGGAAAAAAGCTGGACGCCGGCCACAAGAAGGATGAAGAAGAAACAATCACCTTCCTTATTTGGTGCCGCCCTAGCCTCCAAACCCTAAACCTAATCCTATCTCAACTAGGATTCCTTCTTGCCGCCCAAACCCTAGCTCTCCTTGATCATCATCCACGCTAACTCCCATGCCATCCTTTTATAGAGTTAGGGATAAGTCATGAATTAATCTCATCCATTGGTTCTAGGGATTTAATCTCAACCGTCGGATCTAGAGATTTAATCTCAACCGTCGGATCTTAGAGATTTAATCTCTACCAATGGATCTTAGAGTTTTGTTTCTATCCATTGGATCTAAGCATCATGAGGTGTTAATAGGCTACATTAGGGACCATGAGGAGGAGTTGGGTCTTGGCCACCCATGGATCAAGCCCATATAAAGTCCGATCCACTAATGATGATCCAATCCACTAAAGGTTCATCATTGATCTACCTCACCAACCCCCATATGATAATATGGACTCCATATATCATTTGTACATTTTCTCCCCATGTTTAAGATCTTGAATGTCCGTCGATTAATTAATTTACTGACCATTAATTAATCAACATCTAACTCCTTGAGTAGTACCACTCAACCTTTTCATCATGTCGGACCAAGTCCACCTGCAGGGTTTACATGATGAACCTTATGAGCTCCTCAGGGGGACATCATCATCCTAATATATAGGACACGGTTTCCTCCTATAATCAACGACACACCATATAAATAATATCATCTCCCAACTTACCGAGCCTATCGATTTAATCTATAAATCTCGCCCATTGGTAAATCAAAGAGATGAGTACTAAGTATATGTGCCCGTTATTATATCGGGATTAAGAGCATGTACTAAATAATATCTGAGGTCCGATTCGATTATGTAGTCAGCAATAAATCGAATCACCTCTAAGTCGGTCATGCTCAATACACACAAAGTGCACTAGTGTGATTCTATGGTCAAGACAAACCAATACCAAATCACACTACAACCATTCCGATGGTTTATCCAAAGCCATCTCGGTTGTGAGCCTTTACTTATACTTTTCAAGGGGCCGATAACATGATCTCTTGTGTGACACCACACACCATGTTATCTACAATGTAAAATATTAGACAATATTGCATAACCATAAAAATATGCAAACAATGATCATGTGATTCTTATTTCAAAAATAAAGATGTTCATACAAAAGATAGACTTTTCAGTATACATCCCTACAATCTCCTACTTATACTAAAAGACTATGCTGTCCATAAAGTGTCATACATCTGATCCCCATTCCCTCCACATTCCTATCAAAAGCTCTCGCCGGAAGGGCCTTAGTGAAAGGATCTGCCAGGTTATCCTCCGATGCAATCTTGGCTACAACAACTTCTCCTCTCTTTACGATTTCTCGTATCAGGTGGTTCTTGCGCTCTATGTGTTTACTAGCCTTATGGGCTCGTGGTTCCTTCGAGTTTGCAACTGCACCACTATTATTACAATAAATTGTGATAGTTCTGGGCAAACCAGGAATCACATCCAAGTCCATCAGAAAGTTCCTGAGCCATACAACTTCTTTGGCCGCCTCAGAGGCCGCCACATACTCAGCTTCCATGGTGGAGTCCGCCACGCACTTCTGCTTGACACTCCTCCATACAATGACTCCACCTCCCAAAGTAAACACAAAACCTGAGGTAAACTTACTGTTATCCTTATCAGATTGGAAGTCAGAATCTGTGTAACCCACAGGGAGTAATTAGTCTGCCCGGTAAACCAGCATATAATCCCTAGTCCTTCTCAGGTACTTCAATATATGCTTTATCGCACCCAATGTCCTCTCGGATTACTCGATATCACGACCATGCCCATGGCAAAGCGATATCCGGTCTCGCATGACATAGCATCGTGATACATGAGGCTTCCCATCGCCAAGCATAAGGAACCACCTTCATCTCCTCTATCTCCTCAGATGATCTAGGACACATCTCCTTAGATAAAGGAACTCCATGCCTGAAAGGTAGAAAACCCTTCTTGGAGTTCTGCATGCTAAAACACTCCATAATCGTGTCTATGTATGAAGCTTGGGATAAGCACAACATTCTTTTCCTGCGATCCCTTATAACCTTGATCCCAAGGATGTGTCCCACCTCTCCCAAGTCCTTCATATCAAACTGTTTGGACAACCATACCCTTACGTCCGATAACACCTTGATATTATTGCCAATCAACAAAATTCCATCTACGTATAGTACAAGAAATACCACTACATTTCCGTCACATCTCTTATATACACAAGACTCATCCGGACTTTGAATAAATCCATAAGACTGGATCACCTCATCAAAGCGGATGTTCCAAGACCTCGAAGCTTGTTTCAATCCATAAATGGACCGATTAAGCTTACATACAAGATGCTCTTTGCCCTTAGCAATGAATCCCTCTGGTTGCTTCATGTAGATGTTTTCCTCAAGACTTCCATTAAGGAAAGCTGTCTTGACATCCATCTGCCACACCTCATAATCCATATGAGCTGCTATGCATAAGAGAATCCAGATAGACTTAAGCATGACTACCGGCGAAAAGGTCTCCTCATAATCGATACCCTCTTTCTGAGTATACCCCTTCGCAACAAGCCTCGCTTTGAAGGTCTCAACCTTCCCATCTATTCCTCTCTTTCTCTTGTAGATCCACTTGCATCCAATGGTTTTTACACCATCGGGTGGTTCTACTAGCTCCCAGACCTGATTTGAATCCATAGATTCAATCTCAGCATTCATTGCACTTTGCCAAGATACTGCATCTTTATCTTGGATTGCCTCGTCATATGTCCAGGGATTAGGTTCATGTTCGCTAGGGACCAAATCAGAAGATTCTCCAAAGAACATGAATCTATCAGGCTGTCTCACAACCCTCCCACTACCACAAGGTATCACCTGTGTATCCTCTGTGACACGCGGTGCAGTGACATGTGGTATATCCTCTTGTACCGGTGGTACTAAAGAAGTGACTTCCCCTTTTAACTCCTCCAAAACAATTTTACTCTTGGGCTTGTGGCTCATCACATAGTCTTCCTCTAGAAATCTGGTGTTCATGCTAACGATCACCCTCTGATCTCTAGGACTATAAAATAATCCACCCTTCGTTCCCCTGGGATAGCCAACGAACATGCATACTTCTGTACGAGGTTCCAACTTACCAGCATCTGCTTTCAGCACATGTGTTGGACTCCCCCATATCCGAATATGTCTTAGACTAGGCTTTCACCCAATCCACAACTCTGTGGGAGTAGAAGACACTGATTTAGATGGTACCAAGTTCAGAATGTACACCGCCGTATCTAGAGCATATCCCCAGAACGAATCCGGCAAGTCAGAATAACTCATCATCGATCTAACCATCTCCATAAGAGTCATATTCTTACGCAGGGTGTGCCAGTGCAGCTTGGGATTGAATCCCACCTCACGATAAGTAGTTCCTAAACTCTCCCAAGAGGTACTCACCACCACGATCAGATCGTAGTGTCTTGATACTTTTACCTTGACGTTTCTCCACATCAGCCTTGAATTCTTTGAACTTGTCAAAGCATTTAGACTTACGGTGTATCAGGTAAATGTATCCATATCTTGAGTAATCGTCTATAAAAGAGACGAAATACTCAAAACCACCTTTAGCCTGGATAGACATAGGACCACACAAATCAGAATGAACCAATTCTAACACATCTTTGGCTCTATACCCCTTGGACTTAAAAGGCCTCTTGGTCATCTTACCCTCTAAGCAAGATTCACAGGTTGGGAGATCCTCCACCACTAATGAACCCAAAGGTCCATCAGCTATCAACCTTTGAATTCTGCTTAGGTTAATGTGACCAAGCCTAAGATGCCAAAGATATGTTTGGTTCATCTTCGAAGGTTCTTTTCTCTTATTGGAATTAGAAGATGAGTTATTAACTTCAATTTGCATCGTGGGAGGTTTTGGTTCAAGTGTATACAAATTTCCTATCAATGCACCCGAACAGATAATGTTCATATTCCTTCTTATAATAACTCTGTCATTAAAAGAAATAGAATAGCCATCCATAAACAATTTAGAAACCGAAATTAAATTCTTTCTAAATAAGGGTACATAAAGGCAATTCTTAAGAACCAAAAGTTTATTTTTCTCAAAAGATAAATGAACATCTCCCACTGCAACAGCCGCCACCTTCGTGGCATCGCCCAAGTACACGGTAATCTCCCCCTCAGCCAGTCGTTTGGTTTTCTGGAACCCCTGCAAAGTATTGCAGACATGATCAGTGGCTCCCGTATCTATACACCAGGTGCCGGTAGATAACACCGCTAAACATATTTCAACGACTAGACCAAAAGATATACTTTTGTTCTTGCGGTTGGGGCAGTCCTTCTTCCAGTATCCAGTCTGCTTACAAGTGAAGCACTTGCCTTTCGGCTTCTTCACTCCTCCCTGAGTACCTCCCACTGCCTTCACCCCAGTTTGTTTCTTCTTCTTCTTGCCTTTTGGCTTAGAAGTAGAAACCTTCTGGGTCACCACGGCATGCGCCTGAGCACTCTGACGAAATAGTCCCTCTATCGCCTGGAGTTCTGTCAGAAGTTCCGCCAACAAATACAACCTCTTGTTTATGTTGTAGTTGAGGCGAAACTGCTCAAAACTCCTAGGTAGAGACTGGAGTATGATATCGACCTGGGTTTCCCCATCGATCTCAGCTCCTAGGACCTCCAGTTCATTCAAATGAGCCATCATCTTGAGAACATGATCCCTCACGGGTGTTCCCTCGACCATGGTGGTTGTCATCAAGTTTCTCATGACCTCTTGCCTTGTAACCCGATTCTGGTGTCCGAAAAGCTCCTTGAGATTGAGCATCATATCATAAGCAGTGGACATGGCTTAATGCTGATGTTGCAGTACATTTGACATAGATGCTAAAATGTAACACTGCGCCATCTCATCGGCCTTGATCCACTTCTTATAGCTCTCTCTCTTCTTTTCCCCAGAATTATCTGTAGGCTTGGGAGGGCACTCTTCGAGGAGTACATATTTGTATTCCTCTGCAGTCAAGACAATGTCTAGATTCCTCTTCCAATCAACATAGTTGGGTTCAGTAAGTTTGTTCTCTTTCAGTATCACAGCAAGTGGGTTGAAAGTCATTTTGAAAGAAAACCTAAGAATCACATAAATCAAAACATTAGATTTCAAAAAATTATTGATTCCTCAAACAATAAAATTTTAAAATCAACCAACACCTCAAAACACCGAGAATATCGTATGCCACGATAGTGTGGACGTATACGACTTCTACATTTGTAAGAGGAGGTTTTACCCATTAATTTTACTATCTTGTCAACCTAACTTTTTGACAAGTAAAATTAATAGTTGGTTCCTCTTTGACCCTACAAATAAAAGCAGTGACTCCGATGGAGAGGATACTTATATTTGTATCTAAGTGTTCACCATTACTCGGTACCATGGTAATTATCTCGGGTTATGTGCCTTACGATGGGCAAGTACACACGCTCCTTAATAATTTCCTATAACCATATTCAACCTTGTGATTCACAAACAAACTCATCCGATATGGAGGAAGGCACTCAGATCCGACGCACAAGTTTATTTGCATCACATGTCAAATCGTAATGGAGGCCGTGAGAATTTAAAAAATTCCCTCTCCCACTTAGTAATTTGAAATTGAGGAATTTTCCTAGCCTACGACATGCATATCAAACAAAAATCAATAAATATGAAAAATAAATTATTTTTCAACTATTATGACTTTTGTCTTCAATATGACTCCCGTCGCATCGCCATCTCGTCCGCTCCTCCTACGCCATATACGAGCCATCCGGAGATCCGAGCCGAGACTAAAACCTATTTTAATTTACATCCATCGATCCTATACTCCACGAGGGAGTGTACATGAAATCTAGATCGAAAGTAAAATAAAATAAAGAGTGGCTAAATAATGACGTATTTAATTTACAAAAACTAAATACTAGCCTCGTCAACCCCGAGGATTCAACAAAATAAATATTTACACACATACAATCACATACACACATATGACCATAATAGTCGGATCTTATGCCTGCAACCAAAGAGTTAAACTACGCATATCCTATTATTATCCGGCACATATAATATATGAAAAAGTGCATAAAAATTAATCGAATCCTAAACACACAAAACCGGAAACCTTGGCTCTGATACCAATTGAAGGGTTTTGCTTATCGAGTCCGTGAGGGAAAACTTCGCTTCCCACTTCACCTCGGTAGCTTATCCATGGCGATCCCTTCAATGTCCCTGGGTTAAAAAAATTTTAATCCTAGACAAAAGGGATTGCCCAAACCACCAAGCCATTGTCGTGCTATTCGTTTAGAGAGGTCACTTGAACAAACTAGTTGTTCAAGCGACCATCCTCTATTCTACGAGTAGCCGCGGAATAGACGATGTCCGGATCACCGGTTTTCGTATTTATGCTCGGGATCCAAGTATTATTTAGTCATTTACAGATTTATAACATGCTTATAATTGAAAAACAAAAACAAGCAACAAACAAAAGAAGAAAGTAGAATAGGTATACCTCTCGATCTTCTAATGTATGACCTTCCTCCTTTTGGACGTCGTGTGGGCGACGATCTACCAAAAGTCGAAGCTCCTAGATCACAAATCTTCCTTCCTTGCTCTTCCAAAGCAAGAGGAAGAGTAGAAACAAGGATCTTCTCCTTCCTAAAACCAACCAACAAGGAGCATACAATGTCCTTGCCGTCGGCCAACTAGAAGGTGGAGAAGATGATGGAAAACAATCAAGACACCAAGGGAAACCCTATATCTTGTTTACACCACCTAAGAAGAGGGAGAAGGGAGCTTTTGGGCGCCGACCAAGGGCTAGAAAGGGTCTGGAAAAAAGCTGGACGCCGACCACAAGAAGGATGAAGAAGAAACAATCACCTTCCTTATTTGGTGCCGCCCTAGCCTCCAAACCCTAAACCTAATCCTATCTCAACTAGGATTCCTTCTTGCCGCCCAAACCCTAGCCCTCCTTGATCATCATCCACGCCAACTCCCATGCCATCCTTTTATAGAGTTAGGGATAAGTCATGAATTAATCTCATCCATTGGTTCTAGGGATTTAATCTCAACCGTCGGATCTAGAGATTTAATCTCAACCATCGGATCTTAGAGATTTAATCTCTACCAATGGATCTTAGAGTTTTGTTTCTATCCATTGGATCTAAGCATCATTGTTGGGAGTATGGGGAATACAATCAAAGTCCCACATTGGTAAGACATGGAAAAGATCATGTGCTTATAAGAAAAAAGATATCTCCATTGGTATGAGGCCTTTTGGGTAAAGCCCAAAAACAAAACCATGAGGGCTTGGGCCCAAAGTGGACAATATCATACCATTGTGGAGATATGTGGATCTTATATGCACTAAAAATTGGTATCAGAGCCATGGTCCAGCTCCCACGTCCGGATCAAAAGAACCAGACATCAGGAAGGAAGTCTAGTTGGGTCGGGGGGACCGAACAACTGGCAGGAAGTCCTGGTGGGTTGAAGATCGGACATCAAGCAGAGAAAATCCTTCGAGGAGGGATAGGCTTGAGGGGGGGCCCAATGTGGTCCTTCGTTTGAGGGGGGGATTGTTGGGAGTATGGGGAATACAATCAAAGTCCCACATTGGTAAGACATGGAAAAGATCATGTGCTTATAAGAAAAAAGATATCTCCATTGGCATGAGGCCTTTTGGGTAAAGCCCAAAAACAAAACCATGAGGACTTGGGCCCAAAGTGGACAATATCATACCATTGTGGAGATATGTGGAGCTTATAAGCACTAACAATCATGAGGTGTTAATAGGCTACATTAGGGACCATGAGGAGGAGTTGGGTCTTGGCCACCCATGGATCAAGCTCACATAAAGTCCGATCCACTAATGATGATCCAATCCACTAAAGATTCATCATTGATCTACCTCACCAACCCCCATATGATAATATGGGCTCCATATATTATTTGTACATTTTCTCCCCGTGTTTAAGATCTCGAATATTCGTCGATTAATTAATTTACTAACCATTAATTAATCAACATCTAACTCCTTGAGTAGTACCACTCAACCTTTTTATCATGTCGGACCAAGTCCACCTGCAGGGTTTACATGATGAACCTTATGAGCTCCTCAAGGGGACATCATCATCCTAATATATAGGACACGGTTTCCTCCTATAATCAACGACACACCATATAAATAATATCATCTCCCAACTTACCGAGCCTATCGATTTAATCTATAAATCTCGCCCATTGTTAAATCAAAGAGATGAGTACTAAGTATATGTGCCCGTTATTATATCGAGATTAAGAGCATGTACTAAATAATATCTGAGGTCCGATTCGATTATGTAGTCAGCAATAAATCGAATCACCTCTAAGTCGGTCCTGCTCAATACATACAAAGTGCACTAGTGTGATTCTATGGTCAAGACAAACCAATACCAAATCACACTATAACCATTCCGATGGTTTGTCCAAAGTCATCTCGGTTGTGAGCTTTTACTTATACTTTTCAAGGGGCCGATAACATGATCTCCTGTGTGATACCACACACCATGTTATCTATAATGTAAAGTATTAGACAATATTGCATAATCATAAAAATATGCAAACAATGATCATGTGATTCTTATTTCAAAAATAAAAATGTTCATACAAAAGATATACTTTTCAGTATACATCCCTACACAGAAATGGGTACAAAACATAAGGATTTATCATAAGATTCAATTCTATGTTCAGAACATTACCCACTCCCCCGAATGACCTTTTATCCCATTTATAATTCAAGTCTTCATCCATACTCTACTAAATACACTTAATTGAACAACTATAGGCTTACATGCATCACATATATAACCCATAATCATGATGAAGGAAAATGTGATAACAACAATAGAGTATTTAAAAGGACAAAGACTAAGTATCAAGCATTAGAAAAACTAGAGTGAAGTCAAGGTCAAAGTGACAATAATATGAAGTTATATACTTCAGGGTTTAGTTACTACCTTACTGGGGTAGGAAATTACCCACCTGCTATAAGGCTCGAAATAAATATCTTCACGCTCGCGAACCTGCCTCGTATCCACATCCTGCAATATTGCAAATATAATCAGGTTATATTGCCAACTCTAGTATTAAGATCAAAACCTAGTGGATTAAGCTATCCACTTAACCGATCTATCCCTTTCCTTAATCTCATATACACTATAATAAAGATCAATCCATATCGAAATTAACTAAGCTAATCTCATGAAGATTTAACCTTTTACACTTAATTTGATGTAATAGAATCACCAACAAAATTAGTTATAAATCTAATCCATAATCACAATACTTAAATTACAGCAACCCCATACTGTATTTAACTCCAATTTCATACCGTGGATCCGATCTACACTTATCCAGTACAACCCCCTTTGATCTGAGTATAGGTATCCAATCGGGATCAATTAGATTGTTTTACAAGAAATCCCTATTCAGATCACCTTCCTCACCTAAAAATCACAATATAACACAACTCTATTAAGATCCTTGCCCATTCACAGTCAAGAACAAAGCATCACAACCATTTACAGTCCTACAATTCACACAACGCACCTTCACAACCATCACAACCTTCACAGTTATTCACAACCACTCAACAACACCCTCACACCCCCTTCGTGGCCAAGAACAACCCTATTCACAGCCACTCCACCCAAGGGAAATCCACCCCCAGATCACACAACCCACAAATTGGCACCCACAATCCACTAAACATCATCAAATCCATAGAATCGAAATGAACAACAAAGAAAGAGGGAGATTAAAACATTATACCAGAAATTGAAGCTACGTCAGCATCACCTCCGTATACCACCTTGCTAAATGGAACAATCCCCCCCTAGCCACTGCCAGCCACCGCTGCCTACACACCAAAATTCCAACTCAAAGTGGTAGGGATTATAAACGGAAGTGACTCTCGTCCAAGATCGAGGAAGAGTAACTCTTACCTATCTCCGACGATGCTCGGCTAGAAGGGCAGCTCCCACATCCGACAGCGTGAAGTCGTTGTCGATCCCTAGCTCTTGAGATCGAGGTTGCTTGGTAGAGCCCAATCGTTGATCCTCCCCTCCCGCTGGTTCTCCCACCGGATGGAGCCGTCGGCAGTCGCTGGATCACGGAGAAGCAAGGTGTCGTCTTCCTTCCCTTCGGTCGATTTTCCCACCAAGAGGTCATTGACAAGTGGGGAGGAGATGAGAAGGTAGAGAGATCGCTCGGTGAGGATGAGAAGTCACGAAAGGAAGAAATCTGGGCGGAAGGCAAAGAGAAACCGAAGAGACAACAAACCGCTCGACGGAGAAGGAACTGCTGGACAGCGAAGTCGACGACGGGTGAAGAATGCGGTGTGCAGAGAAATGCTCGCACGGAAAAAGGGGTGTTCGGCGGTGAGGAACGGAAGAGAAGGAAATAGAGCGAGTGAGGAACCCGAACTCGCAGTCAGCGTGGGCATTTAAGGAAAATGGGTCGAGTTTAGCAAACGGGTCGGGTCCAGATCCTAAAAGACTAAACCCTTGGTTCAATTAAATCTAGGTTAATTAAACCATGAAACTCTTAAGCTATGCTAGGTTTAATTAACCCCTAATCATCCCTCAATTTTTTTTAATTAACCCACTAAAAGTCCTAGTAGGTCACGGTTGACAGGATGTTAGGCAAAAGAGGTTCCGACGGATCAAGAGTGATCAGATGCTGGACGAGAAAAATCTTAGTAGGTTGAGGTCAATCAAATATCAGGTGAAGCAAGAGTCATCTTGAAACTAGACTAAGACTTAGCTACCAGTCAATTGGTAGATTTTACCAATCGATTGATAATAGTGCTCGAGCAAGTGTTGAGTTTGGGATTCGACTAACATCTCAATTAGCTAAGAGAAATCGACTAATGGTTAGATCAGTCAACTGGTGTCTTGGCAGTCGGCTGGTGTCACTATTTGAGGAGTCATGAAGATCAGAACTTGACTGGCTAAGGGCAATCAACTGATGGTTAGATCAGTCAACTGGTGGAATCAAACAGTCGACTGATGTCACTGTTTAAGGAGCCGTGGAGGTCAGAACTCGACTGGCTAAGGGCAATCGACTAGTGACACTATAGCAGGGCACAGAAAGGATGGTAGCCGACGACTATTTAAGGAGCAGTTGACTGGTGCTACTGTGACTGGGTGATGAGTGGAAACTACAAGCGCATGGCTGTCATCAAGTAATAAAAATATTGATCCCATAGAAATTGATCAAGTACCGGATATGAGCAATGGAAGATTATTTAGAAGAATTTGAAATGGATGAGTCGATAAAAGAAAAGATAACAAATGGATTAAAAGATATGATAAAGGATAATCCTAGGATTTCAGTTTCACTACTACATCTATTATCCAAGCAGTTCTCTCTTATATTGATATATATTCCTGAAGGAGACTTATCATAAAGTAATCGGTAGCCTCTCTCGAGGTTGGACTAATGTGTTGGTGCAGTAGGCACCATATAATCGAATCTAGGTTTTGATTATGGTAAAAGCCCAAAGTTAAGGTCATATTGTTATCTAATGAGATGAACTAAGTGTGCAGAAATGATTAAGCTGAGTTAAAGGTCGGCGACACCCGGAGAATTTTGAGTCGAGAAACCGTGGTGGTTGGGTGACACCGGGAGAACTTCGGATGAAATTGAAGAACCTGGGTGGAAGATCGGAAGCTAAGCGACAAGTCACAAAGGACCAGAGGTAAGCTCGAGTGTGAGTAAAGGTTGTTAGTGCTTATAAGCTCCACATATCTCCACAATGACATGATATTGTCCACTTTGGGCCTAAGCCCTCATGGTTTTATTTTTGGGCTTTACCCAAAAGGCCTCATACCAATGGAGATATCTTTTTTCTTATAAGCACATGATCTTTTCCATGTCTTACCAATGTGGGACTTTGATTGTATTCCCCATACTCCCAACAATCCCCCCCTCAAACGAAGGACCACATTGGGCCCCCCCTCAAGCCTATCCCTCCTCGAAGGATTTTCTCTGCTTGATGTCCGATCTTCAACCCACCAGGACTTCCTGCCAGTTGTTCGGTCCCCCCGACCCAACTAGACTTCCTTCCTGATGTCTGGTTCTCTTGATCCGGACGTGAGAGCTCAACTTTCTTCGTTCGAGGTTCATGGCTTGACATGGACCATGGCTCTGATACCAATTGTTAGTGCTTATAAGCTCCACATATCTCCACAATGACATGATATTGTCCACTTTGGGCCTAAGCCCTCATGGTTTTATTTTTGGGCTTTACCCAAAAGGCCTCATACCAATGGAGATATCTTTTTTCTTATAAGCACATGATCTTTTCCATGTCTTACCAATGTGGGACTTTGATTGTATTCCCCATACTCCCAACAAAGGTGAGGTCGGGTCCTCCATACGGGGATGTCTTTAGGCGGCGATCTGACTAAGACTTCCAATAGAAGGTTTAGGTCGAGATCGGACGGTAAGTGGTCGTCGAATTTACCTTTACTATTATGTTTTCGAGCTAACTTTGTGTTGCAGATGAATAACCTAGCCATCAGTCGACTCTTGGCTATTGGCAGTCGACTGATGGTGGCATCAGTCGACTGATTAGGGCAATCAGTCGACTGCTATTCAAACTTCCATCTTCGATAAAGTTCAATCTTGATCCCCTTTATCTTGGGGTGATGTTGCCTTCTTTGTAGGATCTTGATCCCAATGACTAGGGGGCTTGGAGGGCTATAAAAGAAGGGGGGTTTCACCCCTTTAGGTTATCTCAAGTGCTTACAAAGTGATCCCGCAATGCCAAAGGTCTACGACAACACTATGACGCCGAAATACTACCGTAACACCGATGACGCACTCTCTACTTCAAGCTTCAATCGTCGTTGGTATAGTTTTTAGTTGTTGTCATTTCAATTCAGTGTATTCAAGTGTTCTTAATCGAGCTTTTGATCGTAACGAGGAGAGGTGGGATTGTCCCTCTACCTCGATCTTTTGGTTTTGTAATCGTCATCTCCTACCTCCAACGAGGAGGAGACTTTTTAGTGCTTTGCCCTCCGTATATAGTCTAGGATCGCAAGGGCCTTGGATTAGCAACCGTTTGGTTGTGAACCAAGTAAAAATAAATTGTGTCATTTATTTTTCCGCTGCACTACTTTATTTTTGTCTTAATCGAATGAAACAAAAAGAAATTTTAAGGTCGCTATTCACCCCCCCCCCCTCTAGCATGCTCTTTCGATCCTACACAATGTATCTACCTAGACCTTATTTCTACTTTCACGGTATTTGTGCGTAAGTTGCCTTGACTGCATTGGGAACCTATCACTAGCCCCCACAGATTGAATCCTAGACTTACTATCGGTTATTTATAGAAATGGATCGAAGTAAACCCTTTATGCTCTATGATATTCTTTGAAGGATCCAAAAGAGGTCTTAATTATGATGAGATATCAGTACATAGATGATCTTTTAACCGCTCAGAAACTTGTCACGAGAACCCCGCGAATCTATCTAGACTTCAATCTTTACTCATAATTAAATCCTCGAGTTCAATTCTATAGATATGGGATTGAGACTCACCTCTCGGTTAGTCTCCCTTTAAACCCTATCCTCGAGAGGTATTGATCACTTTTGGAATATTCATGTGTAGATGACCTTGGTCGCAATGGGAACCTGTCACGAGAACCTCAGCGGATCAATCTAGACTTCAATCTTCATTCGTTATCAATTCCTCAAGTTTAATTCTATAGATCCGAGATTGAGGTTAACCCTTAATCCCTAAAACATACGAATAAGTTAGCCACCAAATATGTAAATGAATCAAGACGTATGATAGAATCAAATAGGGAAATACAATTCAATAGACAAGAGAGTTATAACAATCCAAGATAGTTCGACATAGAGTTATTCCTAATCCTAAGATACAAGACTCCTTCATAAAGAAGTTACAAAAGATAGATGATAGAAAAAGAAAGAATTAATCCAGTGTTCTATATTTTGAGTGTCTTGTCCTCAGCGGCTCCCAAGATGGATCGCTGTCACCGACCCTTAGATCCTCGGTCGTTGGCCTCCCCTTAGGGCTCGCTTTGGCTCCTCTTCAATGATCCCTTGATCTTCTATCCGACGATAATTTGTTGGAGGCTTGGGTTCCTTTTTATATACTTTGGAGATGAAAAATTCATTATTTCGAAGAAGAAATTTTGAGTTAGTTGTGGATTATTAGGGCTAAATTAGCACGATATGGTCGTGTCGAGCTTTCTTTGTAACAGAATCTAGAATTTGGTCTAATATGGTTGTGTCAATTGGCATGGTCAGGTCGTGTCAGATGCTGGAATAGGCGGTGCAACTTTGTTTGCTCCCCTTTTGATCGTAGATCTATGTAGCTTTCCTCTATGAAGATGATATGCCTCTTTTGTCTTAATTTATGCCCTCTTGAAAATAAAACATGAAAACTATAGTTATCTGAACTAAAAAGAGTAAATGAATGGAAATGCTATTTTTTTTATCGTGTTATGTAAACAAAACCTAAGAAATGCATGCTAATTGGACCCTAAAAAGTGTGTGTGATTCACGCTCATCACACCCCCAAACTTAAATTTTTGCTTGCCCTCAAGCAAAGAAAAAGAAAAAACTATGAGTGAGAATCATGCGTATTAAAACTAAACTTTTACTTGTTTACTTTGGTAAGTTTCTTCGTAACTCATCTTAAGACTTTAATCCCTAATCATAGTCTTATGCAGAGCCGGTCCATATAATTTTGAGGCTTTGGGCAAAATCCTGATAAATGGGCCTATATCCATGGCAAATTTTAACACATAAAATTTTTTGGGCCCTATGTAAAAGGATTAATAATGTTGCAAAGTTTTGGGCCCTAGGCGGGAGCTCCACTTGCCCTGGCCCAGGTCGGCCCTGGTCTTATGGATCCCTTCCCAGTGGCTAAGCATGCAAGACCCCTGTACATGTGCAATAACTCTAGGGTTTTGGATACCAATCCAGGCTTATGTTCCTTCCACCGTGCATTTTCGATATAAAGACACTTACCTTCCAATATGCTTGGATCGCGCCCTCATTATCACACTTAGTCTCAAATGAGCACTCCAATTCTAGGAGAAGAAAAGTAAGAAATAAAAATCAAGTATTTTCTCAGTTACTAGTTAGTCTGAAAGGGACACCCTAATAGATGTTTTCCTAGTAGCTACTTAGTCTCAAAAGGGTACTCTAATGATATTCCATCTTTTTTTTTTCCAAAAATACACACACAATTTTTTTCCTTTTTCTTTTTTTTTATCAATCTTTCTCTCTATTTTTTTATTATTTTTTTTAAACTGCTGAAATGAGTGTTTCTTCAGTAACTAAGTGTTGTGAGGGTCCCCATAGAAATTTAAATACTAGTCCGGTATGATGAACTTAATCCTTTTTGGATACCTCTACCTTAGAAATTGTGTTATAAGTGAAACATAGTTCTTCACAAGAAAGCCAAAAAGGAAAGACAAACTACCACAAAGCTATGAGCAGAAACCTAAAATGCAAAAAAAATTTGAAACATGATATGAAATGCAGATAATATAAAACATATGAAATGCAAGATGGATGATGCCAATAAACACATAAAGATAACTAAGTACCCCCCGCCCCCCCAAACTTAAATTATACATTGTCCTCAATATATGGAAGGGTAACAGTAAGAAAAATTAAACTACTCAGGAGGTTGAGGTAGATAGAAATGACCTTGTGAGATATGCCAGTGATATATTGCGTCTATCATCTGCCTTGCTCGCTAATCTTGGTACGCTTGCTCTCTCAAATTTGTGTGGATGGAATTCGAGGAGGACTGGATTCAAGTGCATGGATCGTCTGGAGTGTTGGTACCTGCAGAAGAACAAGGACAAGCAGAGGAAAAAGTCCTAGGCTACCTACTGTGCATAGATGGGCGAAGAGGATACTCTATCGTCAGGGGCTCAGGTGGTGGTGCACTAGGGAATCCCTAGTTGGCATGAACCTGGATAGTGGTGTGCTCCGGATTGGGACGAGAGTGAGGATTTTGGTTCTTAAGGACCAAACAGTAACAATCTCCCTCTCGTATAATCATCCTAATGGCAATGCAGGCTTCTAAATCAATCCTAGTACTACCCTTGGCTTCTTGCATACCATTGACATCATATACTAAGGCTAGGTGTGCTTAATTTTAATTGGGAGCTCGTGGTCGGAGGAGGTTGCGTCTCTTTCCTCTCTCCATAAGTTCTTGAGAGAGTATCTGAGAGAGTATCTTTTAAATTTTGCTCATGCTGGAGTAAGATACTTCTCTGTCTTTGTATTTTCATTCCTCCATATCTTTTAAATCTTGCCCTTGGAGGAACTAGGTATTTTCTTACTTCTTTCCTTGGTTGGATATTGAATATGCTCAACTTTGAATATTCATCAGGAGTCCATTCATGATATTCATCTTTGTCCTTATGTTGTAAATAATGCAACCAGCCGCAAACATCCTTAACAATAGATTGATTAGCAGTTTCTATTATATCAAATGAAATTTAATTTTACCAAATATCAAAGAAGGTTTATCGTCTATTACTATAGCTTCAGTGGTGGTTAAGGTAGATTTTTCTAGATTCTTGAGGTTCAGAGGTTTTTGAGTTGAAGGAATACTCTCCTCGATCAAAATGTCAATATTAAATTCCTCGAATACTTCTTCATCCATATGTTGTAAATAAGGCAACCCACCACAAACATCTTTAGCAAAAGATTGATTAGTCCCAATTATATCAAATGAAATCTCAACATCACTAATCACTAAAGGGGTTTTATTGTTGATAACTAAATTTTCGATGATGACTAAGGCCCTTTTGGATCCTTGAGGTTCAAAGGTTTTTGAATCGAAGCAACGCACCTTGATCAAGATATCAATGTTATATTCCTCAAGTTCCTCTTCTTGTGATGATTGAATTGATTTACCCCCTTCGGTCATTATGTCATCTACATCCTCATTTTCCATTTGTAAATATTAAGTATCCAATCTAATATGTTTAGTACAATTATCGAAATTATCTACTAGTTCTTCAAATGCTTTTGTTGTAGCATGATGTTGTCTATTGAATTCTAGCATTTGTTGTCTAAGCTCTTCTTGTTGTCGTGTTTGGTCTATAACAAAATTCTCTAGCATAATCTCTAGGTTGGATTTTGGTGTCTGAAAAAATTCTGATGGTGGTACGTAATAGTCATTTTCAATTTGGTATTGATAGAATTTTTTTTAAGGATTTCTCATATCAAAGCAATGAGGGTACAAATATGAGTCAAGGTATAGCCACTGATTTTGATTGTAGGTAACATCTTCTTGTTCGAAAGATGAAGGTGTAAATAAGATTGGACAATTATCAGAATCATGTCCGCCTTCATCACAAATTTTATAATAAAGGTTAATAGAATTCACAACATTAAATTGATTAAATCTTTGAATTCGAGCATGCTCTTTTGTATAGGAGAAAACAAAAAAAGCATTAGTAAAAAGAAAAAAATAAATTAGAAAAATCTAGATTAACCAAATCACAAGTAAACCAATATTGAGTGCAGTCTCCGACAACGATGCCAAAAACTTGATGAGTGGAAACCGCAAGCGTACTGCTGTCGTCAAGTAATAAAAATATTGATCCCACAAGGACTAGTCAAGTATCGGATACGAGCGATGGAAGATTATCTAGAAGAATCGAACATGGATGAGTCGATAAAAGAAAAGATAACGAACGGATTAAAAGATACGATAGAGGATAATCCTAGGATTTTGATTTCACTACTATGTCTATTATCCAAGTAGTTATCTCTTATACTAACATGTATTCATGAAGAACACTTATCCTAAAGTAATCGGTAGCCTCTCTTGAGGTCGAACCGATGTATCTACCTAGACCCTATTCCTACTTTCACAGTATTCGTGCATAGGCAACCTTGACTGCATTGGGAACCTATCACTAGCGCCCCGCAGATCGAATCCTAGACTTCCTAACAATTATTTAAAGAAACGAATCGAAGTAAACCATTTATGCTCTATGATAGTCTTTGAAGGATCCATAAGAGGTTTTAATTATGATGAGATATCAGTACGTAGATGATTTTTTAGCCGCATCAAGAACCTATCATGAGAACCCCACGAATCTATCTAGACTTCAATCTTTACTCATAATTAAATCCTCGAGTTCAATTCTAGAGATATGGGGTTGAGACTCACTTTAGGTTAGTTTCCCTTTAAACCCCTATCCTCAAGAGGTATTGATCACTTTCGGAATATTCGAGCGTAGATGACCTTAGTCACAATGGGAACCTGTCATGAGAATCCTAGTGGATCAATCTAGACTTCAATCCTCATTCATTATCAATTCCTCAAGTTTAATTCTATAGATCCAGGATCAAAGTTAACCCTCAATTCCTAAAACATACGAATAAGTTGGCCACCAAATACGTAAATGAATCAAGACGTACGATAGACTCAAATCGGGAAATACAATTCAATAGACAAGAGAGTTATAACAATCCAAGATAGTTCAACATAGAGTTACTTCCTAATCCTATGATACAAGACTACTCCATAAAGTAGTCACAAAACATAGACGATAGAAAAAGAAAGAATTAACCTAGCATCCTATGTCCTGAGCTACTTGTCCTCAGTGGCTCCTCAAGATGGATCGTTGTCATCGACCCTTAGATCCTCGTTCGTTGGCCTCCCCCTAGGGATCGCTTTGGATCCTCTTCGATGATCCCTTTGTTAGGGCAATCAACCCAAGTATGGTTTAAGGTTTTGATGTGTGTGGCAAAGGTTTAAGTTATGATGTTTATGTGATTTGATATGTGTGTTGAAGTCGTGCAGAACTTAGTAATTCACACATGTGTTGGCTTGACGAAAGCATTGGTGGGTTCACCATCTCATGGATCGGTTCTTTGAGTCGGTGAAGGATGACATTGCGGAAGTTGTGCGCTTGGTGCATCTGAGAGACCGACGGACGAGGAGCATTGGAGTGAAGCCAAGGAAGCAGACTTCAGGGCGAGACGTGAAGGATGACATTGCGAAGCCGTGCGCTTGGTGCATCCGAGGGATGTGGCCAGACGAAGAGAGCTTCAGCGAGGGACTTTAAGGGAGATGAGAGAATGAGTGATTTGTAAACGGTAGCTCATAGGTGAACTTGGTCGAATGGTTACATCAAGTGTCTGATGCTCAACCGAGTGGGTTGAGGTTTTACTCGACAAGTCAGATGCTCAAACTAGGGTTTGAGGTTTTACCCGACGTGTGGTTAAGTCGGATGCTCAAACTTTAGTTTGAGGTTTTACCCAACAAATGAGAGTGTCAGATGCTCAACTGAGTGGGTTGAGGTTTTACTCGACCGTCGAATGCTTAAACAAGCCATTTGTTTGAGGTTTAAAGTATCGCAATGAATCGGTTCAAGTCGAATTGAGTTCGACGGTATTCTGATGAATTGCTCGATCAGCAATGACCGCCAAAGGTGGCGATCAACCGTCCGAAAGTGGCGTGGCTAACGCTGAGCCGATCGATCGCTGTATGAGGAGATCAGTCGAATTGATGAGATCGCTAGTCGACTGCCAAGGTTTCCGTTAGACGGTAATGATCATGGATCATCGGCGATTCGGCATGCAAGCTGATCACGCATGCCCAACGGGAAGATTTCGACTCTCTCTATAAAAAGAGAGGGTGTGGGGTTTAGGGAGGTAAATGTTCATGCTCCTAAGTGCTCCCTAAGTGCTCCACACGATTCCTAATCCTTCTTATTGATCTTATTTCAATTCTATTGTAAGAAGGAGTGACTCTTGTAAGAAGGTTTACCTCCACCTTGCTTGGGCTAAAGGAGAGACTAGTGGAGTTGGTTAAGGAGTGATTCACCTGGAATGAATCGTCCGTGGATTAGCGGCAAGGGTCGTAAACCACGTTAAATCTCCGGTGTTAGCATTTGTGCTTCTTTCTCTTTGCATTTGTCTTAATCATTTTGTTTAGCATTTGTTTTCCGCTGCACTAATCATATTCGTAGACGATTAAGCAACCGAACGTCATCAATGATAAATAAGGCTATTCACCCCCCTCTAGCTGGGTCACCAATCCTCCAAAAAGTGGTATCAGAGCGAGGAGGTTGTCATCGGACTCACCGCCGCGACAATCAACCGAAATGGTCGCCTCCAACATTCATCCACCCAAGTTCGAGGGCGACTTCACATGGTGGAAGAAAAGAATGAAGGTATTCTTAGAAATGGACTTCGATATAATGGTTATTATGGAATCCAATTTCGATGTACCTAGGGATGAAGAGGGTGAACCAATCGAAAAGTCAAGATAAACAAAGAAGCAATGAGAGGAGCACCTTGCAAACTCAAAGGCCAAGCATCATCTATATAATGTGCTCCCTCAACAAGAGATAAACCGAATTGGAGAGTGTGCAAGTGCCAAGAAAATGTGGGAAAAGCTTGTAGAGCTCCATGAAGGCACTTCTGAGGCAAAGCTTGTAAGATGGGACCTTCTCTGCTCCCAATTGAACAATATCAACCTAGATAAAGGGGAGAAGGTATTATCTCTTCATTCACGATTTAAGGAAATAATAACCGGCTTGTCAAGTGTAGGTGAGAAGCTCTCGAACCGGGACATGATCATGAAGGCGATAGATGCATTCCCTAGATTATCCAAATGGAGTTCCATGGTGGACTCATTCTACATTTCAAAGAATCTAGAGGTAAGTACTCTAGAAGAATTTTTCTCAACCATGGAATTGCATGAAACTAGGCTTGAAGGCATAATTGAAGAACCAAGCATAAAGCCAAGGGGATTAGCACTAGTAGCCAAAAAAGGGAAGAAGAAGAAGGAGATTCCACCCTCTTCATCCGATGAAGAATCATCTTCTTCCATGAATAGCGATGAAAAGGCTTATATGGTAAGGAAAGTAAGGTGTGCATTAAAAAATTTTAAGTTTAATAAATCTCATGATAGGGAAAGAAGGCATAGGAAGATCATATGCTACAATTGCCAAGGAGAGGGACATATGAGAGATGAATGCCCTCTCTTGAACAAGATCAAGGAAGAAAGGAGGAAGAAAGACAAGAAGAAGGGAAGCAAGAAGAAGGATGAAGAAAATAAATCAAAAGAAAAAGGAAAGGGCAAAACGCATAATTTGAAGGCCACATGAGATGATCCATCCTCATCGGATGAAGAAGAAGCATTCACAAGCCTTGCACTAATGGGGATAGATGACTTGGATTCCACCTCCTCCGAGCAAGAAGAAAGAAGTACAAGTGAGGAGGAGAGCTCGAGTGAAGGGGGAGCTTCTTCATCATCATCATCATCGGATGGGGATTGGGTAAGTAAGGTAAATAAACTTCCCTCCCATGATGTTGTTTCTATGATTACTAGCCTAACTAGGGATTTATTTAGGGCTAAAAGGAAGAACAAAAGCATGCTTAATGAAATTAATGAACTAGAAGAAAAATTGAAAATTGCATGTTCCCATGATAATTCTTCTAGTATAAATGATGTATGCTTAGTTGAGGAAATAAGGCTTTAAGGGAAAAGGTAGAATTTCTTACAAAGTTCTTAGAAAAATTTACTATTGGCTCAAATACCTTGAACATGATAATTGGGAGCCAAAGGGCAAGTTTCAACAAGAAAGACCTAGGTTATAAGGGAACCAAGAATGAGAAGACCTACCATTGTTTAATTGCAAGGGGTCAAGCTAAAACTACAATGATAGCTAGGAAATGAATCCCAAAGGAATACTTGGTGAAAGAATTTATATTGGGTTCCTAAGTCAATCCTCAAGGGTTAGGAAAACCTAGGAAAGTCAACCATAAGTGGACTTTACTTATATCATGTTAAATGATTGACTTAGGATGATGAGGGTGTTAGTATGATGATATTTGATTTATGAGCATGTTGAATGTTTTGGGTAATAATGCTTGAATCATGATCTTTGATACTTAATTTTACACATGATAAATGATCATGATTTATGATTTGAATTGTAATATTTGATGTATGATCATAATGTGTGACCTAGGAATTGAATGATATATACTTAACCTTGATAGAATTGCATGAAATTTATGGTCAAGTGTAAATAACTTTAGGCACATCTCACACTCACTATAGGCTAACTTGATCGATAACATAGCATTGGGTGAGATGTTAGGATGATACAAATGATTCACTCATGTTTATGACATTTTTGATGAGTCATTATAAGTATCATGATATAGCAATAATAGACCAATCATGGGAAAAACATATGTTTAATTCATAGACATATTGCCCAAAGATCATGGTTGGATATTTAAAATGTTTTTAAAACCATTTCTTGTTTTACAATCTGTGTGTTCATGTTTTAAAACATTTCAAAGGAAAACTAGGTTCTCAAATTGATAAAACTTTAAGTGTTTTTACAACTTTTGAGTTTTTGCCAAATGTTTGAAAATAAAATGAATTTTCATGAAAACTCATTTTTCAATGATAAAGGGACTTAGAAGAAATGTGTTTTCAAATTTCATGATTTTTTGAATTTTCTATAGTAAATCTTTGAATTTTCTATGCACATGAACGCCATCCGATAATAAAGCCGATCGATGAACTGTACACGAGCACAGTAACTTATTTTATCAGGTTTTCAGGCTGATTTTGGTGTTTTTCGTCCTTTAGACTTTGGTACCATGTTATATAATATATGTTAATATTTTTGATGGTGTCAAAGGAGGAGAAATGTGTGTTTAAGTTAATCATGCTAGGGGGAGAGAATTAACATGTGTTAAGGGGGTGTTGCATGTATTTAGGGGGAGTACTGTTTGATACTCATGTTATTTTACATGCTTTCCTGCCTTATGTATTTTGTTAATGGTTTACCTAACTTAAACATGGTTGCCACACATCAAAAAGGGGGAGATTGTTAAGGCAATCAACCCAAGTATGGTTTAATGTTTTGATGTGTGTGGAAAAGGTTTAAGTTAGGATATTTATGTGATTTGATATGTGTGTTGAAGTCGTGTAGGACTTAGTAATTCACACATGTGTTGGCTTGACGAAAGCATTGGTGGGTTCACCATCTCATGGCTCGGGTCTTTGAGTCGGTGAAGGATGACATTGTGGAAATCGTCCGCTTGGTGCATCCGAGGGACTGCTGGACGAGGAGCATTGGAGTGAAGCCAAGGAAGCAGACTCCAGGGCGAGATGCAAAGGATGACATTGCGAAGTCGTGCGCTTGGTGCATCCGAGGGACGTGGCCGGACGAAGAGAGCTTCGGCGAGGGACTTCAAGGGAGATGAGAGAATGAGCAATTTGTAAACGGTAGCTCATAGGTAAACTTGGCCGAATGGCTAAGTCAAGTGTCGGATGCTCAACCGAGTGAGTTGAGATTTTACCCGACAAGTCAGAGGCTCAAACATTAGTTTGATATTTTACCCGATGAATGGGAGTGTTGGATGCTCAACCGAGTGGGTTGAGGTTTTACCCGACCGTCGGATGCTCAAACAAGTCATTTGTTTGAGGTTTACTCGACATCAATCGACTGTCAAGTATTGGCAGTCGAACTGGTTCAAGTCGAATTGAGTTCGATTGATGTTCGGCTGAATTGCCTGATCAGTAGTCGACTGCCAAAGGTGGCAGTCAACTACCGAAAGTGGCACGGGCACAAAAAGCTTCGTAGTCGACTGATCAATCGACTACGAGAAGATCAGTCAAACTGATGAGATCACCAGTCGACTGCCAAGGTTTCCATTGGACGGTGATGATTGCGGATCAGACAATGTCAGAAGTCGTTGCAAAGACGACAGTCGACTGTTGGCATGCAGCAGTCGACTGATGCATGCCCAATGGGAAGATTTCGACTCTCTCTTTAAAAAGAAAGGGTGTGGGCTTTAGGGAGGTAAATGTTCATGCTCCTAAGTGCTCCACACGATTCCTAATCCTTCTTCTTGATCTTATTTCAATTCTATTGTAAGAAGAAGTGACTCTTGTAAGAAGGTTTACCTCCATCTTGCTTGGGCTAAAGGAGAGACTAGTGGAGTTGGTTAAGGAGTGATTCACCTAGAACGAATCATCCGTGGATTAGTGGCAAGGGTCGTGAACCACGTTATATCTCCAGTGTTAGCGTTTGTGCTTCTTTCTCTTTGCATTTGTCTTAATCATTTTGTTTAGCATTTGTTTTCCGCTGTGCTAATCATATTCGTAGATGATTAAGCAACCGAGCGTCATCAACGATAAATAAGGCTATTCACCCCCTCTAGCCGGGCCACCGATCCTCCAACACCCTTGATCTTCTATCCGATGATAATTTGTTGGAGGCTTGGGGTCCTTTTTATAGACTTTGGAGGTGAAAAAGTCATTATTTCGGAGAAGAAATCATGAGTTAGTTGCGGATTACTCGAGTTGAATATAGCGCGACGTGGTCATGTCAAATTGGACTGCCTGAGGACGTCATGTTTGAAGCTCACAACCAAGTTAGTTGCGGATTCGCTGTTTGAAGCTCACATACAAATACAAAAGAAAAAGAATCAAAATTAAACAAGATTATACCTCTTGTTTTACCTTTTGATCTTCTATTGTATTCCTATCTTCTTCTTGGACGTCGTGTGGGCGGCGATCTTCCAAGAATCGAAGCTTCCTAGTATTGGGATGTATACTGAAAGCTTAGTCTTTGTATGGACATCTTCATTTTGAAATAAGAATCACATGATCATTGTTTGCATATTTATAGTTATGCATATTGTCTAATATTTTATATTATAGATAACATAGTATGTGGTGTCAGACAGAGGATCATGTTATCAGTTCCTTATAGAGTATAAGTAGAGGCTCACAACCAAGATAGTTTTGGACAAACCATTGGCATGGTTGTAGTGTAATTTGGTATTGGTTTATCTTGACCATAGAATTACACTAGTACAATTTGTGTGTATTGAGTAGGACCGATTTAGAGGTGATTCAATTTATTGCTGACTACATAATTGAATCGGACCTCGGATATTATGGTGTACATGCTCTTAATCCCGATATAATAACAGGCACATGTACTTAATATTTATTTCTTTGATTTACCAATGGGCAAGATTTATGGGTTAAATCAATAGGCCCGGTAAGTTGGAAATTGATATTATTTATATGGTGTGTCATTGATTATAGGAGAAAACCATGTCCTATGTATTAGGATAATGATGTCCCCTTAACGAGCTCATAAGGATCATCATGTAAATCCTGCAGGTGGACTTGGTCCAGCATGATGATAAGGTTGAGTGGTACTACTCATGGAGTTAGATGTTAATTAATTAATTAACGGACATTCGATATCTTAAACACGGGGAGATATTTGTACAATTAATATATGGAGTGTTAGTAATATATATGAGAGGTGTCCTAAGGCAATCGTCTTATGTTTGATCTATTTATATAATAAATGAATATTCACTATTTGAGTATACATGTTTGCATGTATCTAATTAGATCTTAAACTCATTTACTGAATGTCCACAATACGATTCACAACATGAGAGAATTTGTGATTGGATCACAACTAGTGAGTATCTCTACATGTGTAATTGTGATGTATTGGAATTATCCCTAGTCGATGAATTGATGGATTTGGACACCATCAATTATATTGAGACTAGCACAAAGTATACTCCTTGGTGTAAACAAGCAGTTGATTCTCACTAGATGGAGATATTGTGATGTCCGGAGTTAATCGTCGATGTTAGTTATGGTAACTAGTTCATTGGAGTGACCAGCTGTAAGACTTCATATGGTTCTCTGCATATATGGATATGTCAATAAAGTTCTTACTGCAGCTTAAGTGTGATGTTCCTTTGACTTACAATATTCAAGTCATCTTGGTCATGAAGACTTATTCTTTGAGATCTTAAGCAAGCATATCTTAGGAGATGTGAACCTAGAATGATTGGGTATAAGTCGAAGTGGCCGAAAGTGTTTGAATAGCCTATAAAGGATTCACCACTCCTTGCGAGGAGATGTATACCCATGGTCTCTCGTCAGATTGTTACTAAAGTCTTTGGCCAAAGCATTACATGTTTAGAGTATGATACTCTTGGATACATGTGCAGTAACTAGAATCTGTAGGACGAGGAAATGATACTTGGGCTAGGTGTGACGCAGTCAACCTAGTGGGGACTGACACTATAGACCATGTCCTGAACCAAGTGGGTATAAGATGAGTGAAGGGATTCCTTTGTAGTTGAGCCCCCTTTAGTGTCATGCACCATCTTGCATAATTGCATGTTGGCTGGTCGGGGTTCCTTTGTAGTTGAGCCCGCAGCTAGTTACATGATCTGCACACACACCCACTCATGAGTTAGTGGTACATCAGAAGGGTGTGTGTAGTAGCTCTATCAGGCTCCGCTGGTCCTCTCATGGGTAGCGGTGAGGCAGCATGGTAGCGGGCAAGGATCCCTCCTCTGGTCTACGACACCAGGAGATGAGAACATTGCTCCCCCACTCTATTTGGGGTAGGAGGATAGGTGTACTCCAACAACATCCTGTCCACTCGGTCACTCAGGAGCAGTGATGGCAGAGTGCACAGTTGTCATAGCTCTACCCACTCGGCTTCACCATCGCGTGTGAGGCGGCTGACTGACGTCAGGGGTGACCATGTCATTTGCATTGCATGCATATTGCATGGATGACATTTGTATTGTGTTTGCTGCATTTTGGTTACTGCCTTGGATGTCGTATATGATTGACATACATACATGATACATTTTTATATTTGGTATGACGATCTTATTTCTGCTAGTATGACTCATACTCCTATGTCAGGATAAGAGATTCAGGTAAGTACAGTCTTTTCACATTTCTTTCTTGCATTTCCTATTATTGATTAGGAGACTGTACTGACATGATTATTATTGTTAGATATATCTTACTATGCATATCGACTATTATCTGCTGAGTTCATTGAACTTACCCCATTGCTTTATATTTATTTCAGGATGAAACTACCAGGAGAGTCCAGTTGCCAATCCCCCTTGTCGTAATGGATTTGTTTTTGTTGGTTTTATGGTTTCGGTTTTTGACTAGAAGAAATGTGTAGGACTTGTGTTTTGGTTATGTACTCGTGGATGTTTTGGTCGTACTTGTTATGTCCTTATGGACTTTTATTTGATTTGTTTTGGTGGTGTATTCCTGCTCAGATGGCAGAAGAGGTAAGTCTAGATATTGTAGACTTTTGTTATTTACTTTGATTGTTGGCCTGATGCCTATTTATGATCTGCATGTGTGGTTTTTGTTCCGGTCGTATTGACCGATGTATAGTGGGATGTGTGGGTCTTGTATGTAAGATTCATATTGTCACCCGTACAGGGGAGATGCTGTCGGATTTTCGTCTGGCAGGGACTCCCCCGGGGCGTGACAATTTATTTGGTATCAGAGTGCCTAGGTTTTCGAGTTCCTAGGGGTTTTTAGATTTTTCGGAGTTCGCCACGTTTGACAGGTTTTTGCGAGCCAATCTAGGGATTTTTGGATTTGTACGGATTTTCGATGATTTTTATGATTCGGAAATTCGAGGCATTATTGACGAGAACAATTTGAGGATTTGGCGGCGACGGGACCTCTCCTAGTGGCAAATAGGTAAGATGATTAGTTTTATATGTTTTTACTTATAGTAACATCTGGGTAATAATTTAACTGATATGAGACGAGGTGGGTGTGCTCCTGCGCCGAGACGTGGTGTAGGGCGGCCACGCAAGAGGACATTGAGATTTTTGGCGACGGAGTTGCTAGAAAGATCTACTGAGGGTGAGCATGTTAATCAAGGTCAGTTTCCACATGGTGCCGCGGGTGTCGTGGGTCCTCAGTTCCCGACGGTTCCTCCTCTAGAGATACCCACTTCTGCGGTATCCGATGTACCACCGGTAGTAACTTTTTCTACACACCAAACACCCCCGTCAATAGCACATGCTGCACCCGAGGCACCCGCGAGTGCACGCAGCAATAAGGCCCACCAGTGGTGTCGGTCGGCCCTTACTCAGTATTTGCCCCTGCATATGCAGAAACACTACCTACAATAGTTTCGCCAACTCCTGCGACGGCCTCTACTCATCTTACTGATGTGACTGCGGCACGAGCTCGGATCCCCATTTTAGCCAAGTCGATGAAAAACCGATTCACCCTATTCTGCAGAGAGACTGATCCGAGTGTCGCTCAATCTTGGATCGAGGCTATGGAGTACACTTTCCTCTACATGGTTTTCTCCGAGTGGGAGAAGGCAGAGTTAGCGACCTTCCATTTACGAGGCGAGGCCGAGGTCTAGTGGGACACGCAACGCTCGATCATCGGCGAGCAGCAGATTACTTAGGTGAGATTCAGGGAGGCCTTTGAGAGTCAGTACTTCCCACGGTCATATCAGATGATGCGCCGTCAAGATTTTTTGAGTCTTCGATAGAATAATCACACAGTGATGGAGTATAATGCAAAATTTAATCGGTTAGCTAGATTTTGTCCAGAGTTAGTCGCTGAGGATAGGTCGCGCATGATTCAATTTGTTCATGGACTAGATGGGCATCTTCAAGTCAAGATGGTAGGCTTTGGCAGTTCTTCCTATTGAGAGGCATTAGATAGAGCTTTGTTGATCGAGTCGGCTCAACAGAGAGCTAATTCTGACAGGAAGAGAAAACAGATAGAACGAACCACAGGACAGACCCAGCAGCCACATACTACTGGACAGCAGCAGAGTGGCCGCAGTCAGTCGGGTCAGAGTAACTCTGGGGCATCTAGCTTGCCTCAGAAATCAGGACAATCTTCAGTGGGATCCTCTCGGTCTTCTCAGCAGAACCGGAAGCCGCCCACTAGTGACACATACTGTACTCATTATGGGTCCAGAGAGCATACCATCTCAGCCTGCACCCTGGGACAGTCAGTTTGCTATTATTGCAAACTGCCTGGACACCTGAGCCGAGATTGTTCGTTGAAGGCTCAGCATGTGGCTTCCGGGGTTTCTAACCAGGGAGGACAGTTTCGTCAGTCTGGGACTCAGAGAGGGGGCAAACAGCCAAACCTTTACAATGCCAATAGAGGACAGCTCCCCCTATAGTAGTCGCATATGGCATGCATGGATAGGAGTACTCCAAAGGCTCATGCGATGTCGCAGGTTCTGCTTTCAGACCTCGATCGATGCAACCCCGACCCATCGTATAGTGCCGATCGCAGCCGCAACCATCGATTCAAGATCACCGCACCTCGCCATCGTTCAGACTACGATCGCAGCCATCGGCATAAGATGCCGCGACGCCTTCGACCCGGCCCGCATACAACCACCTCTGGCAGTGCTATCACCTCCACCTCGGCCGGAGACGGGGCAGATTCATGCAGTTACTAGAGAGGATGTGCAACGAGCCAACGAATCCATTTTTTGCGGTACAGTTTCACTTTATGCATTTTCAGCTATTATGCTAATTGATATTGGCAGTTCGCATTCATTTATTTCTCATGCATTTATGAGAGAGATTGGTAGACTACCTACTATTAGATCACAGTGATTAATCGTCTCCCTACCGTCCGGTGATACGTTGGATGTTACCCAGGAGGTCCGAGGTTGTCCATTAGATTTCGGTAACATTATACTTACTGTAGATTTATTGGTACTGGAAATGGTCGAGTTTGACATTATCCTTGGCATGGATTGACTATCAGCATATCATGTCACAGTTGATTGCTAGACGAGGGTAGTCACATTCCGACCTCCGAACCAACCCTTGTGGGATTTCACTGGCATCCGGGACGACCACATATCGACCATTTCTGCGATTTAGGCTCAGAAGCTTCTATTACATGGTTGCCAGGGTTTTCTATTATCTATGATCAATGTAGAAGACAGTGGTGACTCTCAGATCTCGAACATTCCTATTGTCCGAGAATATCCGGATGTCTTTCCAGAGGAGTTACTGGGTCTGCCTCCTAGAAGGCAAGTGGAGTTCACGATTGAGTTAATTCCTGGGATGTTGCCGACATCGAAAGCTCCTTATCGTATGACCCCGAGAGAGTTGGACGAGTTAAAGGTCTAGCTCCAGGAGCTTTTGGACAGAGGTTTTATTCGCCCTAGCATATCTCCCTGGGGTTCTCCGGTTCTCTTCATAAAGAAGAAAGATGGTTCGATGAGATTGTTCATCGACTACAGGCAGTTGAACGCCGTCACCATCAAGAATAAATATCCCTTGCCACGTATTAAGGACTTGTTTGATCAACTCAGAGGTACATCAGTGTATTCTAAGATTGATTTGCGGTCCGGATATCATCAACTAAGGGTTAGAGACTCAGACATTCAGAAGACAATGTTCCGTACCAAATATGGACACTATGAGTTTTTGGTAATGCCATTTGGGCTTACCAATGCTTCAACAGTATTCATGGATTTGATGAACCGTAAATTTATGGATTTCCTAGATCGGTTCGTCATTGTCTTTATTGACAACATTCTGGTCTATTCTCGTTCTGAAGAGGAACACGCGCAGCATCTTTGCCTTGTTTTGGATAGGCTCTGACAGAAGCGACTGTATGCAAAGTTCAGTAAGTGCAAGTTCTGATTACCCTCAGTCAGTTTTCTAGGACATGTGGTTTCTAGTAGAGGCATTTCAGTTGACCCCCAGAAGATCGAGGTTGTCACCAGTTGGGAGCAGTCGAAATCAGTTCAGGAGGTTCACAGTTTCTTAGGCTTGGCCAGTTATTACAGACAGTTCGTTGAGGGTTTCTTGAGCATTGCTATGTCGTTGACACGCCTTACCAGGATGGGCGTGAAGTTCACGTGGTCAGAGGCGTGCGAGACCAGCTTCCAGGAGTTGAAGAAGAGACTGGTGTCAACATCAATTCTGGTATTGTCATCAGGGGACGACGGTTTTGTCCTTTATACTGATGCGTCTCTCCAGGGTTTAGGCGCAATACTGATGCAGCACGGTAGGGTGGTCTCTTATGCTTCTCGCCAGTTGAAGGAGCATGAGAAAAACTACCCAGTACATGATCTAGAGTTAGCTGCTATTATCTTTGCCTTGAAGATTTGGAGACATCATCTGTATGGTATTACCTTTGAGATTCTCACTGATCATAAGAGTCTCAAATATCTGTTTACGCAGAAGGAACTCAATCTCCGACAGAGGAGATGAATGGAGTTCCTGAAGGATTATGACTGTACCATTAGCTACCACCCAGGGAAAGCCAATGTGGTTGCCGATGAACTTAGCCGGAAGTCCCGAGGAACTTTAGCTTCCTACCGAGTTTTAGTCACGGATTTGATTCAGGGTTTCTCTGAGTTGGGCCTTGAGGAGCAGGGACCAACAGAGCAGGGCGTTCTTGTTACCATGGTTGCTCAGTCATCTATCCGGACGAGAGTCTGGGAGGCTCAGGCCAGTGATCAACATTTACGGTTCATTGGCAGTCAGATAACCTCTGGACAGCAGACAGAGTTCACCCGAGATGATGAAGGTATTATTTATTTCTGGGGCAGATTATGCGTACCTCAGTCTAACCCAGTCATGGAGGAGTTACTTCAGGAAGCTCATCGCTCTCGATTTGCGATCCACCCAGGCGGAACCCGCATGTATCGAGATTTAAGGCGTTTGTATTGGTGGAACGGCATGAAGAAAGACATCGCAGATTTTGTTGCTAGATGTCTAGTTTGTCAACAGGTAAAGGCTGAGCACCAGAGACCAGCCGGACTACTTCAGAGGATTCCTATTCCCGAGTGGAAGTGGGATCACATTACCATGGATTTTGTGGTGGGTTTACCTAGGACACGTTAAGGTCATGACACGATTTGGGTAGTCGTTGACCGACTAACCAAATCCGTGCACTTCTTAGCAATTCGGAAGACCGACTCTTTGGATTGTTTGGCAGAGTTATATTGTCGGGAGATCATCAGATTGCATGGTGTTCCTTTGAGCATTATATCATATAGAGATCCCTAGTTCACGTCCCGATTCTGGCAGAGTCTGCAACAGGCCTTAGGCACACAGCTTTGTTTTAGTACTGCATTCTATCCGCAGACAGATGGAAAGTCTGAGCGAACCATTCAGACACTAGAGGACTTGCTGAGGTCCTGTGTTATGGATTTTGGGGGCAACTGGGAGGACCACTTGCCGTTAGTGGAATTCACCTACAATAACAGCTATCATTCGGCTATCCAAATGGCCCCGTTTGAAGCATTGTATGGTAGACAGTGTCGTACACCCACCCTCTGGGAGGAGGTTGGGGAGGCCTAGTTGCTAGGACCCCAGAGAGCTCAGCATGAGGCATAGTTGGTCCGTACTATCAGACGTAGGATGGCAGAGGCACAGGATCGTCAGAAGAGTTATGCAGATCGGAGACGGAGACCTCTGAAGTTCTCTATTGGTGATCATGTATTCCTGCAAGTCTCACCCACGAAAGGAGTGAAGAGATTTGGCCTCCGTGGTAAGTTAGCTCCAAGGTATATTGGGCCTTTCGAGATTTTGGAGAGGATCGGAGCAGTCGCTTACCGCCTAACGCTACCACCGTCCTTGGCGGGTATCCATGATGTGTTTCATGTGTCCATGCTGAGGAAGTATGTGCCAGACCCTACACATATTCTGTCAGATGTGTCAGGTTCCATTCAACCTGATGCTACTTTGAGGAGGTTCCGGTACAGATTCTGGATCACAAAGAATGACAGTTGCGGAACAAGATTGTGCGACTTGTCAAGGTTGGGTGGAGTCACTACACCGATGAGGAGGCTACTTGGGAGCTTGAGAAAAAGATTAGAGCTCAATACCCCCACCTGTTTACTTAAGGTGCGTGAGATATATTTTCAGTACTTGTGGTATCTCTTACTCATTATGCATTTGAGTAGGAAATTTGGGGACCAAATTTTTATTAGTGGGGGAGAATGTTAAATACGAAAAAATCTAAAATTTAAAATACCAAATTAAATGGCCAAAAAAATAAGAAAAATAATCTTGGAAATTATTTTGGGATTTTTAGATATTTTTAGAGAATTTTAGGAATTTTTTGGAATTTAAACGGGGCCTGTACGAGATAATTACGGGGATAAAATAAATAGGTTTTGGTAGAACCTATTTAAGGGAGTTAATAGGTGGCATTAACGTAAAGTTTAAAATACCTAAACCTAGGTTTAGTTTTCCCGATCGCACCGCACCGTCGATTCCCCCCCCCCCTCGGCGCCCGCATCTTTTCTCTCATGATCTGATTCCATGCGATGCCGATTTCTTCATCTTCTGTGACACCTTCTCCGTGCGCCGCACTCCTCCTCTCTCTCGTGTCCAACTCGACACCACCACCTGAGCCCTTGCGGTCGGCTGCTCCTCTATAAGCGCCGACAACTTTCGCCCTTCCCTGTGCCCAGGCCGTCGCAGGTTCCCCTTTCCGTCGCTACTCGCCCGAGCCGCATGCGCCGATGGCCAGGCCACTGCTCGCGTCCGCACCTTGTTCTGCCGAGCCCACTTCTCCTTCGCCTCTACAAGCGGCAGCGAGGAGCAGCCTCGCCGGTCTCCACAGCCAAGCCGACAGTGAGCGTGCGACTAAAGGACTGCCAGTGGTCGCCGGAGATAGGTAAGCTCTGCTCCTCTCCGTATTTTGGATGAGATCTAGGTTTAAGGTGAGATTTTTCCTTCACTAAGCTTGATCCGTTGATTTCAGGCTGTCGGTGGAGTTCCTAGGGCTGTGGTTTCCGACGAACAAGGTGGATCTGGGGGAAATTGCTGCCGGTGAGGTTACCACGGCTGGTAAGATTTCTTTCCTCTTTCTATTATTGGTAGATTGTTGTGGTCGATTAGGGGCTATAAATTAGGGGTTTTGCACAGCTATGAAGTGGACTGTTGGCCGGTTGAGAGGGCTATGAGGTTTTATTTGGGTGTTTATAAATGCATAATAGGTTGTTAGTTGGTTTAATGGTCGATAGGGATTGATGTGAAGACTTGTTTAGGTTACGTGGATAACTAGATCAGTCTAGTTGATCGGGCTACGGAGTCGATGTAAGATTCGATTCGATCAGTCGTTGCATGATTGTACTTAATCATAATGGTTGTATATGCAGGTTTCAGTCACAAGATAGGTCCACGGGCATGAAGATTTCATTTTTTTCGAGCATTATATCAGGCGGGTATTTTGACTTATCTTTTAGATATTGTCATATTGATATGCTTAGTTGGTTATAGCTTGCAATAATTTTTATGTTTTATTTGCCTTGTATGTCACTGTGCCATACATGATACATGCATTGCTATCTTAGTCGATACTATCTTGATACATGCACTTGATTTAACTTTTAGATATACCTTCCCTGTTTTACCTGGGTCATTGATATGTACTCATTTGTTTGTGCATATTATTCGGAGATGTATTTTGGTTGGTGTTACATGTTTTAGTGTCATGCACCATCTTGCATGATTGCATGTTGGTTGGTCGGGGTTCCTTTGTAGTTGAGCCCACAGCCAGTTACATGATCTGCACACACAATCACTCATGGGTTAGTGGTACATCAGGAGGGTGTGTGTAGTAGCTATGTCAGGCTCCACTGGTCAGCTCATGGATAGCGGTGACGCAGTGTGGTAGCGGGCAGGGATCCCTCCTCTGGTCTACGACACCGGGAGATGAGAGCATTGCTCCCCCACTCTGTTTAGGGTAGGAGGATAGGTGTACTCCGACAACATCCTGTCCACTCGGTCACTCAGGAGCAGTGATGGAAAAGTGCACAGTTGTCATAGGCCTACCCACTCGGCTTCACCATCGTGTGTGAGGCGGCTGACTGACGTCAGGGGTGACCATGTCATTTACATCGCATGCATATTGCACGGATGACATTTGTATTATGTTTGTTGTATTTTGGTTGCTGCCTTGGACGTCGCATATGATTGACATGCATACAGGATACATTTTTGTATTTGGTCTGACGACCTTATTTCTGCTAGTATTGCTCATACTCTTATGTCATGATAGGAGATTCAGGTAAGTACATTCTTTTCGCATTTCTTTCTTGCATTTCCTATTATTGATTAGGAGACTATACTGGCATGATTATTATTGTTAGATATATCTTACTATGCATATCGAATATTATCCGCTGAGTTCATTGAACTTACTCCGTTGCTTTATATCTATTTCAGAATGAAACTACCAGAAGAGTCCAGCTGCCAATCCCCCTCGTCATAATGGATTTGTTTTTGTTGGTTTTATGGTTTCGGTTTTTGATTAGAAGAAATGTGTAGGACTTGTGTTTTGGTTATGTACTCGTGGATGTTTTGGTCATACTTGTTATGTCCGTATGGACTTTTATTTGGTGGTGTATTCCTGCTCAGATGGCAGAAGAGGTAAGCCTAGATATTGTAGACTTTTGTTATTTACTTTGATTGTTGGCCTGAGGCCTATTTATGATCTGCATGTGTGGTTTTTGTTCCGGTCGTGTTGACCGATGTATAGTGGGTCGTGTGGGTATTATATGCAAGATTCGTATTGTCACCCGTACAGGGGAGATGCTGCCGGATTTTTTTCTAGAGGGGACTCCCCCGGGGTGTGACAAAATCGGTCCACATATATCACCTTGAATCCGATTTAAAAATGTAGGGCATTCAAACTCAATCTTACTCGGTGAGGCCTTTACTATTAATTTGCCTTAATAACATGCAACACATGAGAATTCATTTGATTGAAAAATCTTTTGATTCTTCATTTGTCCAGAAGAATGTTCTACAATTCATTGTTTCTATATGATGACCATTAAGGTGAATATCTTTGAAACTTAATAAATTTCGATAGGACTTGAGTGAATATAATGCATTACTGATCAAGAAATTTATTCCTCCTAGTAGTAAAATGCTTGCTCTTCCGTAGTCTTTGATTAAGGTTACACTACCAGATATAGTATTCACATTTTATTTTTGCATGATAAGATAAGAGAAATATCTTTTACTTTTGAGAATTGTATTTGTAGTTGCACTGTCTACAAGACAGAAATTCTCATATTCAATCTTTGACCCAATAATATCCATAGGTCTTTTAAAAAAACAAATAAATAAATAAATTAGCAATAAATTTGAATTTATTATAAATATTGAGAAATAAAAATAATTACATTAATTAAAATCACCATATTCAACATTCTCAAGAAAGTCACCAACTTCTAATTGAGAAAAATTTTCAAGACTCTCAAAAATATTATTAGGGTCATTATTTTGATATAAGACATTTGTCTCCACATTCTTATCATTTTCCTTCAATGAGGCTTCATAAAGCTCGACAAGATGTTTTAGCGTACGACAGGTACGTGACCAATGTCCAATCACCCCCACATCGGTAGCATTTATTCTCAACATTCTAACTAGATTCATTTTTTTCTTATTTTTTATCATTATATTTCCACTTCTGGTTGTTTGTATGTCCAACATGATCATTACAATAACATTCCATCCACGACCACGACCACGACCACAGTCGCATCCTCATCCACGATCATTTTTAAATCCTCGTCCATGTCCAGAATTGTTATGAGTTGTCACATTCACTTTAGGAAATAGACTAGAACCAGTTGGATGAGATTCATGATTTTTCATTAAAAACTCGTTACTTTGTTCAGCACAAGAAAACAAGAAATTAGTTTAGAATATTTCTTGAACTCATTCTCTCGATATTACTGCTGCAGGAGCATATTCAAGGCATGAAAAGTGGAGAGTGTTTTCTCTAACATATCATAATCAGTAATATTCTCTCTATATAACTTTAATTGAGAACTGATTTTAAAAATGATTGAATTGTATTCACTCACAGATTTAAAATCTTGAAATCGCAAATGAATCCAATCATAATGAGCTTTAGGAAGTATTACCCTTTTTTCGTGATCAAACCTTTCCTCTAAACTTTTCGATAACTCAAGTGGATTTTTCACTGTTAAATACTCGATTTTTAAATCTTCGTGGAGGTGATGACGGAGAAAAATCATTGCTTTGGCTCGATTTTATAAAGTCTCTTTATTATTTTCTTTAATTGTTTCTCCGAGTCCATTTGCATTCAAATATATTTCAGCATTAAGGATCCATGATATGTAATTTTTTCTCGAAATGTCGAGAGCCATAAATTTAAGTTTGATGAGTTTTGTCATAAAATACTAACACATAAGCATAAAATTAGAATAAAATTTATATAGACATAAAAATAATACAATATAAAATAAGAATTATAAAAAAAAATTCAACAAGTGTATCATAATATTTTATAATTCAATGAAAAGATTATGACCTACTTTACATTATGATTTATAAAGGTTAATAATAAGACAAGTTGATAATTTTGAAATAATCTTGTCATTCAATAAATTATTTAAATTTCTAAGATATTAATGTGTGATCATTAGGTCAAAATTCTTGATTTACCCAAATAAGAAAATAAAAATAAAACATATAATATTTAATATCATGTCACTAGTGCTAATATTAACTATGCATAATTATATCAAATTTATCACAAATTATTAATAATAATTTTAGACAATAATAATTAGTTATATGAGCTATCAATTCTTACATATAATATTATCAGAAATAAAAATTAATATATCACAGAATTATTTTCTAATATTTTTGAAAATCTAATGCTATTAAAATAGAATTTTTAAAATTATAAAAGCTTAAAATTATGATTACCGAAGATAAGCTTTGATGTTGTGTTTGTATAAAATTAGAACAAAAGTCGTACTGATAACGTGTTATGAAATATCAAAAAAAATAAAATATCTTTTAGAAAAAATGAAAGAGGAATAATTTTATTCCTTTCATTTTTTCAATCTATCTCATCTATATCATTTTTACAAATATATATATATATAAAATTACTCATGCACATCACAATCAATAACGTAAATTATTCATAATACTTGATATGCATTCTAGATTTTTCTAAAAATCGGAGAGGAGAATAACAGTTATAAAACAATCGTTGCACATTAACTGTTATATTATCTAATATAAATAAAAATATACTAAAAGATTTTTTATTTTTATTTTGACAATAGAGAGAGAGAGAGTTAAATATTTTATTGATATGACATTGATTTGATTTCGTAGATTCACAAAAAAAACTCTTTAATGATCCCTAATAGCTTTTTTTAAAATACCTTAATATTTTATTAATATCCAAATTCTTTCGTGTTAAGAGATTTGTTGGTTATTTAGAATGGTAAAAAAGGGTATAGGAAATATTTTAACAATAAAATATGAGTAACAAAGCATTTTGAAAAATTTACCAGATAATTATATTTCCTAGTTCTTAATGCGCATCCTTTGTAAGCGCACACGCGAGAAAAAGCTTCTCATCCAATCATATTCATAAACATTTAAGTTGTAAATTATGATACAATATATAAATTATAAACTTTCAACGCGAAACTATTCTCCCATTTATACTGGAGTCGGCTTCATTCACTATTTCAACGTTTATGTACATCGAATGAAAGACTTAGATATCTCACTTCATTGTTTCATATATACAACTCATTCCAATTCAAGACAAAGCAAATATTACATTATATATTTGTATTATGGAGAGTTCGAAAATCTTCTTCGATTCAAAGGTCTTACGATTTACAGTGATGCTATCGCAAGATAAAGTCATGATATTTTGGAAGACGATTGTCACTTTCCGCGAGCACTGTATGGGGCAAATTCATCTTAAGAAGTTTGAGTCCAACTCTATCCTCGACTTTGTTATAAATAGTTTTATACTATTATTCTGCCCGCACTCATATTGCACCTCCTTCGTCGGACACCAAGAATCTTAAGACGAATTTTTGTGTGCAATCTACTATGAATTCATCATCAACGGTCCCTATTCCACTAGCACATGGTGAGAAATCGGAGAAGTTTAACGATACCGATTTCAAAAGATGACAACAAAAGATATTGTTTTACTTAACCACGTTGAACCTTATAAGGTTCTTACCTAAAGATGCCCCCACAATCTCCCCAGGAGAAATTGATAGAGAAAAGAGAGCGGCATATGATGCTTGAGGACAAAATGATTTTTTATATAAAAATTATATCCTTAATGACTTGTACAATACATTATATAACATGTATAGTCCTAAGACAACTAGAGCTGTCAATTTGGATTGGGCCCGTCGGGTTGGCCCGCCCCGCTAAAAAATTTCAACGGGTTGGGTTGAAATTTTATCCATTTATTTTTTGGCGGGCTTAAATTAATCAACCCGCAACGGGCTGACCCGCCGCGGGCTGGGTTGACCCGCGGGTTGAGGGCCACAGGGAGCGGCGGAGCGCGCAAGTGAAATCGTGAATCCATGATTCGCGAAAGCCGAAAACCCCGAAAATCGAAATCCCTTATTCCTTCTCTCTCTCGCTGACTCGCTGTCTCTCGTAGAAACCCTACGTGCTGCAGGTCTCCTCCGCCTCTCTGCGAGATTGTGACTCTGCTTCCTCCGACCTCTTCTCTCCAATCATCCGCCCTGTGAGGTTGCGACCTTCGTCGATCTGGATCACCGCTTCAAGTTTGCGGTGAAGTACTGAGAGTCCAAGAGGAGCTAAATCGATTGCCTGCGTCTCAATCTTCACTCACCTAGTTAGTCTCTAGTCTCCAAGGCCCAAGCTCGCAGTCTCTGCCTCCCTGATCTGAGATCTCTGACTCCAAGTTCTTAGTCTGTTTGAAGTAAGATTTTTGCTTCCTTTCTAGTTCCTTCTATTTTCCTACCTTTTCTATGTTTTTAATTTGCAATTGACGGTGGAAGGTAGCCAGTTCAGTCTCTTCCTCTGCTAGTTTATTGATTTGATATTCTTTCCCTTTTTGATCCGCGTCCCTCTATAACCTTGGTGTTGTGATATAGGATTTATGGTAGTTGTTAGATTGTATTCATTGTTTTAGCTTTTTCTAACATGCTTTTGGTAATCCGAGTCCGAGAGGTGTTGGTGGGAGAAAAAAAGACGACCTTTTGAGTTTTGGAGTGCCTTATTGTTTTTCCATGCTTGATGTCGTTGCATAAGTACTGATTTTTCTTTTGCTTTTGTTCTATCGTTGCATAAGAACTTTTCTTGATTTTGAACTACTTTTGTATTTTGCATGATAGGTTCTTTGATTGTTTTTTTTTTAAACTGAAACTTTTCTTTTATTACAGATTGATTTGAAATGAATTCTTCTTCTCAAAATTAAACTATTAGTTCAGACGCTGATGAATTGGAAAGTGCTAAGCATTACAAGGGGTCAATTAAAAAGTCTAGAGAAAGTTCTGATATTTGGGCATATTTTAAGAAAATTGAAGGGAGTGATGGTATAAATAAAGCTGAATGCAATGGATGTAAAAAACAATATAAATGCGGAGGCAAACTTTATGAAACTTCTACATTGTGGCGTTATATTAAAACTTGTACCAAATTAAAGTTCTATGACGTAGGACAAATGATTCTTGATCAAGATGGGAAAATGAGGTCTAGGAAAATAGATCAAAAGATTTCACGTGAGTTACTTAGTATCAGCCGGCCCCTATTGGCGATTGGCGACTTGGTCGACGGCCGGCTGTTTGGCCGTCGTTACTCACTGAAGTGGGTTTTTGCCTTCCCCAGGATTCAAACTCTAGACATCCAGGCTAAGTACTAAAGTTTATGAATCCTGGCAAGGATCACTTGGTTACCAGGATTCATAAACTTTAGTACTTAGCCTGGAGGTCTAGAGTTCAATCACGGGAAGGCAAAACCCACTTCGGGTGGGAAGACCAGTGAGTAACGACGGGCCAACAAGCGATGGATGGTCGACCAATAGGGCCGCCGATTCGCTAATAAGCGCCCTATTAGTCGTCGTTACTCACTGGACTTCCCACCTGAAGTGGGTTTTTGCCTTCCCGAGTTGAACTCTAAAGTTTATGAATCCTAGTAACCATCACTTGGTTACCAGGATTCATAAACTTTAGTACTTAGCCTGGAGGTCTAGAGTTCAACTCGGGAAGGCAAAACCACTTCGTGGGTGGAAGTCCAGAGTAACGACGGCCAACAGAAGTAAATAGCGGCCGTCGACGATAAGACATAATTTATCATTTTCATTTGTCGAGTATGATGGTATTAGAGCTTGGATGAAATACATAAATCCAGATGTTGCTTGTATTTCTAGAAATACTCTTTTTTCTGATATTAACTGAATCTACTTGAGAGAGAAAGAGAAACTTAAGTATGTTTTGGCTACTATTCGGAATAGAATTTTTTTAACTTCAGATTTGTGGACAGCATGCACTAGTGAGGGTTATATTTGCTTGACTGCCCATTTTGTTGATAATGATTGGAAATTGAATAGTAAAATACTTAATTTTTCTCATATGCCTCCTCCACATTCAGGAGTTGAATTAGCTGCAAAATTATTTGAATATTTAAAGGAATGGGGGATTGAGAAAAAAGTTTTCTCTTTGACATTGGATAATACATCTAGTAATGACAATATGCAAGTTCATTTGAAAGAGCAACTTTCTTTGCATGATAGCTTATTGTGCGAAGGTGAATTTTTTCATGTTCATTGCTCTGCTCATATATTGAATCTAATTGTTCAAGAAGGTTTGAAAGTTGCTACTGTAGCTTTGAATAAAATTAGAGAATCAGTCAAGTATGTTAAAGGTTCAGAGACTAGAATGAAGAAGTTTAAAGAATGTGTACAAGCAGTTGGTAACATTGATACTAGTATTGGTTTGCAATTGGATGTGTCTACTCGTTGGAACTCAACATATTTAATGTTGGATAGTGCCATCAAATATAAAAAAGTTTTTGCTTCTCTTCAATTCAACGATAAGAATTATAAATATTGTCCTTCAAGTGAAGAGTGGAAAAGAGGAGAGAAAATATGTGTTCCTTGAACCATTTTATGAGACTACCAATTTGATATCTGGTTCTTCATATCCTACATTAAATTTGTATTTTATGCAAGTCTGGAAGATTGAAATTTTGTTAAAGGAAAACTTATCGAATGAAGATGAGGTGATAAGTTGTATGTGTAAAAGAATGATGGAGAAATTTGACAAGTATTGGACTCAATATAGCATGGTGCTTGCATTTGGGGCTATTCTTGACCCACGAATAAAGTTTTCGATGTTGGAGTTTTTTTATTCAAAGGTTGAGAGTGATTATGTCAAATGCCAAGAGAAGCTGGAATTTGTGAAGATAAAATTGTATAAGCTTTTTGATCAATATTCTATTGCTACAAAGGTAAGTTCTTCACAACCACAATCTTCTTCTACTGCACATACACCTCTGCAAAGTGTAGAAGTTAAAGGAAAGAACAAAAGAATCTTTGATGTAAGTACTCTAAATACTTTTTTTTTCTTATATATTCTAATTAATTTATATTTTCTTGTCACTACTCACCACTATTCCAATTAATATAGGAAATCATGGCATATGAGAGTCAAACAATTACAAGTGCTGGAAAATCTCAATTGGATCTCTATTTGGAGGAACCAAAACTTGAATTTGCATATTATCAAGATTTGGATGTTTTGGAGCATTGGAAGAATCAAAAGCATCGATACCCAACCCTTGCACTAATGGCATGTGATGTTTTGGCTATTCCTATAACTACTGTTGCATCAGAATCAACTTTTTTCATTGGTGCTCGTGTTCTTACCAAGTATAGAAGTTGCACTCTTCATGAAAAAGTGCAAACTCTTATTTGCGCTCGCAATTGGTTACATGGTTATGCTAAAGATAATGTTGTTTATAACTTTTTAATTATATTCTTGACTTAGTTGATATATTAGTTTATTGTTATTTTATTTTTAACTATCTTTTTTTTGTATATTTTATATGAAAATAAAGATAACGAAGACAATACAAGTATCAAAACAACGTTGTCCCAACAAGGATCGAATGCTCGAGAGGATATTAACGAAGAGAAAGAAGATGGAGGAGAATCAAAAGAATTTGATATGGATGATGTCATGATCGATGAAATTTAAAAAAATATTGTATTGTTCATTTAGTTTCATAGACTTTATTGAACTTTCTGTTTTAATTTTTATGAACTCTTTTATGTTTTTAATTGCTTTGTTTAACTATTTGGTTAATGGTTATAACCATCAAAGATGCTAGCGGTTATTTTCTTGGTTGATCCTAAACTAGAGAAATTATCACCTAAAGCAGCCTTATCAGCAATCGCCATGATGCTATTTGTATTCTACAGATTCCCTAATGAATTATTGAGGAAATTGAGTACAGAGTGCCTTGCCATGCAAAATCATAAAGTATGTTCATTCGAACCATATGGTATTTATTCTTTTATCTAAGGATTGTTGTATTCTTTTAAATTCAGTTCAACTTTCTTTATACCAATTTTATTTATCTATATTGATAATCTCACTACATGTCGCTTTTTGGGGTAGCCATTAAATGTAAATATATAGGTTCATCAATCCATTTTTCAGCATAACATTTCTTATCTGTGTTTAATTATTGTGATATATGGCAGTTTAGTATATCGCCTAAAAAATTTCAAGGTAATGCTGCTCTCTCAAGCTTTTTCCAAATTCTGACAACATCAATGGATGAGAATGGTAAGGTACTACAAGGTGTCATATATTTCTATTGGAGGAATATTCTACTGTGCCCATACATATTGATATCATGTCATTAATAATGAATTTTTGCCCCTTTTATTTTTTCCAAGTGTAGGCTTATGTTTCAAGTTTCAACCGTTCAAGCTTATGATTATCCTTATATCCTGTGACTGGCTTTCAGTGGCATCCGGAGGTAATTGTAATCACCATGGCAATTTTCTCTAACAGTTTTTATCTCATTCTATAGCTTCCCCTCTTTTAAAATTTTAGATTCAAGGTTCTGCTTATGTTAGACGAGCAAAATATTGAGTGAATTTTCATCTGGTATTCTTTCCATCATTAACACACCAACAAGTTTGATATTTTCAAAGGGCAAAATGAGGTACTGCCAAAATTTTACTCGTTGCATTTTTGAACAGTTGGATTCAGTGTGTTGTTTTGGCGGTCTAGATCCAGCTTCCTCCAGGAGTTTATCAGAGATTGACTACAAGCCCAACATTGATGAATCTAGCACAAGCATTGGCTTATCATAAAGCGTAAGATCATATTTACTTGTTCAGAAGCATTTTGTTTGGGTTTGTCAAATTTTGTCAGCCTTGAATCTGTTGCCCCTATTGTTTCCAGATGTTACGAGGACATGCCACTTCAAGAGCTTCATGCAGCACAAGAGAAGCAGATTATTCAAAACCTTTATGACACACTCCGTACTATTTTAAGGTTATAAATAGCAACCTCATGATCTGGTCAGTGAAGGGGGAGCATGTTGGTTGTTATTCACGGTAGATAACCGCATCATAGATTATAAAAGATGCATATCTTCGAGTTTAAGAGGTAGTGCACCCTTGTGAATTTTTATGCTTGCATGTCATGGTTACCCATCTTTGTCGATGGATAATCCATAACCTTTGCCCATTCCTCTTGCTGCCAAACATCATCTTTTTTCCTTCTGAAAATTTTCCCCGATGTCTCCCTTCATGGATGATTTCAAATAGACTTCGAGTGCTACTGTTGTGGCAAGGTGCTCCTCAGAATGACGCAAGTAAATCTTCATGGCTAAGAGATTCTAGTCGAGTTTTCGGCACAGATCGAGGAATTGAATATAATCCAGTCATTAGATCTAATGTAAAGAATAGGCATGCCCATTTTGACATCCGAGAGAAAAGTAAATTTAATCTCTTGTTCAGTTTATTTCTGCTATTCTCGAGTGTGCAGATTGGCAGTTGGCACTTACAGATTTAAAATGTGGAAAATGTGCTCAATTTTTTTTTTATTTTTTTGTGGCCCACGGGTTGGCCCGTTTAACCCGCAGTCCACCTTGGATTGGATTGGGTTGAGAATTTTTTAACCCGCCAAAAAGGCGGGCCGGCCCGCTCATCCCCGTTAAATATTAAATTTATAACGGGTTGACCCGCCCCGCCGCGGGTTGGCCCGTTTGATAGCTCTAAAGACAACTACAAAGGAATAATGAGAATCTCTTGAATAGAAGTGCAAAACAGAAGATGTTGGATTGAAGAAATTCATCGTGGGCAAATTCTTAGAATTCAAAATGATTTATTCCAAAACTATGATGACTCAAGTCCAAAAATTAGATCTGATCTTACGTATATAATTCGCTTATTGAGGGCATGATAATGAATGAGTCCTTTCAAGTTGTCGTGATAATTAAAAAACTCCCACCTTAGTGGAGAGAATTCAAAAATTATCTAAAGCACAAGCGAAAGAAGATGGGACTTGAGGATCTTATTATAAGACTACAAATTGAAGAAGATAATTGCATCAATCAGAATCAATAAAAATGTGTATGTATGCTAAGTCAAATCTGCTAGAATGAAATACTGGCAATTGTAGGGGATCGTATGTCCGCTAGAGGGGGTGAATAGCGTCGTGCTACATCGATAATGGAATTCTCTCGTGCTTGTTTCTACAATTCGTTAGTACACAGCGAAAATACAAACACGAATACACAAGCATAATACAACAATATAATATGGTTCGGAACCTTAGGATTCCTACTCCACGGGTTGAGTCCTAGCGATGCAAACCACCACTAATATGCTCCTTCTCGGAACAATCCGAAAGTGTAGAAACCTCGTACAGATGATTACAAAAGTAATGCAACAAAATACAACAAGTAAACTAAGGAATACACAAATGCAAGTAAAGAAAACTTTACACAAGGACTTTTGATTGCTTGCTTATTGCTGGCTTTGGATTGCTCTTGAAGGTCTGGAATGCAACAACAATTCCCCTTCAAAATTTCTCCAAAAATCACTGCAAAATTCTCCTTCTCGAGCTACTTTTATAATCTGTATCGAGTTGATTTCACGCTTAGCAGTCGACTACCCCTGTTGTCGTTATCTCACAACGGTTTAATCCATGCTGAAAAAATTTCAATGGATAAACTAGCAGTCGACTGCCCTTACCAACAATCGATTCTTTGCTTGGCCGTGGCGATCATCTGAAGGTTCGTGCTCGTGACCAAAATAAGCGATCATTGTCATCCATAAGATTGATTGCCCCATGGCGATCGGCCGCCAAAGTTATCGAATGCTAAGGCCACTCGATCGCAGTCGAATGTCATTCGACTCCCGACCAATCGACTGGTCATAATCCTAGTCGATTGCCCAGAGTCGACTCGGCTACCAAGTGTAAAAATACTTAACCAGTCGACTGGTCATAATCCTAGTCGATTGCCCAGAGTCGACTCGGCTACCAAGTGTAAAAACACTTGACTAGTCGACTTGTTCATAACCCTAGTCGACTGATACACCTCAACCATGAGATTTACCCCAAGTATGATGCCCTCATACTTGCTAGACCACCCTTAGTCTGGACCTAAGCCTTCTTGCCATCTCTATCATGCTTATCAGATCCCTCCAAGTAATCCATGACTTGTTCATCTATATGCTAGCCTTCGGGTGCTTCCATCGACTATTGCCATGCTAACAGTGTCTACATTGCCGAGACACATTTGGACTTACACTGTCAAGACATACGCTTGGACTTTACGTCGCCAATATCACACCCTTGGACTTTCTAAATGTCAAGACCCATGACTTGGACTTTCCTTGCCAAGACTCATGCTTGGACTTTCCATGTCAACTCCATCTTGGACTTTCCTTGCTAAGATCCATACTTGGACTTTCTATGCCAAATACCCAAGACTTGGAATTTACATGCCAAGTAACTATAACTTGGACTTTACCAAACGACAAGTGTCCCACTTGGACTTCTTCATCATATGGTCAACCTCATGTCAATCATATAGTCAACCCACAATATTACTCGAGTCCGGTCAATCGTGACCTCAGGCAATTGCTCCAACAATCTCCCCAAACCATTGTTAAACAATGGTGAACCCATTGTCAAACATACCCCATTATCAAACAATGGTCAACCCATTTCAATCATCAAAATACTACTTGGTCAATTGTGACCTGGGTCGATTGCACCAACATTCTCTCCCTTTTTAATTTGATGTTTGACAATACCTTTAAGTTAGGCTAACAATAATCTAAACTTAAACACTTCCAATGTCAAGGCATAGTGAAGGTTTACCTAACTTAAACCTCACTTCTCCCCCTTTGCAACACATCAAAAAGACTCCCTAAGGGTATCAATGGCTCATATACCAATGAGATCTTACAATATCCCCTTTGGTCCAAAACATCTAGGATACCTTCACTCTTCCTAGTGATAAGTATCATATCACTAAATGAGAGACAATCCTAATTTTCAATTCTCCTCCTATGAGAAAAAAATATTACGCCCGTCATCTCATGATGGATAACCTTCCCCCTAAAGGCTTGTTCCCCCTTGACCATTGCACAAAAAATGTCCTTGGAAAGTCCCTAAGCCTATAGGAACACTAAATCATCAAGATTAAAGGGCAAAAGTTCAAACTTGAACTTTCACACACCTTAAATTTGATCATCACCCTAAACAACTCTCCTAATCCATATCTAATGGATTTTCACCCTTCCAATGCTTTCTAAAACATATCCTAGAGTTAGGAGTAGTTAGGGTAGCCTAAACTGATTGAAATATGGGTTAAACATCCTTATTTACCTAAAATTAGCCTTGGTAATCGACCTGATTAGAAACTAGCCGATCGCTTAGTGATAAATGACGGTCATTTCTGATGGATTTTTAGAAAACAAAATTTGGAAATACAAAAGTAATTATACATAATTTAAAAAATAATAAAACTTCATAAGTATAATACTTATAACAATCATAATGGGTGAAAAATATTTGAAAAATAAAATACCCATTAAATTATGAGATTGATACAAAGTTCAAAACTATTGAAAAATTCAATGTTTTGACCCTACTTGGTATCACTTTATCAATGGTGATTGCTATCAAAAAATAGACATCACCAAGGTTTTTCAAAATATTTTTAAATGATTTTAAAACCTTATTTTGAATCATGGTTTATGGGCATAATGCACATGACTTGTACATAAGTTTTCCTCATGATTCATCTATGGTATATGATGAGTTTGAGTTCATCTAGATGCAATATCGATGCACCTTGAACTTAACTCAACTCATTTTCCTAACATCTCGCATATGTCTAAGGTGTATGAAAACACACATAAGTCAATGTGATGTGAGATGTGGGGTTTTGGTATTATTAGGGTTTCATTTATTTTCTAAATAACTCTATTTGATTTTATATATGAGACTTCAAATCATGCTATAGTCCTTAAATCAATTTTAATTAATCTTAAATGCATGAATGCTGATTATGACGTATAATGATAACATAAATAAGCATGTGCTAATAATCATGATGTCATGACATATGAATGAATCTAAGTTCACATGACACGCAATATTAACCCTAAACATGATCATGACATTTTTATGATAAAAAAAAATATGATGTCATGACATAGCATATGACAAATAAATCGTGACAATTAAAATATAAAGGTATAATAAAAATATCTAAGTTTTAGTATTAATTATCATTTGTTATAGTTAAATCCATTTTGTCATAATACTAATTTTCTCTTAAGTGTGCCAAAATCAAAAAATGACACACTATGACTTCTAAATCTAATTGTGTCAATTTGATCAATATTCAACACTTCTCAACTTATATTGGCACATCCTAAAAACCATTAGGATTAAAATTGCAACCACACTTCCAAGGTATCACATAGCCTTGGAAATGACTTAAAGTATCAACTTTGCTATGGTTAGGTTAAGTACCTTACCATTCAAGGTTGACACACCCTAACCCATCTAGCGTGAATCGATCATGCTCCTAGAAATTCAATACCTATTGGAGCTCCTTGAGTTAATTAGGTATTCACTAGGGATGACTTCCCTTGATACCTTTCTAATGACTCTCCTAAGCTTAGAAGACTTGGTCATTTGGGTCTTGCTTAGGTTAACTCTAGGGGTAACTCCTCTTGTAACCTTCTTAGCGGCTTCCCTAGGTTTTCTTGAAATCTTAGCTACTAGGCACACACCATGGTTAGCCTTAGGGATGACTTCCCTAGTAACCTTGGTTTTCCTATACCTATTATTTGTTCCATAGTTAAGTAGAACATTGTGATAAATAGACATGTCTACCTTGGACTTAAACTTGTGACCCAAGTCGATCTTTCTTGTCCTTTGACAATGCTTGCCTCCTAGATCCTAATTTTTGAACCCTAAAACCTTTAATTGAATTTGTCATTTTTGCTCAAGGTTTGGTTCTCTAATTCTAATTTTCTCAATTTTAATTTTTCATTAACCCTTTGGGAAAGATTCTTCCTAGGTATATGCCTACCATTCTTAGAGTTAATGCCTAGGTGATCTTCTACCTTCCTAATTGCTTCCTTAGGTGGAATTGTTCTAGGGTTATTGTTTCTAGATTTATCCTTAATATCACAAGATCTGACACCTAAACAATAGAACCTATTATTCCAACATGTTTTTTATGATTATGCACAATTGCAAGTGAATTAAAAACATGCTTTTCATTATGAAACAAGGAAGGTGCATTACTAAATTTTATCTTAGAGTTTGCTTTAGAAGCTCCCCTTATATGTGATGCTCCTTCTTGGCCCTTGGTTTTCTTCCTCCCCCTAGGGCATTGACTCATATAATGCATTTTTGATTTCATTTGAAGCACACCATGTGCTCCTTGCTCTTAGTGGTTGGGGCTCCGGTATCCTTGACCTTTGGTGCCGGTTGAGACTTTTTGATCTTCTTAGGACACTTTCTCTTATAGTATCCTACTTCCCTACACTCAAAGCATACAATATGATTTTTATTCTTAATCAAAATGCTTGAGTTATCTAAGTTGGTGATGGAAGCCGGAGTTGGTTCTTCTTCTCTCCCGGAGGTTGAAGCTTTCTCTTGAGTTTGCTCCAGTGTAGAAATTCTCTCCTCCCTCTCAATCCTAGAGACGGAGTCTTCTTCTACTTCTTCTCCCACCTTGGATGTTGATGGCCTTTCAACCTTCAAATCCTCACTTCCTTGTGAGGATGAGTTTGCTTCTTCGGTTTCATTGTCCAATTGAGTCGATGAGCATTTTTGTTCCTTGGGTTCTTCTATTTCTTGAGTCATCGAGGGGTCTTCATGGAGCTTAGCTAGCTTGTTCCAAAGCTCCTTGGCATCCTTACAATCTCCTAATCTACACAACACATCATTAGAAATTGCACTAAGTAATATACTTATTACCTTATTATTTAAATTGAAGTATCAGAGTTGTTCTTTGCTCCACTTCTTCTTGAGTATCCTTCCACTCTCATCCTTCATAGCATCGAACCCTACTATCACACTAACCCAATTATCATAATCGCACATAAGAAAATATTTCATTCTTACCGCCCATTGCTCAAATTCCTTGGCTCCATAGAATTTGTATGAAGGAGGCACATTGATGTCACCACCCAATTTTTCTTCAACCACCATCTTCTTTCCTCTACTGCTCCCTTAATTGTTAAACCTTGAAGAACGACCTTGCTCTGATACTACTTGTAGAGGATCGTATGTCTGCTAGAGGGGGGGTGAATAGCGTCGTGCTACATCAATGATGGAATTCACTCGTGCTTGTTTCTACAATTTGTTAGTATGCAGCAGAAATATAAAATACAAATACAAACACGAATACATAAGCACAAGACAATAATATAATGTGGTTCGGAACCTTAGGATTCCTACTCCACGGGTTATGTAAAATACGAAAAAAAAAATAAATAAAATGAATTAACCCCTTTAATTAATTTGGATTTAATTAGTGGGTTAATTGGGCTGGAAATGGGTTTGAAATTAGGCTGAATCCATTGGGCTGAAGCTAATGGGCTGAATCTAATGGGCTGAATCAATTGGGCTGGAAATGGGCTTGAAATTGAGCTGAGCCCATTGGGCTGAATTAATTTGGTTTGACTTGGGTTAAGGGCTGAACCAAATTGAATTGGGTTTGAGTTGAGCTTAACTTGGGTTCGGTTGGGCTTAAACCGGTTGATTGGACTAAACTGCCGAACCACCTTTAAATCTTCCCGATCGCGATTTCCAGCTTCTTCCATCGCGATCTGTTTTCTTCTTTCTCCTCGCTCGCGATTTCTTCGTGCCAGTGCTTCTCCCGGTCGTCGGAATTCCAGCTCGTCGACGTCTCGGTGAAAGCGGCAGCAGCGCCGCCATTCAAGGAACAAGGGGTTTCTTGCTTGGGGATCTCGACGATTCCGTCGGCGAACCGGCGAGGTTGTCGCCGCGGCAATAAGCTATCGATTCAGGTACTGCGGCTAGGGTTCGGTTTCAATCATGATTCCTTCTTCTTCCTCGCTTCTCGTTTCTTCCGACCCTCAGCTGCTGCCGGCGATTTCTTCTCCTCGGTGCTCCATCGTCGACGCCTCTCCCTCCTGACCTTGACGACAGTGAGCTGTGCCAACCATCGAGTTGTTTCGGCGTATAGGACGATCACCGCAGCCATCGAGCCAACTCCCCTCTATTCTGCCGGATGGTGATCTTCTCTGCCTGATCGTCGCCGGAGCAACCGGTGGATGTCGGTATTGTGCCGGTATCGGCATTCTTGTCGATCGACGTCAGCGCCCCAGATGATCCTTTGTTTCGAGGCTTGGCTCTGTGAATGGCTTGTTGTTGTGGGCATTCGACTGTGAAGTTGCTGTAACAGAGAAGGAATACCACCATTGTGGTTCACAGTGGTTGGGGGGTGCAGATCCATGAATTGGTCAACAAATTTGGACATCTTATTGTTGGAGATCTTATTGTTGGAGATTGACAGTGGATTTGTTTTCTAGATAGCGTAGTGCATGTGAGAACTACACCAGGTAAGTGTAGATTTTGGAATACTAGTTTCACAATGGATTTATTATTGGTATGATGAAATGTGATAAATTGTTCAGATTGGATGTTGCTAAGTGGGTCAAGAAGCAGTATAGAGAAAGCTCAATTCGGTAAGTTTCAATTTGGATTTAGCTAATTGTATCATAGAAGAGTTATCTATATGATTGATTAATTGGGTTGAATCTATGATAACTGTCTAGACTTAATATGGGTATTATGGAATGTGGGATTTGATTTGCAGTGTGTTTAAAACTGGTATAGTTGTATAGTTGCAATTAGAGGAAGAGGATGATCTGAGTTATGTTTTACCTTAATTCGATCATTAGATGTATGATGATACTTAACTGTATCCTATTGTTACAGGACTTTGATGGTGATGGATACATGAACGTGGAGATGGATAATACGGATTATGTATCAGGTGGGTAATATCTACCTGGTCCGGTAGTTTTGATCAAATTCCTGTGCATGATCTTGGATTTATGTTTATACATGTTTACCTTAAATCCACTCTTATTTAATCATATGCTTGTACTGCCTTGACCTTTGAGATATAAACTCTGGTACTTCATTGATTATCTAGCTCGGATAGGAACTATAAACCCTATTATGTATTAGCTGATGGATGTTCAGTAAGTACAAGTGGTTAGGGTTATCTTTGTGACCTCAGATTGGGTTACTGTGTTACATCACTAGGGTTAGGTGATGAATTGGGTTATGGAGTCGATCGTTGTATCGTACACATATTAGTTGTGTATCTATGGTGGATCTAGTTGTCTGTGCATAGATAAGTGTATGGTTGTCAGTATGTGACCATGGACTAGAGGTCCTAGCGCGATGGTATATCCATTATGGATTTTGTGCTTGAGTATGGTTATATGAACGGTCGATTGTATATCGCTACTGACTAGAGGTGTTAGCGTGGTGGACTGTCAGATGAGTATGACTCTTTGTGCGATAGAGAGAGTCTTGTGATTGTAGTCCTTGCATAGTTGACTTTTGGTTGACCAGGACTCCCCATGGGATAGGGAGTGAGGCGAGGATACATGTATGGAGCTATGCATCATTACATTGCATGCATGCTGACGACTGGGTCTCCCTTGTGGATGAGACAGGTCGTCAGTCATCCTGCCTCCCCGGCCACTCGGGGTAGTGGTAGCAAGGTTGAGGGCAGAGCATTGGATGTGCCGCGCTCGGCCACTAGGGATGGTGGTAGCTGGAGATGCGCACCTGGCCACTGAGCAGAGTGGTGTTAGCACTCGCCCACTATAGACGGTGGTTGTTGTGACGTGCAGTTGTCCTGTGTGCAGAGCTCGTCTACTCATGGGTAGTGTGCGGCGACCGGCAGAGGACCCGAGGAGTAGTTAGCTCTTTACGCTTATATGCTACTCATTCATACTACCCAACTCGGTCACTCGAGAGTAGTGACGGCTGGAGTCGGGCTAGTCGTCATGTCGTGCCACCCGGGCCATACTGGGGTCGTGGTTGGTGACCATGCATATGGCATGTATTTGATATATGTTTTACATATGCCTGTGAGATGCTGCATTTGATTGAGCTATGATTGTTGCACATGCTTGTACATCATGATACATGCCATTTGCATTTTTATTTACTGCTATGTGTTGAGCATGATTCATGTGTTGATTCAGACTGTTATATGCATTTGATTAGCATCATGTCATTGTGTGGAACGGACCGGGTTGTTATTACAGGTGATCATATATTGTTCATATGTTGGAGTATTGGTCAGGTATGGGATCGACTTGATACATTATATGGGTTATGTTATTGTATATCTGTCAGGATGATATAGCTTATGGTGTTTGCGGACCATGAATGCGTTAGTACATTACTTCTGGTTGATTTAGTATATACATTGAGTATGACTTTACTGTAGTTACTTGTTATTAGTTTTAGATATGACTGTATGTTTATTGGACTCATGCTGTATACCTATAGATCTTCACATGTATACTTGTAGATCTATCTTTATATGTTGTTCGTGCACTTTCTATATATTACCCCTGAATTTATACTCACCACCCCTGGACCCTGAGTTTTCTGTCGCCCAGATAACAGGTAGAAGATTCCTTGGACATTTGGAGCTCCGCCAGCTGATACCATCTCACACCGAACATTTGGGGTTTTCCACGTATTTGTATTATGGCCATGTATAATCAGTGTTGTATCTGGCTGTGGATTTGTACGTTATTTTGTGTAGTATGTTAGAGTCGGACCGGTGCGCACCTCTTGTGTTGTTGTGGATATATTGTTTGGTATTGTCCATTTATATATTGTTGTTGTGGGCCTACGGGCCTTGTATTAACTCGATATGTTGCCACGTACAGGGGAGATGCCGTCCGTTTGCTTTTCGGCACGGTATACTCCCGGGGCGTGACAATTTTATTGGTATTAGAGCCCTAGGTTGCGAAGTCCATTTTCGGATTTTATTTCATTCGGACATCGAGTTTTGCTTTACTCGGTCTTGGTTTTGTGAGTTCTGGGATCTGGTTGTTGCGGACATCTCCGAGCTACAAGGATTAAGGTATGTTAACTGTTATTACATATCCTGCTGTTGGCTATGCATTTAGTTGCTTATAACAGTGCATGACTTGTAGTATGTTAGTCACTATTCGTAACCATAGTGAGTTGACCACGGGAACGACAGGTGGAGGTTATTAGACATGTACCTGCTATCGAAAAGGTAATTACCTTTAAGAGCCGACTGATACCGAGTCGGAAAGCAGAGATTAGGTAGTCACATCTATTGTGGAGATCAAGGATTTCAGTCTTAAGATTTCCACTAATTATGTTAGTCAGATCATTACCTATGGGGTAATGAACTGCGCGAGTACACTATTGCTGATGCAGATAGTAGAGGATTAGTTTGGAGATATTCATAGAGATTTTGATCTCTGAGATGGTCGTTCTAGGTTGTATAACGTTGAGGGTACTTTTGAGTACTTAACTCGTGTTATACAGAAGAAGCTAAGTTAGCTGCATACCATTATCCGGATTTAAGATATAGGAAATAACCTCGAAATAAGCGTATCACTTAGTCACGATTCGGTGATGTTGTGAGATAGTATTTTCCCGCGTCATTTTTTGACTCATCGTCGAATTCTTGAGCTTTAGGTTGGGTGATCGTCACGGTGACGAAAGTACCATGCAGTCGTTAGACTCGTGAGGGTTACGACCTAATAGCTCGAGAATGTGATTGGGTTGGTTTGGCCACCCAGTTATCGGTTGACATCTTTATCGGGATGTTTGGATCTCCTACGGATCCTACCAGAAGTGTATAGACCGAGTCATGTGTATAGAAATGACTCTGTAGTAAGTGTTTTAAAGAGTTGGAGATTTGATAAGCAGATATTGCGAGTCAAATTATTGGAATTCGAAATCTCCAAATGTTGGATAAAAGGAGCAAGATTAAAGTCGTAAGTCACGAGCGACTATTGGAGAGTTTTTCGATCATAGAATACCGATTGCAGATTGTCAGTAGCTTCTCATGTTTATCAGTGAACTCAGAGGAAAGACTCCGAAGGGAGATTATGTGTGTGCAGTGCGGGTTACGACGAGACACAGTCGATTATTCGATGGACCATTGTATACTTCCTACTATAAGCGAGGTATCTACGAGGAGAGTATGTATTTTGAAGACTCAGTTGAAGACTATGGATGATGCTTTCGAGCGGACGATCCACAACCTCGAAAGCTGAGATTATTACGGAAGATTAGGTTATCACATCAGCAGCGATCTACTACCCCAGATATAGTTGGAATTCTTTGATACTTTCATCCGGAAGAAGTAAGTTACTCAGCAGTATCAGCCGAAGACATCTCAGAAGATTCAGACAACAACTGTTACCTTCCCAGGCGTAGTTATGATTTGTTCAGAGGAGAGAGAGTATACGACGATGGTCATATCTATGCGGTATTCTTCAGTTGCAGCTGTACCTTTCGCAGAGTTGGAGCGTGCTACGATGTCGACAGTTCTTCAGTATTTTACAGCCGGATGTATATCTTTTGCCAGTACAACAGTGTTTACCATCTCCATTGTAGTTGTTTTAGTTTGTACCTCTGTTTTCAGCAGTTGATTTCATTTCCTCCATGGTAGATTTTTGTAGCTACTTGAGCTCAGTCGTCTAGAACATATGTTGGACGAGTTTACATGATTACTCGAGGAAAAGTATAGAAGACTGAAGGATCGGTCCTTCAGGGTATTACTTTAGGTTATCCTATTTGCGGATATATCGAGAGATACTGGTAGTTTACAGGTATTTTTGTCTAGAACATTCTTGGATAGAGTTCGAAGGGTTCCTATCGACTTGTGGGTTGGTGATTTTCTCTACCGTCAGGTGAGATGCTGATCAACAACCAAGAAGTCAAGGGATACCCTTAGCCTTTACTAGACATACCTCCACTATAGACATATCCTGACGGATAGTTGGGTTGTTGGAGCGTTGGTATACTAGGACTCTCGGATGTACGTATAATCCGAGAGTATTCGGATGTAGTTACGGATGAACTCTCGGGCTGATCACTGAATGGGCAAGTGGAATATGCGATTGAGGTGATTTCGGGAATAGTCCTGATATTCGGGACCTCATACCGGGAGATGAGTTTATGGGTATCAGTATTGCTAAACACTATGAGAGATGTATCTTTCCTAGTGTTTCTTCTTGAGAAGACTTGTAACTCTTTGTTAGAAGAGAGTCAGACTTTGAGGTTATGCATTGATTATCGATGATTGGAATGCAGTAATTGTGAATGAATATCCTTCGTTTCGGACACCTGTGTATACTCTAGGGTTGATCAACGACTGGAGGTTTGATATTGTAGTGACTTAGTGTCGTACAATTATCATTGTCGGTGTGATGATTGAGCTATCATTAGCGTAGGGTAAAAGGATTCAGGTGTATAAAACTGATTGATAATGTTGTTAGACTTATCGACGAATTAGTCGTTCATGGATTTGAGGAATTAAATACTCTTGAAGTATTTGGGATCGATTGTCATCTTATCTGTGGATGATATATTTTTGAGATATATTCACGATCTTAAGGGAAGTTATGTTTCCCTAGATTGATTTGGTGTTTACTAGAGATAAGAATAGGATGTTCTAGCGATACTATATCGCCGACTAGTAGGACCAAGGAAGTGATGGGAATCACTTGGTCGGAAGCTTGGGAAGCTAGGTTTCAAGGCCTAGAAGGTGACTGACTTTTGTGTCAGTGTTAGTTAATCCGTCCGATATGGATGGAAGGATATTGTACATAGATGCAATATTTCAGGGATTAGAAGCGATCCTGATGCAGTTGAATGGGACGTGTATTATGTGTATGCTGGTTGAGAAACTAGCGAGATTAGTTATTATAGTCTTCCAGTTACTTTCAGTTCTGTGTGACAGAGTGAATTTTGGACATTAGATTAATTTCTCTTGTGAGAATAAATCTCCGTCTCTGGGAAGGATAGTGGTTCTCAGAGTTGCATTCGCTTTAGGAAGAGTTGTTTCAGAAGACTCTTCATTCGAGAGTGATGATTTATTCGGAGTGTATCCGGAAATAGTGAGTATTGAGACGTTCCGGTTGGTGGAACGATATATGGGACACGGTTGATTTCGTAGTTTGATGTTGGGTATGCCAACAAGCAAAGGTGGAATATTGTGATCGGTAGGGTTACGTACCGTGATGGAAGTGGTAGCCTAGTATGTTAGACTGTGTTGGGAGATTATCTAGAATTCGGAAAGGACTTGATCGGATTTGGGTAGTCGATGATCGATTAGCTAGGTCCGCTCATTTTTCTTCCAAGTCGTAAGATGGATTTCGTTGGATCGCTTGATGGAATTATATCCATGGAGTATCCTTGAATAACATTTTTGATAGTGATTCATGATTTACCCTACGATTCTGGTAAAGTCTCCCATCGGTTACGAGTATAGAGTTCCACTCTGGTACAGTTATGTATCTTTGATAGATGGTCAATATGTTGAGAGAGTATATAAGAGTTGGAAATATAATATTCGAGCTCAGTACCCCACTTAGTCACTTGAGGTGTGACTTTTCTCCAGATGCTTGAGATAGTTATTGTGACATCTCGTACAAGTATATAAGTCGGAAATTTGGGGACCAAATTTTTATAAGTGGGGGAGAATGTAAAATACGAAAAAAAAAAATGAATTAACCCCTTTAATTAATTTGGATTTAATTAGTGGGTTAATTGGGCTGGAAATGGGTTTGAAATTAGGCTGAATCCATTGGGCTGAAGCTAATGGGCTGAATCTAATGGGCTGAATCAATTGGGCTGGAAATGGGCTTGAAATTGAGCTGAGCCCATTGGGCCGAACCCATTGGGCTAAATTAATTTGGTTTGACTTGGGTTAAGGGCTGAACCAAATTGAATTGGGTTTGAGTTGAGCTTAACTTGGGTTCGGTTGGGCTTAAACCAGTTGATTGGACTAAACTGCCGAACCACCTTTAAATCTTCCCGATCGCGATTTCCAGCTTCTTCCATCGCGATCTGTTTTCTTCTTTCTCCTCGCTCGCGATTTCTTCGTGCCAGCGCTTCTCCCGGTCGTCGGAATTCCAGCTCGTCGACGTCTCGGTGAGAAACGGCTTGACGGCGCCGCCACTGGGCTGATTTCCGATCAAGGAACAAGGGGTTTCTTGCTTGGGGATCTCGACGATTCCGTCGGCGAACCGGCGAGGTTGTCGCCGCGGCAATAAGCTGTTGATTCAGGTACTGCGGCTAGGGTTCGGTTTCAATCGCGATTCCTTCTTCTTCCTCGCTTCTCGTTTCTTCCGACCCGCAGCTGCTGCCGGCGATTTCTTCTCCTCGGTGCTCCATCGTCGACGCCTCTCCCTCCTGACCTCGACGGCAGTGAGCTGTGCCAACCATCGAGTTGTTTCAGCGTATAGGACGATCACCGCAGCCATCGAGCCAACTCCCCTCTATTCTGCCGGATGGTGATCTTCTCTGCCTGATCGTCGCCGGAGCAACCGGTGGATGTCATGCAGTACCATTTGATCGGCATTGACGCCAGATGATCCTTTGTTTCGAGGCTTGGCTCTGTGAATGGCTTGTTGTTGTGGGCATTCGACTGTGAAGTTCTTTATGTGAGAGAAGGAATACCACCATTGTGGTTCACAGTGGTTGGGGGGTGCAGATCCATGAATTGGTCAACAAATTTGGACATCTTATTGTTGGAGATCTTATTGTTGGAGATCGACAGTGGATTTGTTTTCTAGATAGCGTAGTGCATGTGAGAACTACACCAGGTAAGTGTAGATTTTGGAATACTAGTTTCACAATGGATTTATTATTGGTATGATGAAATGTGATAAATTGTTCAGATTGGATGTTGCTAAGTGGGTCAAGAAGCAGTATAGAGAAAGCTCAATTCGGTAAGTTTCAATTTGGATTTAGCTAATTGTATCATAGAAGAGTTATCTATATGATTGATTAATTGGGTTGAATCTATGATAACTGTCTAGACTTAATATGGGTATTATGGAATGTGAGATTTGATTTGCAATGTGTTTAAAACTGGTATAGTTGTATAGTTGCAATTAGAGGAAGAGGATGATCTGAGTTATGTTTTACCTTAATTCGATGATTAGATGTATGATGATACTTAACTGTATCCTATTGTTACAGGACTTTGATGGTGACGGATACATGAACGTGGAGATGGATAATATGGATTATGTATCAGGTGGGTAATATCTACCTGGTCTGGTAGTTTTGATCAAATTCCTGTGCATGATCTTGGATTTATGTTTATACCTGTTTACCTTAAATCCACTCTTATTTAATCATATGCTTGTACTGCCTTGACCTTTGAGATATAAACTCTGGTACTTCATTGATTATCTAGCTCGGATAGGAACTATAAACCCTATTATGTATTAGCTGATGGATGTTCAGTAAGTACAAGTGGTTAGGATTATCTTTGTGACCTCAGATTGGGTTATTGTGTTACATCACTAGGGTTAGGTGATGAATTGGGTTATGGAGTCGATCGTTGTATCGTACACATATTAGTTGTGTATCTATGGTGGATCTAGTTGTCTGTGCATAGATAAGTGTATGATTGTCAGTATGTGACCATGGACTAGAGGTCCTAGCGCGATGGTATATCCATTATGGATTTTGTGCTTGAGTATGGTTATATGAACGGTCGATTGTATATCGCTACTGACTAGAGGTGTTAGCGTGGTGGACTATCAGATGAGTATGACTCTTTGTGCGATAGAGAGAGTCTTGTGATTGTAGTCCTTGCATAGTTGACTTTTGGTTGACCAGGACTCCCCATGGGATAGGGAGTGGCGAGGATACATGTATGGAGCTATGCATCATTACATTGCATGCATCTTGCCGACAGGTCTCCCTTATGGATGAGACGTCGTCGTCATCCCGCCTCCCGGCCACTCGGGGTAGTGGTAGAGGTTGAGGGCGAGCATTTGATGTGCGCGCTCGCCACTAGGGATGGTGGTAGGGAGATGCGTGCACTGCCACCGAGCAGTGGTGTTAGCACTCGCCCACTATAGACGGTGGTTGTTGTGACGCGTGCGGTTGTCTGTACTCATGGGTAGTGATGGAGCGACCGAGAGGACCCCGTGAGTAGTTAGCTCTTTACGCTTATACGCTACTCATTCATACTACCCAACTCGGTCACTCGAGAGTAGTGACGGCTGGAGTCGGGCTAGTCGTCATGCCGTGCCACCCGGGCCATACCGGGTCGTGGTCGATCGGGTTCGCGCAGACATGACCATGCATATGCACTGCTGATATATATGTATGCATGTATTTGATATATGTTTTACATATGCCTGTGAGATGCTGCATTTGATTGAGCTATGATTGTTGCACATGCTTGTACATCATGATACATGTCATTTGCATTTTTATTTACTGCTATGTGTTGAGCATGATTCATACGTTGATTCAGACTGTTATATGCATTTGATTAGCATCATGTCATTGTGTGGAACGGACCGGGTTGTTATTACAGGTGATCATATATTGTTCATATGTTGGAGTATTGGTCAGGTATGGGATCGACTTGATACATTATATGGGTTATGTTATTGTATATCTGTCAGGATGATATAGCTTATGGTGTTGCAGACCGTCGGGTACGTTGGTACATTACTTCCTGTTCGGTTGATCAGTTTAGTATATACATTGAGTATGACTTTACTGTAGTTACTTGTTATTAGTTTTGGATATGACTGTATGTTTATTGGACTCATACTGTATACCTGTAGATCTTCACATGTATACTTGTAGATCTATCTTTATATGTTGTTCGTGCACTTTCTATATATTACCCCTGAGTTTATACTCACCACCCCTGGACCCTGGGTTTTCTGTCGCCCAGATAACAGGTAGAAGATTCCTTGGACGTTTGGAGCTCCGCCAGCTGATCCCATCTCACACCGAACATTTGGGGTTTTCCACGTATTTGCTTCCGCTGTTATTTTGTATTATGACCATGTATAATCAGTGTTGTATCTGGCTGTGGATTTGTACGTTATTTTGTGTAGTATGTTAGAGTCGCACCGGTGCGCACCTCTTTTGTTGTTGTGGATATATTGTTTGATTTTGTCCATTTATATATTGTTGTTGTGGGCCTACGGGCCTTGTATTAACCCGATATGTTGCCACGTACAGGGGAGATGCCGTCCGTTTGCTTTTCGACACGGTATACTCCCGGGGCGTGACAGGTTAAGCTCGAATGAGCGCTAGCGATGCTAACCACCACTGATATGCTCCTTCTCGGAACAATCCGGAGGTGGAGAAACTCGTATAGATGATTATAAAAGTAATACAATAAAATACAACAAGTAAACTAAGCAATACACAAATGCAAGTAAAGAAAACTTTACATAAGGATTTTTATTGCTTGCTTTGGATTGCTCTTGAAAGTCTGAAATACAGTAGCAATTCTCCTTCAAAATCTCTCCAAAAATCATTATAAAATCCTCCTTCTCGAACTGCTTTTATAATTTGCATCGAGTTGATTTCGTGCCCAGCAGTCGACTGCCCAAAGGTCTCAGTCGACTGCCCCTGTAGTCGTTGTTTCACAATGGCTTAATTCACGCTGAAAAAACTCCAACGGATAGACTAGTAGTCGACTGTCTTTACCAACAGTCAACTGCCATCTATAATGAACGGATTAAAAGATATGATAGAAGATAATCCTAGGATTTTGATTTCACTACTATGTCTATTATCCAAGTAGTTATCTCTTATATTGACATGTATTCTTGAAGAAGACTTATCCTAAAGTAATCGGTAGCCTCTCTCACTGTCGGACCGATATATCTACCTACACCCTATTCCTACTTTCACAGTATTCGTGCGTAGGCGACCTTGACTTCATTGAGAACTTATCACTAGCATCTTGCAGATCGAATCCTAGACTTACTACCAATTATTTAAAGAAATGGATCGAAGTAAACCCTTTATGCTCTATGATAGTCTTTGAAGGATCCACAAGAGGTTTTAATTATGATGAGATATCATTACGTAGATGATTTTTTAGCCGCTAGGAACTTATCATGAGAACCCTGCGAATCTATCTAGACTTCAATCTTTACTCATAATTAAATCCTCGAGTTCAATTCTAGAGATATGGGATTGAGACTCACTTTAGGTTAGTTTCCCTTTAAACCCCTATCCTCGAGAGGTATCGATCACTTTCGGAATATTCGAGCATAGATGACCTTAGTCGCAATGGGAACCTGTCATGAGAATTCCAGTAGATCAATCTAGACTTCAAACCCCATTCGTTATCAATTCCTCAAGTTTAATTTTATAGATCCGGGATTGAGGTTAACCGTCAATCCCTAAAACATATGAATAAGTTGGCCACCAAATACGTAAATGAATCAAAATGTACGATAGACTCAAATCGGGAAATACAATTTAATAGACAAGAGAGTTATAACAATCAAACATAGTTCGACATAGAGTTACTTCCTAATCCTATGATACAAGACTACTCCATAAAAGAGTTACAAAACATAGATGATAGAAAAAAGAAAGAATTAACTCAGTGTCCTATGTTTTGAGCTACTTGTCCTCAGTGGCTCCCCAAGATGGATCGCTGTCACCGACCCTTGGATCCTCGGTCATTGGCCTCCCCCTGGGGCTCGCTTTAGCTCCTCTTTGATGGTCCATTGATCAACTATCTGATGATAATTTGTTGGAGGTTTGAGGTCCTTTTTATAGACTTTGGAGGTGAAAAATTTATTATTTCGGAGATGAAATCTCGAGTTAGTTGTGGATTACTCGGGTTGAATATAGCACGATGTGGTTGTGTCAAATTGGCACTGCCCGAGTGTGTCGAGCTTTCTTCGTAATAGAATATGGAATTTGGTCTGACACTGTTATGCCAATTGGCATGGCCAGGCCATGTCAGATGCTGGAATAGGCGGTGTGGCTCCGTTTGCTCCCCGTTTGATAGCAGATCCATGTAGCTTTCTTCCATAAAGATGTTATGTCTCTTTTGTCTTGATTTATGCTCTTCTGAGAAGAAAAATATGAAAACCACATATCAGAAGAAAAACATGAAAACCATATTTATCTGAACTAGAAAGAGTAAATGAATGAAAATGCTATGTTTTTATCGTGATATGTAAACAAACCTAAGAAATGCATGCAAATTAGACCCAAAAAAGTGTGTATGATTCATACTCATCTCTGGGCACAGAAGGTTAGCAACACAACTGGCTAGTTGAGTAATGACTTAGCAGTCAATTGATGGGCAATAACAATCGACTAATGGATTAGCATTCGACGTGGATCATGACGTTGGAGCGATAGATTGCACAACAGTTCATTGACTAATCAACTGGGGTAAGGCCAGTCGACTAGTAAGCAGAAATCAACCTGATGAAGACCTTCTAAAAGAGGAGTTCATAGAGATTTTGAGGTATCGATTCTTGAATATTTTGAAGGAGATTTGTTATTGCATTCTAGACCTTCTAAGGCATTCCAAAGCAATCAAGCTACAAGCAAACAAGATCACAATCGTATAAAGTGTTTTGATTCTTATTTTTCATTTCATTTGTATATTTGGTATTTAGTTGCATTCTTTATAAATCCTAAGTTGTAAGAGGTTTCTCCACCTCTAGAAGTTTTCGAGAATGAGAATGATAGTGGGACTGTCGTAGAGCTAGCCGCTAGGTTATGAAGTAGGAATCGGAGATTCCGAATCACATAAAACTCGTGAGTTGTGCTTGTGGTTTATTGTTTCATTTATATTTTGTTTCCGCTGCACATAACGCTTTGTAGGCAAGCACATGAACGCGAGAATGAATTCAAAGATCAAATTGAGTTGCTCAAATGTCGAATACCATCATTTATTATAATAATCAAATATAACAAGGAATTAGTGTCTACTATAAACTTTTAGACGACGTTTGGTTGATGGATTTGGAATGAGGGAATGAAAATGAGAATCATATAGAGTGTTTGGTTGATGGGTTTATGATTGAAATTTTGGAATGATTTTTTGTTATTTGAGAATCAACAAAACTCACCCCAAGGGGTGGATTTGGGTTTCATTTCCATCAATTCGTCGCTTGTCATTGTCGTCCGTCATCGCTCATTGGTCGTCACCCACTGCCCGTCGTCCGTCGCTCGTCCGACGATCGCCGGCTGTCGATCGACGATCGTCGGTCGTCGACGATCGCTCGTTGGTCGCCACTCGTCGCCCATCCGACAGTCGCCTATTCGATGATCGCCCGTCCGACAGTTGCCTGATCGACGATCGTCGATCATTGACGGTCGCTCGCTGGCCGTCGCCCGATCGCCTGATCGCTCGATCGTCGGGCGCCGTCTGCGACTATCGGTCGATCGACGATGGCCGCTAGCCGACGTCGACCATCCCGTCAATGGTGTCGTCGTCCATCAGTGACGATATCGACGCATCTCTGCTTTCATTCCCTACTTATAAAACAAATAATATTATTGGAATAACTAATTAAACTCATTCTCATTCTATCGTGTTATTAAACTCATTTTCATTATTATTTCCATACTCAAATCAAATGCTACCATAAATTTTGATCAAATTCATGAAGTTTTGATTAATTCGATAAAGTTTTTTTTAATTTAAGAGTACTCTATAGATATTTTTTGATTAAGTAGATATTATAACAATGCTAGAATAAAGATATTTTTAATATAATAAATATGTTAAAGTGTCTTTTTTTTTTTTAAATAAATATTTTTAAATAATTCTGATATTACAGTGCACCATGATTCCATGAAACATAATCGAAAAAAAATAAATCAAACGATTTTTCGGGGGGAGGGAGGATGGTTGGTTCGTGAATTTATATATAATATATATTCAGATGTTTAAGTTAAAAAAAGCTAGATTTTTCAAAGAGCATAAACTTTCCATTTTCAAAGAGCAATTTTAGATATTCAAAACTTATTTTTTTTAACCTAAATTTTATTTTATTTTAAAAGCACGACATTGAATTTGTACGGGAAAATCTATCTGAAAAAAGTATTTTTAGATACATAATATTATTCCATCTTTACTATATTGCTTTTTTTTATACATAATATTTCAAATAAAGTTAAATAATATAGTTGCAAGTTAGAACATTGCTGCTGTGTGTAGCTGTTCATAGTACATCGATAAATCGTCGACAAGGAAGGATTTCGTGACCAGTACGATGTAGAGTTATATCAATAAGTAAAAATTAATTTTTGAAGATTACAATTTTTTTTGGGTGTCTATTTTTCTGCCACGTTAGTTCTGGATTGAATAATATGTTCATCGCGATTTATCTCCTTCGTATTGACGGTGCGACTGACTGACAAAGATACTGAGAGCAAACGAATCGCACACGTACGCTTAGAGAAAATTTGTACACTCATAGTTTCTTCATTGTTTCGCATCATTAACTTTATTTTGATCTCCAAAAATTGTTCATTTATCTGCATAAGAACTAGAAGAAATAAAAATCATTGTGAATTAATGGAGTAAAAAATTAGAACAAATTGCGATTCAAAAAGTTAATGATAAAAAATTAAACTAAAATCACTAAAGAAAAAAAAAATCCCACTCTAAACGTTTTTACGATCTATTACATGCACATTAACGGAGGTCCAACAACAAAATCTAAAACTAAAAAAAATATATAAAGAAAATACTTAATATGCTAATTGAAAATGCGAAAATCAAAATTATAATTGGAGTAGATTTGTAGAGCACGTGGCTTAGTGAATCTAATTAAGTCTTAAATTGATTTAATTAATCTCTTAAATCTTATTTTTTAGATAGTGGGACAATTTTCATATTTGGATTGGATTCTTATCTTTATTTGGATTGTAGTTTATTTGTGCTTTTCTAAATGAATTTTCTTTTGAATTTTTTAAAATTTTAAGTTGCCTTCTAATTAACGACCACACATTGTAATCTTTGATTTTGTTTCAATTTATAATTTAAATTTATCAAGGTATAGCATTCAAAGATTTATCAACTTTGATCTCAAAGTTATGGTGTTTTTTTTATCTTATTCGTGCTTTTCTAAGCATGAATTGAGATTCTTTCGACTCATCGACTTAGATTTTTTTTTTTTTTTATTTCTTCAATTTATTGTGGATTAATGATACTTTATTCTCATCGAATTCGCAAACTTTGCTAGTCACCTCATCACACGTTTCGCATTATCAATGAATTAAACCAAGATGATTGAATTTTACAAACACACCAAGATGATTGTCAATGAATTTATAATTTATTTGTTTCAGTTTCCAGCACTCATTATATTTGAGGCTGTTTCTACAAGACCGGACATGGAATTTCTATGCCGGCTAAGTCCAACACTGCCGGAAAAAATATAGAAGCATTCAAGCTCCGACGTCGTCTCTGCCACAGACTCCAGCAGTCTCTCCATTCCAAATTTCTCGAATAATCTGACACTGTTGCTGTCGGAGTTCATCATCCAAATGGCTTGTTCAATCACAAACCTCCTTATGCTTGGGACCTTGGTATCTGGATAGTCGTACTCCTTCAGTATTTCAACGAGCTTCGCGACGAGTTCAATCTCTCCAATTCCAGCTTGCTCCAGTGCTCGAGAAAATTCATCGGGAATTGTGAATTTGCAGAGCTGCGTGGCCAGACCAATAGATGCTTCCAACAGTTTCTCTTTTTCCGTCAAGATGGCCGTCAGCACCTGTTCGAGCAAGCAAGAAAGTAATTACATATAAAAATTTTGTATAACCATCAAAGACTGAAAGTACGCTCACTGAGAGAGTATGCATGAATCTTACAGCGGGCATGGCGACTGCAACTCGGCTGAGACTATCATGACATTCTGTTCTAGTAAAAGCACACAAATTGCACAAAATCCTCGATGCGTTGATTCGGAGAACAGGATCGCTTAGAACGCTGATGAGCTGCTTCAGTACCTCCGGTTTCTTCAATATACGATCACAATTGTCGCTGCTTTCCAATGCCAACATCGCCAGGGTCTCTCCTGCTTCATTGCGTACATAATTCTGTTCGTCACTGAATCCTGGCTCGAAAAACATCGACACGAGCAGGTTGATTACGCCACCTGTGTTACCAATCTCCTCCTTAGCATTCTCATCCATACTCAAGCTTTTTAGTATCTCAATTCCCAGCTTCTGCATCTGGATATCTCCATTCTTTACGATCTCCCTTATGTTGCTCACCGTGAATACTATATTGGATATCTCCTGCCGGAGCATTTTGCCGATCTCTCCGTTAGTGTCTACCAACATCTTCACCACTTGCAGTGATCGTTTGACAATTATAATTTGTGTGGTTGCCGTGTGACTGTCTCTGACAAGTGCTCTGCTCGAACCAGTCAGGTCTATGATCTTGGAGAGAAGGCCTCTGGTGCTTCCGATCTTCAAACAGTTGGCATGGTCAGCCAAGAGCTTCTTGAAGATGAGCAGGCCCAACAAGTTGAGCCTAGAGAGGTCGAACTCCATATCAGAATTTATCTGATCAGAGGTCCTGCCACTGTGAAGCAACGATGACAGTGACTCCATTGCTCCAGGAATCGCAGCGACTCGAAGCACGTTTCTCCTCCTTCCTGCAAGCTCTGACAAAATCTCTGCCGCGCACAGCCTGATCTCTTCTTCTCCCGGGTTCTTCCAATTCAGCATCTCGATCAATCTCTCCATCGTCGACGTCGAAGACCCAATTTTTCTCAGCGTGCCAAAGGCAAAACGGTCATCGTGCACCAACTTCCGTAGGACTCGAAGCCCCATAAGTTGTTCGTCATGGAATTCAGAGTCCAACAAATCCTTGGCGAAGCTCACCAAGTTCATCTTAAAGCCGTCGAAGACGCTATCATTAATGCATTTAGTGTAAATCTCGTAAAAGAATCGCCTGATCGGAAGGATTCCCATGGGTCCGAGCCTATATTCTACACTGACATTCTCTAGAAGATGACACCAGTAGATCCTCCACGCCCAGTAGCTTCTTTCCGCCAAAAATATGAGAGCTTCACAGAGTGCTAGTCCATAGAATAGATTTAACGAGATACTCGCGTTCCTTCTTCCTTCTCCTCGTGGGTCTTGATCCTGATCTTCTTCTATAAGAAGATCCTGATCGATAAGCCGCATCGAGGAGAGCGTCACAGAGGCAATGGCAGACAAGAGTTGAAGGCAAGAGAGCGTCCTACTGATGAATTTCGATGCCATTATCCAACCAACATAATGAGGACGAGAAACATCGCCCTCGTTTCTATTTTGCCGCGTAGTTTCGGGCGCTCTCTTATTGTTATATGGAAGGAATCTGAACTCGAACACTCGGAAACTGTTCCTGAGAGGGTTTGCAGGCAGCTGCTGCCACTCTAGCTCATGACTGCGGCTGAAAATTCGGATTCCTTCGATGGCGAGAATTATCGTCACAATAGCGAAGTCCTTTTCCCGGAGAACATTCAAGAAACCACTAAGAACTACAGTCGTAGCCCAGATGAAGGCCAACGCCCCGAGTCCAGTAGCAGACTTCTCTAGTATCGCAAGATGGAAGGCGAAGAGCGTTAGCTTCTTTTCAGGAGTGTTGATTTTGCTGCTCTTCCGCTGCGTCGGGGTTGGATTTGGATCATACGGTTCCCGATGAGGCGCAAACAGTGAGTGTCCTGCCCCTGGGGCGGCGTCCGAAGTGCCGCTGTGAATTTCGACGACGTGCGGCCTCGCGCCTCGTGGATGTTCTACTGATTGCTCTTTCGCAAACATCATCGATGGAGCCAAGCTCTCTTCTTGCGATGGCATGCAGCTAGCAATATCGACTTTGATTGCAGTGCAGTGCTGAAGCTTTCGAGTTGCCTTCCTGTCAAAAGGAATTAATCAATCCAAATGCATGATCAGTGAGATCATGGAAGAAGAAGAATCAAGTCTCGAGAAGATAATTAAGTTTTGGACATCATAAATAAGATGATGAAACCTACTATTTTGCTTTCGTGAATGGGTTCAGATCGGAGACGATGCCTTCCAATTTATCGCACTAGCTGCTGCGTGTTTCCTCCTCTTGCGTTTCCGGGTCAATGCACACCAACATCTGACCAACAAGTCAAATGTCAATATATGGAGGGATATCCAAGTATGCCTGCAAGCATGTTCTTGATATATGCATCCAAGTCAATTAGCGCGTGTGGCATTGAATCTTGAAAAGGACAAGTTATCCCCGTAGAAATGAAAATCGATTTAAAATAGGACGAAATTTATAAATAAAATAAAAATCAATTTTGAAAGAAATTTAAATTTTTTTTTAATTTAAATGATTCTTACGTATTTTGATCATCATATTAAGATTTATAAGATCTTTTGTTATTAATCTCTCTTATAATAACTGTAAAATAGATCGATAAAGATTGTTAGATTGACAATTCTAATCTTTTACAGTGAAAAATAATAAATGATTGAGCAATACATATGATCAAGGAGATTTATTTGACTTGTTTGACGAGTTGTTGCATATGACGAGTAAGATTCCACGTGAATCCATAATCTAATCTGTATATATGTATATCTGCTAAAATAGATGGTGCATGCATTTGACTCCATAGGTTTTTTGATACTTATTCAACTAATAGTTAAAATTTAAAAAAAAATTATTGGAAGATTTTTTGATACGGGAGAAATGAGTAAAATACTTTTGATGCTCCATTGATGTGAAGTTGTAGGGATAATCAAAAGCTCTCCAATAATTTTTACCATTGGAGATTCAATAATAGCTGTTTTAAAAAAAATCTTAATATGTTATTAATATCTAAATTCTTTCTTGTTAAGAGATTTGTTGGTGATTTAGAATGGTAAAAAAGGGTATCTGGAAAATTTTGACAATAAAATATAAGTAGCAAAGCATTTTGAAATTTTACCAGATAAAATAATAAATAACTTAAAATATGAAATAATTTTACAAAGTAAAAGTTTAATAACAAATTAAGCAAGTAAAAAAAACAATTTTTGATTTTCTTAATGTAAGATAGTAATCTGCATGGTAGCTAGGTTTGTAAGTTAAAATTAATAAGTAAAGAAGAAAAAAAAATAAGTGGATTTTTAGATTCTTTTCGTTACAGTTTGTTCTATATTCACTATATTATATTGTATATATTAAATGATACGTCTTATTGTCACACTCCGAGGGAGTCTTCGCCAGACAAAAATCTAGCAGCATCTTCCATGTACGGATGACAATATCAATTTTCATACAAGACCTACACGGCCACTATACATCGGTCAACACGACCGGAACAAAAACTACACGCGCAGATAATAAATTGGCCTCAGGCCATCAATCCAGGTAAATAGCAACAGTCTACTATATCTAGACTTACCCTTTCTGTCATCTGAGCAGGAATGTACAACCAAACCAATCGAATAGTCCATAAGGACACAACAAATATCTCCAAACCTCCACAAGTACATAACCAAAACAAACACAAACCCTATACACTTCATCTAGTTAAAAACCAAAACCATAAGACCAATAAAACCTATCCATTTCGACGAGGGGGGATTGACAGCTGGACTCTCCTAGCAGTTTCAACCTGAAACAGATGTAAAACAACAGGGTAAGTTCAAAGAACTTAGAGGATATGGTCGATATGCAAAGTAAGATATAGCTAACAATAAGAATCATGCTAGTACAGTCTCACATATAGAGTATGCAAGCAAGAAATACAAAAGGACTGTACTTACCTGAATCTCCTACCCTGATACAGGAGCATGTGTCATACTATAAGAGATAAGGTCATCACCATATACAAATATGAATCCTGTATGCATGACAATCATATGCAACATCCAAGGCATCAATAAAAATGCAGTAAACACAATACAAATGCTATCCATGCAAAGTGCATGCCGTACAAATGATATGGTCACCCCTGACGCCAGTCAGCCGCCTCACACGCGATGGTGAAACCGAGTGGATAGGGCTATGACAACTGTGCACTCTGTCATCACTGCTCCTGAGTGATCGAGTGGACAGGATGCTGTCGGAGTACACCTATCCTCCTGCCCCAAACAGAGTGGGAGAGCTAAGCTCTCATCTCCCGGTGTCATAGACCAGAGGAGGGATCCCTGTCCGCTACCACGCTGCCTCATCGCTACCCATGAGCGGACCAACGGAGCCTGACAGAGCAACTGCACACACCCTTCTGATGTACCACTAATGTAACGACCTAGCCCCTATTGGCACCTGACCCATATTGGCGGAATTCGGCGACCCCTATTGGTCGACGACCGTCGCCCCTGTTGGCCTGTCGTTACTCACCTGGTCTTCCCACCCCTGGAAGTGGGTTTTTGCCTTCCCCAGGATTCGAACTCTAGACCTCCAGGCTAAGTAGGATCACTTGGTTACCAGGATTCATAAACTTTAGTACTTAGCCTGGAGGTCTAGAGTTCGAATCCTGGAGAAGGCAAAAACTCACTTCCAGGGGTGGGAAGACCAGGTGAGTAACGACGAGCGCGATGTCGACGATAGGGTCAGCCGTCGCCAATAAAACCAGTCGTCGATAATTTATGAATCCTGGTAACCAAGTGATCCTGGATCACTTGGTTACCAGGATTCATAAAATAAATTGTCATGCCCCGAAGGAGATCCCGCCAGACGAAAATCCGGCAGCATCTCCCCTGTACGGGTGACAATCCCAATTTACATACAAGGTCTACACGACCACAATACATCGGTCAACACGACCGGAATCCAAGCACACACGCAGTTATATAATTTGGCCTCAGGCCATCTACCAAAATAAATGATAAACAATCTACCATAAATAGACTTACCCCTTCTGCCATCTAGGCAGGAATACTCACCAAAAATCCAATCAAACCAAAATCCGAATAAGGTCCATAAGGATACTAAAAATCCAAATACAAAATCAATCTCTAAACCTATACATGTCCTCTAACCAAAATATCCAAACCATAAAGCAAATATCCAAATAAAACATTTACGACGAGTGAGGTCCGGCAGCTGCACTCTCCTGACAGCTTCATCCTGAAATAGATATAAATCAACGGGGTGAGTTCAAAGAACTCTGCGGGTATAGTAGATATGCAAAGTAAGGTATAGCTAACAATAAAAATATCATGCCAGTACAGTCTCACATAAATAGGGTATGCAAGCAAGAAATACAAAATGACTGTACTTACCTGAATCTCCTACCCTGATATAGGAGCATGTGCCTGACTAGAAGTAATAAAGTCCTGACCATATATAAACATGTATCCTGTATGCATGACAATCATATGCACATCCAAGGCATCAATAAAAATGCAGCAAACACAATACAAATGCAATCCGTGTAAAGTGCATGCCGTGCCAATGACATGGTCACCCCTGACGCCAGTCAGCCGCCTCACACGCAATGGTGAAGCCGAGTGGGTAGGGCTATGACAACTGTGCACTCTGCCATCACTGCTCCTGAGTGACCGAGTGGACAGGATACTGTCGGAGTACACCTATCCTCCTGCCCCAAACATAGTGGGGGAGCTAAGCTCTCATCTCCCGATGTCATAGACCAGAGGAGGGATCCCTGCCCGCTACCACGCTGCCTCATCGCTACCCATGAGCGGACCAGCGGAGCCTGACAGAGCAACTGCATATACCCTCCTGATGTACCACTAACCCATTATTGGAGATCGGATGGCCGGCTAGAGGGGGGTGAATAGCCCTCGTACGTTGGACGTCGTAAATTGCTCGTCTACAAAAACGTTAGCACAAGCGGAAGCAATAAACTAAGACAAGCAATAAATGAACAAGCAATACAAAACACCGAGATGTAACGTGGTTCACGGCTATGCCGCTAATCCACGGTCCGATTCGTCCACGGTGAATCACTCCGAAACCCAATCACTATTGGTCTCTCCTTTGCACCAAGCTAGGTGGAGGTAACCTTTACAAACACTCCTCTTACAAATAGAATGGAAATAAGCTTGAGTAAGAGGATGGAAAGCTTTAGGGATCTTTGGGAGAGTATTAGAGCATAAGCATTAGGCTCCCAAACCCTTACCCCCTTCCTTTTTATAGAGGAAGAGGGTTTCTTCCCGTTGACACAGGATCAGTCGACTGATGCCCTCGATCAGTCGACTGATCTCGTAGTCGTTGCCCAATAACGGCTGCTTTCCACGTTGGATTCCATCCAACGGTATTGGCATCAGTCGACTGATGGGACCATCAGTCGACTGATGCTCGATCAGTCGAGTGCTCAGTCGAGTCGACTCCATTACGTACCGTGCCGCAGTTCCATCGATCAGCCTTTCTGGCGATCATTGCTGTCGGCTATCGATCATTGCCGATCCATGGCGATCGGCCAAGCACTGCGGTTTTACACCGGTCGATCAACCATCGACTCGGGCGATCATTGCCATGACATGGCGGTCGGTAGTGTCGAAAACCATCCGACACTTGGCCGAATGGCGTTTCACCTAAACTACCCTTCCACAGGTTACAATCGCTCACTCTCATTTCTGAGTCCCTCGCCTTTGAAGTTCTCTTCGTTCTCGGCCACGCGTCCTCGGCGGATCGGCGGCTCTGCAATGCTCCTTCGCGTCTCTTGCCTCAAGTCTACTTCCTCGGCTTCACTCCAAGCTTCGTCCGTGGTCCCTCGGATGCTCAAGCGCCGCGGCTTCTCGCAAAGCTATCCTTCACCGACTCAAGGCACGAGTCATGAGATGTGAAACTTCGCCACGCGGCTCCATGTGCGAATGACTAAGTCTGCCGCGACTTCAACGCACATATCACATCAACAATACCAACCTAACTTCAACCCTTTGCCACACCATCAAAACCATATCACGTGCAGAGATTGCCTAACAATCTCCCCTTTTGATGTGTGGCAATCCGTTAAGTTAGGTAAAAACATTTGATATAAATTTTTAAGGAAAGAAAGCGTATAGCGTAAACATTTGATAGCAACATGCCCCCTTAATCCATGAAACTCCCCTTAATCTCTCCCCTATCATAACTTAAACATATTCATTTCTCCCCCTTTGACACCATCAAAAATATGAATACTAAGTTATAAACATATGACATCAAGTCTAATAGAAAGAAAATACCACACGTTGATAAAAAATTGGAATTCAGCCATCGTCTGAAATGCGAATGCCATCGATCGATCGTTCGGATACGATCGGCACGTGATTTTCGAATTTCGATTTTTTCGAATTTCGTAAATACATAAAAATTCCAGAAAATTTGAAAAATCATGAAATTTGGGGAACATATTTCTATTAAGTATATCTATCAAGGAAAAATAGGTTTTCATGAAAACTCATTATATTTTCTTGTTTTTGCCAAAAATCCAAAAGTTCTAAAAACTACTAGGTTTTTGATCATTCTAGTATCAAGTTAGCTACCTAGTTTTGCATCCAATTGTTTCAAAACATGAATACATGTATTTTAAGGTAAGAAATTGTTTTGAAAACATATGAAATATCCAACCATGATCTTTGGGCAATATGTCTATGAATTAAACATAAGCCTTCCCCATGATTGGTCTATTATTGCTAAATTGATACATTAAATGACCATCTAAATGCCATAAGCATTAGTGGACATTTGTATCATCCTAACATCTCACCCATGCTAAGTTTGCAATCAAGTTAGCCTATAGTGAGTGTGAGATGCATCCTAGGGGGTATTTGTATATACTTAACCAACATATTCATGCAATTCTATCATGGTTAAGTATCAACCTAACATCCTACATGATCATAATGACATATATGATTTAATTTCACATTATGATCATGAAATACGTTTTCATCAAATTATAACCATGCATTAGGTATTATATGATGATTATAAGTAAAGTATCACCTAAAGCATGATTTAAACCTATTTTTCATGATAATGTGCCAAATATCATAAATCATGATTATTTATAAGCAATATTATCTATTTATGGGCACGTTATCATCACCCAACACTATCTAAAAATGTTGTCCCGTCATCCTAGGTCAGCAAAATATGATATAGGTCAAGTTCATATGGTTGACTACCCTAGGGGTTTTCTAACCCTTAAGGATGGATTTTGGAACCCAAAATAGATTTTTGCCTATGGGATTCACTAGAAATTCCTTGGGGATCCATTTCTTAGCTATTACTTTGTTTTTGTCTTGTCCCCTAGCAATTAGGCATTTATAGGCCTTCTCATTTTTCTTCTCTTTATATCCTAGGCCTTTCTTGTTAAAACTTGCCCTTTGGCTCCCAATTATCATGTTAAGGGTATTGGAGCCTATGAATTCTCTAGGGCTTTGGTTAAATAATCTACCTTTTCCCTTAAAGCCCTATTTTCATTTATACATGCATCACTAACATCTAATGGCATATATTCATCATGTGAGCATGCATCATCATGGCAAGAAGAAATATTTTCACTTAAGCATGTTTTTTCTAATTTTTGCTCTAATTCCTTAATTTGATTAAGCATGCTTTTATTTTTCTTTTTCATTCCAAATAAGTCCTTGGTTAAACTAGAAATTATGGAAACTATTTTCTTAGGAGAGGCATTCGTTACCATTGTTTCCATATCCTCTTCTTCTTCTTCGGATGATGAGAATGTGGAAGCCTCCCCTTCATTTGAGCTCTCCCCACTTGTGCTTGAATCTTCATTTGAGGAGGAGGAGCAATCCGAGTCATGAAGAGCCATTAGTGCTAGGTTGGCAACAAATGCGTTCTCTTCTTCCGATGATGATGATGAGGCAAGGTCATCCCATGTCTTTGCTTTGAGAGTCATGGCCTTCCCTTTTCCTTTTGCCTTCTTTTCTTCTTCCTTTCTCTTGCTCCCCTTCTTCTTTCTCTTCTCTTCTTTCTTTTTCTTCTCTTCCTTGCTCTTGTTTAGGAGGGGACAATTATCCCTTATGTGCCCTTCTCCTTGGGTAGCATATCACCTTCCCTTTGGTCTTCTACTCCTATCATTTGATTTGTTAAAATGAAAACCCTTTAAAGCACGTCTTACCCTCCTTACCATATATGCCTCTTCGGTGCTATCCATGGAGGAGGAGGAAGATGCTTCATCGGATGAGGAGGAAGGGATTTCCATCTTCTTTTTCCCTTTGTTGGCCATCAAGGCTACTCCCCTTGAAGTTTGGACTCTAGGCTCTTCTTGTATACCTTCAAGCCTTGTCTCATGAAGCTCCATGGTTGAAAAGAATTCCTCCAAGGTGCTTACTTCTAGGTTCTTGGAGATGTAAAATGAGTCCACCATGGAGCTCCATCTTGAGGACCGGGGAAAGGCATCTATGGCCTTCATTACCATATCCCGGTTCGATAGCTTCTCACCTACACTCGTTAGCCCAATTAATATTTCTTTAAATCTAGAATGTATGGAAGTTACCTTTTCTCCCTTTTCAAGCTTGATATTTGATAATTGGGAGCGGAGGAGATCTCTTCTTGCTAGCTTTGCCTCCGAAGTGCCTTCATGAAGTTCAACCAACTTCTCCCACATCTCCTTGGCACTTGAGCACTCCCCTATTCTATTTACTTCTTGTTGAGGGAGCACATTGTATAGGTGGTGCTTGGCCTTTGAATTTGCCAAGTATTCTTCTCTTTGCCTTTTGCTCCACCTAGATTTCTCTAATGGCTCCCCATTCTCGTTCCTAGGCAACTCGAAACCGTTTTCCATTATTAAAAGGATTTCAAAGTCGGTTTCGAAGAATACCTCCATTCTCTTTTTCCACCAAGAGAATTCGCCGTCAAACTTCGGAGGGTGGATGTTTGAGCCGGCCATTTACTTGTTGAAGTGCTCTCGCGGCGGTTAGTCCTTGAAGAGCGACCTTGGCTCTGATACCACTTATTGGAGATCGGATGGCCGGCTAGAGGGGGGTGAATAGCCCTCGTACGTTGGACGTCGTAAATTGCTCGTCTACAAAAACGTTAGCGCAAGCGGAAGCAATAAACTAAGACAAGCAATAAATGAACAAGCAATACAAACACCGAGATATAACGTGGTTCACGGCTACGCCGCTAATCCACGGTCCGATTCGTCCACGGTGAATCACTCCGAAACCCAATCACTATTGGTCTCTCCTTTGCACCAAGCTAGGTGGAGGTAACCTTTACAAACACTCCTCTTACAAATAGAATGGAAATAAGCTTGAGTAAGAGGATGGAAAGCTTTAGGGATCTTTGGGAGAGTATTAGAGCATAAGCATTAGGCTCCCAAACCCTTACCCCCTTCCTTTTTATAGAGGAAGAGGGTTTCTTCCCGTTGACACAGGATCAGTCGACTGATGCCCTCGATCAGTCGACTGATCTCGTAGCCGTTGCCCAATAACGGCTGCTTTCCACGTTGGATTCCATCCAACGGTATTGGCATCAGTCGACTGATGGGACCATCAGTCGACTGATGCTCGATCAGTCGAGTGCTCAGTCGAGTCGACTCCATTCTGCGTCTGCATTCCATCGATCACCGCCTTTCACGCGATCGGCCGCTATCGATATCACGATCATTGCCCATCCATGCGATCGCCAAGCACTTAACTGGTTTTACACCAGTCGATCAACCCATCGACTCAGAGCAGTCGACTGCCATGACATGGCAGTCGACTGGTGTCGGGAAAACCCATCCGACACTTGGCCAAATGGCCAAGTTTCACCTAAGAGCTACCCTTCCCTGGGTTACAATCGCTCACTCTCATTTCTCGGAGTCCCTCGCCTTTGAAGTTCTCTTCGTTCTCGGCCACGTCCCTCGGCAGCATCAGGCGCACGGCTCTGCAATGCTCCTTCGCGTCTCTTGCCTCGAAGTCTACTTCCTCCGGCTTCACTCCAAGCTTCTCGTCCGGCGGTCCCTCGGATGCTCCAAGCGCACGGCTTCCGCAAAGCTATCCTTCACCGACTCAAGGCACGAGTCATGAGATGTGAAACTCACCACGGCTCCATGTGCGAATTACTAAGTCCTGCACGACTTCAACGCACATATCACATCAACAATACCAACCTAACTTCAACCCTTTGCCACACCATCAAAACCATATCACGGCAAGAGATTGCCCTAACACCCATGAGTGGTAGTGTGTGCAGGCCATGTAACTAGCTGCGGGCTCAACAATAATGGAACCCTGTCCAGCCAGCATGCAATCATGCAAAAAATGGTGCATGATACTAAAGCATGTAAATCCTACTCAAAATACCCATCCGAATAATATGTACAATCAATATGTACATATCCCTAATCCATATACTATGATCTAAATCAAACAGGGAAATATAATCATATCCTATCACATGAATGTATCTAGTAGGCACCAAAAGCATACTAGGCATATAAACATGAAAAATTATTGTAAGCTATCTTAACTAGCATATCAATAATGACTATATCTAAAAGATAAGTCAAAAATACCCGCCTGAATATATATCCGTAAGAATGAAACCGTCACGACCGGGGACCTGCCTCGTGATCGAAACCTGCATATAGCATAACTATAGTTAAGCACAAAATATCCAATTCAACAACAAATCGAATACTTAATCGATTTCCTTTATAATCCAATTGCCCCAAATCAATTTCCAATTCTCCCAAATTTTCCAACCGTCTTACTAATCCTTTTCCTACCACAAATATCCATATAATTAATTTAGCTCACTAAATCAATTGATAAAAATTTTGATTAATTAGATAAGCTAATTAATCAATTAAACCTGGTTTAACCTGCATTTTAACAACCTAAGCCAAATAAATAAAATTTACTGGCTTTTAATTTATCCAACTATTGTTCAAATCAATTTACCAAATTAATTCCTAATCACCTAACCTAATTCATCACCTTCAAAAATCCTCAAAATCAAACAATATCACCCAACTCCTCTGTTCGTCAACCCTAACTATATTGCCCAAATTACAGACTGACCTTGCACGACCCCAACATCTACCAATAACAAAAGAGGAAAAAAAACCTTACCAACCGTGGAAACCTCACCAGAAATCCCGATTTTTGACACAACGAAACCAAATTCTGCCCAAATCAATAGACCATCGGAATGAGACAAGAAAAACAACAAAGTCTCGAATAGGAGGGTCGAACCTTACCTAGATACCAAGATCGCGCATGGCGAAGTAAGCTCGCGGGAGTCTGCGTTTGTAGACACAAAGGAGACAAACACTATGTGCTCGTGGCGGCGCGCGAAGTCGAGGATGCTCGAGAGTCTGTGGCACCTGCCGTAGCCGCGAAGGCGAAGCGGCGCTGCTGCCGGTGAACAGCGACGACGGCGCGCCCTCGGCGTTGGACGGCGCTGTGGGTGGTAGTGGCCTTCTCGTCGGCGGTGAAGAGCTCGTGCAAGGAACCTGTCGACGGCGGAGAGAGCACCTGAGAGGAGAGGCGTCGTGGAAGAAGGACTCATGCGAGGAATTGCAGGGAATAGTCATGTGTGGCGGGGAAAAAGGGAAATAGAAAAAGAAATTAGGTTTTCTGTGTATTTATTCCCTTTAAATAAACCCTCTAAAGCCTATTTATTTTATCCCCATAAAAGTCTCGTACGGAGTCCGTTTAAATCCAGAAAAATTCCGAAAAAATTCCTAAAATTCCCTAAAAATCCCGACAAATTTCTAGGCTTATTTCCTTAATTATTTGGCCATTTAATTTACTATTTTAAATCCCTGTATTTAACATTTACAATAAAAAAGCGCCTTTTTATTGTAACGACCTGACCCTTATTGGCACCTGACCCCTATTGGCGGAATTCGACGACCCCTATTGGTCGACGACCATCGCCCCTGTTGGCTCGTCATTACTCACCTGGTCTTCCCACCCCTGGAAGTGGGTTTTTGCCTTCCCCATGATTCGAACTCTAGACCTCCAGGCTAAGTACTAAAGTTTATGAATCCTGGTAACCAAGTGATCTATTGGCGCCAGGTGCCAATAGGGGCCAGGGATCACTTGGTTACCAGGATTCATAAACTTTAGTACTTAGCCTGGAGGTCTAGAGTTCGAATCTTGGGGAAGGCAAAAACCCACTTTCGTGTGGAAATCAGTGAGTAACGACGGCCAACATGGGCGATTTCGACCGATAGAATTACATTAAAAAGGTGACCCCTTGGACTAAAGTTTATGAACTCTTCCCCAGGATTCGAACTCTAGACCCCCTGTTGGCCCGTCGTTACTCGCCTGGTCGAATTTAAATCCATATCTTGAATCTCCTAAAATAAACAAACATAATACATCCTGTATGTGCAGTCTGTGCTAACCATCTCCACATCCAAGATTCTATCACAATCAAAGTCATAGTCTGATACAATAGTCCAAGGCCGATCTGGAATAAAGCCAATCCACTATCACAATCCTCGATCACCATCAATTGCCTGTATAGGATATAGGAACTCCACCAGCACACCCTAAATCGAAGCCCTCGAATCACTCAACCTTGACACATCTAAAATCTAGAAATTTACAGATAAGAGGAAGTGTAATCAAGCTTACCAGCCCTAGAAAACTCCTCCGGCAACATTTTCCCCAAATCGGCCTTGTTCGCAGGAAAACCCCGGCCGCCGATCGCTACCTAAATCTTCGCGAAATCCTATTCCGACAACCACCGTGAGCACTCCCGGCTGCTGCCCTATTCCTCTACGCTCGTGGAAGAAGACCACTGCCCAAACACACATCAAGCTCAACCAAAGGAAAAATCCCTAAATCTCATCCAAAGCAAAAGGTAACACTGCCTCACCTTGCCCCCGCGACAGACAACCGTAAAACAACCCTCTTCACTCCGACGCTCTCCTCCCTCCTGCCCCTAGCCGCTGCCACTTTCCCAAGCCGGTAGATGAGCGGAAAGGGGAAAGAGACTAGAGGGGTCGGCGTCGCCTGCCTGGGTGTAGCAGAAGTGTCGGAGTTGGACACAAGGCCGTCGGTGGATGGCGCTGCGACGGCGGCAACTCATGCTCGCGAGGTAGGACGCGAGGAACATGCGCTGTGGCGTCGGTGGCAGAGAAGGCTACGGTGATGGCGAGGCTGTCACCCCCGGCGACGGCGACCTAGGCGCAACGAATGGCGACGACTGGCTCGGGAAGGCAACGATGGACGACGAGAGGGTCGGCGACCATGGACGCTCGGCCGCGCTGCATGGCGGCATGCGGGTCGGCGACCAACGATGTAGTGACCGGAGGCGGCGCGTGCGCAGCGATGAGATGGACGACGAAGAGGAGGCAGCGGCAGTATGCGTGAGGAGAAGGGCTCGGAGAAAACCGTCGCGAGGGCGAAGCCTGCGGTGCGCGGAGAAAGAGATCGGGGTAATTAGAAAGTAAAAACCTAGGTTTATTAATCCTATTAATTAATCTAAACAGACCATTTAAAAGCCTATTTTTCTTATCCCCATAATTATCTCGTACGACCTCCGTTTTTTTCCAGAAAAATTCTGGAAATATTTCTAAAATTCTCCAAAAATCCCCAAAATAATTCTATTTTCCTAAATTTTTGGCCATTAAATTTAGTATTTTAAATTTCAGTATTTAACACTTATAATCTAAATAAATAGAATAATAAATACGGAGTCGTACCTAAAATTTAAAGGGTCAAAACGAATTTTAAAAAATATATTAATGAATTATTTTTGAACTCTTTATATATTTTTTTTTGAGTCTTTTTAAATAGACATTTAACCTATTTTAAAAATAAGCTCGAGATGATCGTTTCTCTGATTTATATCATGTATGACTCTGAGTAAATACAAGGACAATGAAAATCTCAATTGCTAAAGTTTCTTTTTCTTATACTATCAAAATTCAAATGTATGAAAGCAGTTTCCTAAATACTAGTTTTCATCCATCCATTATTTTTGGATATAGTCAAATTCTAATAGTTTACGATATAATTAAGATTTTTCTAAATGAACGTGAAGTGGTGAACTAATTAAGAAGCGTGCGTGTGGATAACTTCCAAGCACAGAAGACCGACAGTTGAGAATTTTCGTTTTTTGACTGGTTCGGTAAGTTGGCTAGAAGATATACGAAGCCAAGAAGACCAAGCAATGGATGGGTTAGGCATTAACATCATAAAATTGCTAAGAGTGAGAGGGAAGCGAAGGATTGGCTGCAAGCTTACAAGAAGTCGTTGACCGTGAGTTTGGCGATTGTGATATATATGGAGTAGTTTTTGTTTTATCAACTCTGTGTGCAACCGTGAGTTTGATACAGAGTAGTTTTTTTTATTAGTACACGGTATTTGGTCCGATTGATCGATTTTGATCTATGAATTTTTAAGATACTTCATCAATAATTGAATCGGATAAAATCGAAATTTAAGTGGTTTTCATCGATCGTGAATAAATCGAGCTATGTAGCTTTAGCGATTCGATTTGGATTGCATCGTATCGTTTACGAATAGCGGTCCAACGTCAAAATCATACTCCGTCCATCAAACAAACTCTTGAATCTTAGAACCGTCCGAATGATTTTTTTCTAAATTGACCATCAAATGATGTCACAATATAGAATCAAACTGTATTTTTTTATAGGATGTTTTTTCTCTTTTGTTATTGCACAGTACCCTTTGTTTTTTTTTCATCCGTGTCGTAATTGTTTCGATCAAAATTATTTATAATTAAAATTATTCTATATTATAATAATTGTTGAAGGATGCATGATTTATGTAGAGCAAATTAACCTACTAGGGTGTGATCAGAAGCACGATCTAACTGTGATTCTCTCTTGAGCCAATGCCATGCCCGTGGCCCAAACATGCACAGTCAACTTGTGGTTGGGGTTGAGGGATTGAACAAGTCGATGCCATGATCATGGCACACGATCAAGCTGTAGTCTATTCCAGAGCTAATACCACGATCATGGCCAAAAATGTCACGACCCGAAAGCTTCTCTGTTCGGACAATATTTATCATTATACCAAAAACCACAAAGAATACTAAAAAAAAATATACAAGGTTGTACGAATATAAATATGCAACACTTTATTAAATGATCTTGAATAATGTAACTACATATTTGTTTCAAATACCAACTTGACTATATTATGACATGACCAATACACTGACTCATACAAAATAAAAAATATTAAAATATTAAAATGCATAAATAATAGATAATACTAAAAAAAATAAACTGAATGAACTCTGTAAAAAATATCTCCAAATAATTACTGAGCAATCTCTGAGCTATCAATTTTAATATTGATTGAACCTTGACAATCACCTTACGTATGCGAAGCTAGAGGTCAAAGAAACAAAGAGTGAGCACAATGTGCAAAGTAGAATAAGAAAAGACGTGTATGAATATATATAATTCAGAAGGTCAACAACAAAAGAAAGCCTTTATATTTTCAGATTTTATACACCACTAATTATTACTCCGTTCTCGTTAATTTAACTCTTATTCACTCTCTAAGGAATTTCATTGATTTTCTCAATTTCTCATTTCAACATTAAATACATATTGCTCTTGCATAAATATGTCACTCAAATATAAGCATTTAAAATGTGAATGATCTACAATTCACCCTTCTAGAATATGTCATACATGTCAAGCAAACGACCTGCAATCCACTTGATATAAAATATATCCTATATGAATATAAGATAAGAGTGAGCGATCTGCAACTCACCCAGTAAAGATGTATCATATATGCATAAAATGAACGACCTACAATCCATCTAATACGAAGTACATCTAATGTGTGCACATATACATACATAGATATGAGGTGAACGACCTGCAATCCACCTGAAATGTCTCACATAAAGATAGGATGAATGACCTGCAATTCATCTCGTGAGATGCCTCACATAAAAATCAAGTGAACGACCCGCAATCTTCCATGTGAGGTAAGTTATTTATTTTTAAAGCACGAAGTAAAAGTTTTATATTTATAGAGCATTATGCAGTTACTCAATATGAATAATCTCATAACTTTTATTGCTTATAGAATTTAAATTCTATAATATATAGGTTATATTCAATTCGTTATTGTTCCGATTGAGACCGAGATGCAGAGGTGTCCAGTAACGAAAACGGTAAGGATCGGTGACTCGAATGGATGGTTGACACGGCGGGAGTACCGAAGCGGAGAGTTGGTTTTCTCGGATTGCTTGATGTCGTCTCAGGAGCTTGCCGAATGGCACGTCACGGCTTACCGAGATGAATCCTGCAGAGAAGGAAAACAGTTAAGGGCGCCAAGACAGATCTCGACGAAACTCCTCTAACGCTCAAGGCAGGGGGCAAGGATTAGTGTGTAGAGGAGAAGCAAAGAAGGCAAAGGCATAAGGGTTTAGATGATTTTAAAACATCTTTTTCTCCTCCTCTAATTTCCCTTGTATAAGCGAAGATATCCATATGGAGCGGTACGAAGGGCGTGGATGGCATGGTGTGGTGAAGGGATGGCCTGACGTTTTTAGAGATAATAGAGAATATTACCTTCATAAATGTTGTCACGTATGGAGGGCAATTAATGCTTCCCGCGTGGTTGATAGGAGACATGGCTCCTTTAATGTAGCGGACATGCTTCTCTCAGATAGGCATGGACATATGTCTTCTTGTCGGGTGGGATCGTTGACAGAGGATGCCTCATTGGACATCATAACTTTGATGAATGTCATGTTACTTGTTTTGCCGAGATATAATGTCACGCCCCGAGAGGGGGTATTTGTCCGACGAAAATCGGACAACACCTCTCCTGTATTGCGGACAATTGAAACTTGTATACATGACCCACATGACCCACTATACATCGGCCAACATGACCGGAACATACCACACCACAACATATATAATATATGAGCCTCAGGCCAACAACCAAAATAAATAAGAAATCTACAACTTCTAGACTCACCTCTTCTGCCATCTGAGCAGGAATACACAACCACACAAAACCATAACTAATCGAACAAAAGTCCATAAATACATATCAAGTACCGCCAAAACAACCATGAGTATAAAATACTACAAGTTTAAAACATAGAGTACTAGCGGTAAGAATACGAAAGCGTGAAATCAAAAATACGGAGGCGTCAGATCAGGGGACTGGCAACTGGACTCTCTGGAAGGCTTCATCCTGAAATAGAATAGATATCAACGGGGTGAGTAAAACTCAGCGGATATCTAATAGTCATGCATAGTAAACTATAAGTAGCAATAATAATCATGCCAGTACAGTCTCCTGATCAATAATAGGAAATGCAAGGAAGAAATGCGGAAAGACTGTACTTACCTGAATCTCCTATCCTGACATAGGAGTGTAAACCATACTAGCAGAAGTAAGGTCGTCAGACCAAATACATGATATATCCTGTATGCATGTCAATCATATGCAACAACTAAGGCAGCAACCAAAATGCAGCAAACACAAACAAATGCAATCCATGTCATATGCATGCGATGCAGATGGCATGGTCACCCCTGACGCCAGTCAGTCGCCTCACACGTGATGGTGAGGCCGAGTGGGTAGGACTATGACAACTGTGCACTCTGCCATCACTACTCCTGAGTGATTGAGTGGACAGGATTCTATCGGAGTACACCTATCCTCCTACCCCAAACAGAATGGGGGGAGCAAAACTCTCATCTCCCGGTGTCATACACCAAAGGAGGGATCCATGCTCGCTATCACGCTGCCTCACCGCTACCCATGAGCGGACCAGCGAAGCCTGACAGAGCTACTGTACACACCCTTCTGATGTATCACTAACCCATGAGTGATTGTGTGTGCAGATCATGTAACTGGCTGCGGGCTCAACTACAAAGGAACAGCCGACCAGCCAGCATGCAATCTGTTAGGGCAATCTCTTGTCGTGATATGGTTTTGATGTGTGTGGCAAAGAGTTTAAGTTAGGTTGTTAGTGTGATTTGATATGTGCGTTGGAGTCTTGCAGGACTTAGTAATTCGCACATGGAGCCTAGGCGAGTTTCACATCTCATGACTCGGTCCTTGAGTCGGTGAAGGATAGCTTTGCGGAAGCCGTGAGCTTGGAACATCTGAGGGACTACCGGACGAGGAGCTTGGAGTGAAGCAGGAGGAAGTAGACTTCAGGGCGAGACGCGAAGGATGGCGCTGCAGAGTTGTGCACTTGGCGCATCCGAGGGACGTGGCCGGACGAAGATAACTTCGAAGGCGAGGGACTCCGAGAGATGAGAGTGAGCGAATATAACTCGGGAAGGGGTAGTAGCTCTTAGGTGAAACTTGGCCATTTGGCTAAGTGTCGGATGAGATTTCTCGACACCAGTCGACTGCCTTGAAACGACAGTCGACTGCTCTGAGTCGAATGTTGTTCGACTGGTATTCGACTAAGTGTTTTGGGGCGTGATCATCATATGTGGGCGGTCATTGCCAAGATCATCGATCATCTGAAGGTAGCAATCATTTGTTGAAAGAGTTTGGCCACAAATCGCTCATAGCCGATCGGGCAAGAGATTACGGAGGCAGATCCGATGAGATCCATCAGTCGACTGCCAAGTGTTCCGTTGGACTACAACGGTCGGGATCCGACGTGTTCGAAGGCCGTTGTAGTGGCGAATGATCGCTATAAGCGTGATCGGGCAAACCAACGGGAAGAAAAACTTCCTCTCTATAAAAAGAGAGGGTGTGGAGCTTTGAGGGGCTAATGCTTATGCTCTAAGTGATCTTCCAAGTGCCCCACAAACTTTAAACTCTTCTTACTTGTTTTTACTTCATTCTTATTGTAAGAAGAGTGATCTTGATTGTAAAGGTTACCTCCACCTAGCTTGGTGCAAAGGAGAGACCATTAGTGGATTGGTTTTGGCGGAGTGATTCACCGAGGATGAATCGGAGACCGTGGATTAGCGGCGTAGTCGTGAACCACGTTATACTATCGTGTTAGCGTTTGTTTTATTGTTATTTCCTTTTGCTTGTCTTTGTTGTTTCCGTTGCGCTAATCTTTTGTAGATGAGCAAAATCCACCATTCAAGTAAAGAGGGCTATTCACCCCCCTCTAGCCGGCCGTTCGATCCCCTACAAGTGGTATCAGAGCCAAGAAAAACTTGTCGAGGACTAACCGCCACAACAAGTATATTCAAAAGATGGCCGGCTCCAACATTCATCCACCGAAGTTTGAAGGAGAATTCGCTTGGTGGAAGAAGCGAATGGAGGTATTTTTCGAAACGGATTTTGATATTATGATTACAATGGAATCCGGTTTCATTTTGCCTAGGGATGAAGAAGGGAAGCCAATAGAGAAGTCAAGGTGGACCAAGAAGCAAAGAGAGGAGCACCTTGCAAACTCAAAAGCCAAGCACCATCTCTACAATGTGCTTCCTCAACAAGAAATAAATAGAATTGGAGAATGCCTAAGTGCCAAGGAGATGTGGGAGAAGCTAGTAGAGCTTCATGAAGGTACCTTGGAGGCTAAACTTGCAAGAAGAGATCTCCTCCGCTCCCAATTATCCAACATAAAATTAGAAAAGGGAGAAAAGGTAACTTCATTGCATTCTAGGTTTAAAGAGATTTTAATTGGGCTAACAAGTGTAGGTGAAAAGCTCTCCAACCGAGATATGATAATGAAGGTCATAGAGGCTTTTCCCCGATCATCCAAGTGGAGTTCAATGGTGGACTTATTCTATATTTCAAAGAATCTAGAGGTAAGTACTCTAGATGAATTTTTCTCCACTATGGAATTGCATGAATCTAGGCTCGAAGGAATACAAGAAGAGCCAAGAATCCAACCTTCAAGAGGAGTAGCATTTTTGGCAAACAAGGGGAAGAAGAAGATAGTGTTGGTGCAGTAGGCACCTAAGTCGAACCTGAGTTTTGATTATAGCAAACGATACAAAGTTAAGCTCATGTTGTTATCTCACGAGCTGAATCGAGTGTGCAGAAGATTGCTATAGCTGGAGCTGAAGGCTAGCAACACCCGGAGGAAGCCGCGGTGGTCGGGCGACACTCGAGTGACTTCGGAGGAAGCCGAAGGAATCGAGTGGAAGGCCGGAAGCAAAAGCAACATGTAAGTATCGAGGTAAGCTCGTGTGTGCGAGCGTAAGTGAGGTCGTATCCTCGTTACGGGGATGATCTTAAGCATAGATCCGACCAAAGACATCCTATAGATGGTCTAGGTCGAGATCGGACGGTCGACGACCATCGAAATTATGTTTTTGTTGAGCTAACGCCACAATCAATCGATGCCGGAGGTCAAGACTGATCGATGCTTCCATCGATCGATGATGGCCATCAGTCGACTGATGGTCAAAGGATCAGCCTCGAGGAGTCAAGGTTTATCACCAAATTTCAAGGGGAGTGATGCTCAATTGTGATTGGCTAGGGTTCCTCTCGAAAAGGGGCTCAAAGGCTATAAAAGGAGGGCCAAACCTAGGGTTTCATCATCAATTCTAAGTGCTCAAAAGCCTCCGCAACGCTGCGACTCTCCGACAACTCTACGACAACGAAGTGCTGCCAATAACCCTAGTTTAAGTCCTATCTTCGAGTTGTTGGTATAATCTTGTCTTGTCATTTCTTTTAATCTTGCAATTAGTTTGTTAATCGAGGCTTTCTATCGTTGCATTTTCATTTTAATAGAAGAGAGGGTTTGTCTCTCTATCTTGTGCTTCGAAAGTTTTTTTTGTAATCAAACTCCTACCTCTAACGAGGAGGAGTGTTTTAGTGAATTGCCCTCCGTACACGGTCTAGGACCGTTAGGGCCTTGGAGTAGTAGCCGAAGGCTACGAACCAAGTAAAAAACTATTTGTCTCTTTTAGTTTTTATTTACATTTCCGCTGCGTATATTTGTCTTGAAACGAATTCGAAAGAAAAAGTTTTTTTTTTCGCTATTCACCCCCCCCTCTAGCGAACCGCATCGATTCAACAGATAGAGATCCCCTCCTCCTCCGATGATGAAACATCCTCCTCCTCCTCCATGGATAGCATGGAGGAAGCGTATATGGTAAGGAGGGTAAGACGTGCATTAAAAGGTTTTAGATTTAACAAATCAAATGATAGGAGTAGAAGACCAAGGGGGAAGATCATTTGTTACAATTGCCAAGGAGAGGGACACGTAAGGGACAATTGTCCCCTCCTAAACAAGAGCAAGGAAGAAAGGAAAAAGAAGGAAGAAAAGAAGAAGAAAAAGGGGAGCAAGAAGAAAAAGGAAGAAGAAAAGAAGTCAAAGGAAAAGGGGAAGACCAAAGCTCTCAAGGCAAGGACTTGGGATGATCCCTCCTCATCCTCCTCATCATCATCAGAAGAGGAGAATGCCTTTGTCACCAATTTGGCCTTAATGGCCTTTGACGAATTGGATTGCTCTTCCTCCAAAAATGAAGAATCAAGTTCAAGTGGAGGGAGCTCAAGTGAAGGGGGAGCCTCCTCTACATCCTCATCCGAAGAAGAAGAGGATATGGAAACTATGGTAACTAATCTTTCACCTAGTAAAATAGTTTCTATGATTTCTAGCCTCACTAAGGACCTATTTAGAGCAAAGAAAAAGAATAAAAATATGCTTGATCAAATTAAGGAATTAGAACAAAAATTAGAAAAAGTATGTCTTAATGATAATAATGATGATGCATGCTCACATGATCTTTATGTGCCATTAGATGTTAATGATGCATGCATAGAAGAAAATAGGGTTTTAAGGGAAAAGGTAGACTATTTGACAAAAGCCCTAGAAAAGTTCACAATTGGCTCAAACACTTTGAACATGATCATAGGGAGCCAAAGAGCTAGCTTCAACAAAAAGGGCCTAGGTTATAAAGAAAAGAAAAATGAAAAGGCCTATAAATGCCTAATTGCTAGGGGACAAGATAAGAAGAAAGTAATTGCTAGGAAATGAATTCCTAAGGAATTTCTAGTGAACCCCATAGGCAAGAATTTGTATTGGGTTCCAAAATCCATCTTTAAGGGTTAGAAAAACCCTAGGGTATTCAACCATATGGACTTGACCTATATCATATGTTGGTTGACTTAGGATGACGGGACAACATTTTTGAAATAGTATTAGGTGATGATAATGTGCCTATAAATAGATAATAATGCTTAAATCATGATAATTAATGAAATTGCTATGTATATTTGCAATCATAATTTATGACTTTGATATTTGACACATAATCATGAGAAATAGGGTTTAAATCATGCTTTAGGTGATATTTGCTTATTATCATGATGTAATACCTAATGCATGATTATAAATTAATGAACACATTTGTTTCATGATCATAATGTGAAATTAAGTCATATATACCCTTATGATCATGAGGATTGTTAGGTTGATACTTAACCTTGAAAGAATTGCATGAATATAATGGTTAAGTATATATAAATACCTCTAGGATACATCTCACACTCACCATAGGCTACCTTGATTGCAAACATAGCATGAGTGAGATGTTAGGATGATACAAATGTCCACTAGTGCCTATGACATTTAGATGGTCATTTAAGGTATCAAAATAGCAATAATAGACCAATCATGGGGAAGACTTATGTTTAATTCATAGACATATTGCCCAAAGATCATGGTTGGATATTTCATATGGTTTCAAAACAATTTCTTACTTTAAAATCCATGTATTCATGTTTTGAAACAATCCAAAGCAAAACTAGGTAGTAAACTTGATACTAGAATGATCAAAAACCTAGTGGTCTTTAAAGCTTTTGGATTTTTGGCAAAAACAAGAAAATATAATGATTTTTCATGAAAAGCTATTTTTCAGTGATAGATATACTTAAGAGAAATATGTTCTCCAAATTTCGTGATTTTTCAAATTCTCTGGAATTTTTAATGCATTTCTGAAATTCGCCCAGAAAATCAGAATTTCGGATTTCTTTGTGCCAGTCAACTGCCATTCTGATAGCAGTCGACTGGTTCCCTGAAAATCAGAACAGTAAAGGCTGAATTCAGATTTTAAACTAATTTTTGGTACTTTCTTTCTATTAGACTTGATGCCATGAGTTTACAACTTAGTATTAATCTTTTATGATGGTGTCAAAGGGGGAGAAATAATTGTGTTTAAGTAAATTATGATAGGGGGAGAAATATGTATGGGAGTATCATGGATTAAGGGGGAGTTGCATGTTGCTATATCATGTTTATGTTTACATGCCTTCTTACCTTATAAATTTCTATCAAATGTTTTTACCTAACTTAAACGGATTGTCACACATCAAAAAGGGGGAGATTGTTAGGGTCTTGCCGTGATATGGTTTTGATGTGTGTGGAAAAGGGTTTAAGTTAAGTTGTTAGTTTGATTTGATATGTGCGTTGGAGTCTTGCAGAACTTAGTGATTCACACATGGAGCCTAGGTGAGTTTCACATCTCATGACTCGGTCCTTGAGTCGGTGAAGGATAGCTTTACGGAAGTCGTGCGCTTGGAGCATCCGAGGGACTGCCGGACGAGGAGCTTGGAGTGAAGCCGGAGGAAGTAGACTTCAGGGCGAGACGCGAAGGATGGCGCTGCAGAGCCGTGTGCTTGGTGCATCCGAGGGACGTGGCCGGAGGAAGATAACTTCGAAGGTGAGGGACTCCGAGAGATGAGAGTGAGCGAATGTAACCCGGGAAGGGGTAGTAGCTCTTAGGTGAAACTTGGCTATTTGGCTAAGTATCGGATGGGATTTGTCGACACCCGATCATTGAAACGACAATGATCGCTCTCGAGTTGAACGTTGTTCGACCGGTATTCGGAAGTGTTTGGGGCCAGCATCGATCGCCATATGTAAGCGATCGCCAAGACCATCGATCGATTGAAGCGGCGCAATGATCGCTCGAAAGGGTTTGGCCATAGAACCGCTCGTAGCCGTCGGGCTCGACTACGGAGGAAGCGATCGTGATGGATCCATCACGACGCTAAGTGTTCCGCTGACTACAAATCTGGCCGGATCTAACGCGGTTCGAGGCCGCTAGAGTGGCGCAATGACCGTGGCGCTAACGGAAGAAAGCTTCTCTATAAAAAGAGAGGGTGTGGAGCTTTGAGGGGCTAATGCTTATGCTCTAAGTGATCTTCCAAGTGCCCCACAAGCTTTAAACTCTTCTTACTTATTTTTACTTCATTCTTATTGTAAGAAGAGTGATCTTGATTGTAAAGGTTACCTCCACCTAGCTTGGTGCAAAGGAGAGACCATTAGTGGATTGGTTTTGGTGGAGTGATTCACCGAGGACGAATCAGAGACCGTGGATTAGCGGCATAGCCGTGAACCACGTTATACTATCGTGTTAGCGTTTGTTTTATTTTATTTCCTTTTGCTTGTCTTTGTTGTTTCTGTTGCGCTAATCTTTTGTAGACGAGCAAAATCCACCATGTTGGTGCAATCGGCCCAGGTCATGATTGACCATGACTCGAGTTTGACTCGAGTGATGTTTTGATGTTCGAAAAAAATATATGACAATGTAATTGTCATAGGGAAGTCCAAGTCTTGAGTACTTGGCATGGGAAGTCCAAGTGGGACACTTGGCATTTGGAAAAGTCCAAGCATGGGTCTTGGTAAGGTAAAGTCCAAGTCATGAATACTTGGCATGGAAAGTCCAAGTTATGAGTACTTGGCATTTGGGAAAGACCAAGTCTTGAGTACTTGGCACAAGGAAAAGTCCAACATGGGTTGGCAAGGGAAAGTCCAAGCTTGAGTCTTGGCATTTGAGAAGTCCAAGCATGGGTCTTGGCAAATGAGAAGTCCAAGCATGAGTCTTGGCATGGAAAGTCCAACATGGGTTGGCAAGGGAAAGTCCAAGCTTGGGTCTTGGCATTTGGGAAGTCCAAGGGGATTGATGTTGGCGGCATAAAGTCCAAGCGGGGTCTTGGCGGTGTAGACACCGTTAGCATGACATAGCCGAGGGAAGCACCTGGAGGCTAGCGCGATGGATGAACAAGTCATGGATGACTTGGAGGGATCCGAGAGGCGTGAGGCTGATGGAGGTGGCTAGAAGGCTTAGGTCTAGGCTAAGGGTGGTCTAGCAAATATGGGGGCACCATACTTGGGTTAAAACCTCATGTTTGAGGTTGGCAGTCGACTGGCAATATGGCCGGTTCGACTGCCGATTAAGAGCTGAAATTGCTCTGGCAGTCGACTGATGTCGACGGCAGTCAACTGCCAAGGGATGGTAGTCGACTGCTAGTTCTGTGTCGAGCAGTAACGCCCGTAGCCGATCGCGGCGCCGACGACGCGCCGCAATGATCGCCAATGTTGGCCGATCGCCAAGAGTCCCGTTGGAACTTGTCCGACGTGGATTGAGCCGTTGTCTCATGACAACAGTGGCATCAGTCGACTGGGGACTTATGGCAGTTGACTGATAGGCGGAAATCCAGCCCGATGCAGGTCAAAAAGAGGAGCTCGTGGAGGATTTTATAATCAGTTCTTGGGGAGCTTTCTTGAGGTGATTTGAAGGCGATTTGCAGGTGCATTTCAGGGCCCTTCAACCTCATCCAAGCAACCAACAAGCAAAGCTCTCAAACCCTAGTTTTGTAAAGTGTTCTTTACATTTCCTTTGTATTTGCTTGTATTTCTTTCGTTTATTGTTGTAAACGTTTGTACGAGGTTTCTCCGCCTCCGACTTGTTGTCGAGAAGGAGTTTATTGATTAGTGATTGCATTGGCGTCGCTAGAGCTCGTTAGAGCTCAATCCGTGGAGTAGGAACCGTTCGGTTCCGAACCACGTTATATCCTTGTGTTCGTGATTGTATCTTTTCGTTATTGCTTTTATTATTTCTATTCCGCTGCGTATAACGAGTTTTGTAGAGACGATCACGAACGAATTCCATCTACGTACGGTCAAACGCTATTCACCCCCCCCTCTAGCGGCGTCAAATCTCCAACAATTGGTATCAGAGCCTGGGGCTCTTCTACGGACTAACCGCCGGGAGCTAGGACAAAGAAGCTAGAGGGTGAAGATGGAAGAACAATTTGGATGGAATATTAACACACCGATCCCTTACTCCTTCTATGGACAAGAAGAATTTAGACAATGGAAGGCGAGAATTGAGAACTTCCTAATGATGAGGAATTTTGAAGAATGGTCCATCTTAATGGAAAGATATAGCTATCCAAGAGGACCAAAAGGTGGATTCCTCAAGAAAAAGAGATGGTCCGAAGAGCAAGTCCAAGCCTTCGAAAAGAATGAGAAGGTAATGAAGTTGTTAATCGATTTAATACCTAACAATATCTTGTGTATGTTAGGTAATTATGTAGATGCAAATGAACTATGGAGCCAAGTGGCCAAGCTCCATGAAAGCCCATCAACGGTCCAAGAGGAAGAGACCGAAGAGGCTAATGCATCATCCTCACAAGGAAGTGAGGACTTGGAGGTTGAGAGATCATCAACATCCAAGGAGGAAGAGGAAGTAGAATCGGAAATTGATAGGGAGTCAATTTCCGGGTTGGTGGAGGAAGTGGAAGAAGCATCCACTTCTAGGATTGAGGAGGAGATTAGAGTTTCCTCAACACCGGATCATCAAGAAGAAGCTTCGACATCCGGTCAAGATGAAGAAGCCCAAAATCCAATTCCGGTCTCCATTAACCTAGGTAACTCAAACACTCTAATTTCAAATAAAAATAATATTATGTGTTTTGAGTGTAGGGAATTTTGGCACTATAAGAGCAAGCACAAAGAAGATTAGGAAAGCTCCACCGGCACCAAAAGTCAAGGATGCTGGTTCCCCAACACCTAAAGGTAAGGAGCACATCATATGCTTCAAGTGCAATTCAAAAGGACATTATAGGAATCAATGTCCTAGGGGGAGCAAGAAGACTCAAAATGGAGCATCATATGTAGGGGGAGCTAAGGCAAACCCTAGGGTAACTTCTAATTTTGCTCCTTCTTCAATTTACAAGCAAAAGCATGCTAGGGATTTAAATTCACTTGCAATTTATGAAAAGCATGCTAATAGGAACAAGTTTTTTTGCTTAGGAGCTAAGAATGTCTACTTAGATAATAGGGAGAAATTTGGGACTAATGTTCCTAAAAACAACTTATTTAAGGACAAACCTAGGTCAAATAACTCAAGATCAATTTTACCTAGGGAGACAATTAGAAAGGTGCAAGAGCACCTAGGTCTAAACCCTAAATGGACTAGGCATATGCCTAGGAAGTCACATGCCCATGGTTTAAATCAAAATTCTAAAATTGGGCAATTAGAAATTGAAAACCAAGCCTTGAGTTCAAGGCTTGAAAAACTTGAGAAGACCCTTAGGAACATACAAAACCAATTCAAAGGGTCAAATGATCAAAAGTCTAGGTCCAAATCTCAAAGTCAACACTTAGGACCTAAGAGTCAAAAGTCAACCAAGGGCAAGCAAGGTTTGGGTCACAAACCTAAGCCTAAGGTGGCTTACCATAGTGTTCCATTTGATTATGGAACACAAACTAGGTCTAAGAAGACCAAGGTCAATAGGGAAGTCATCCCTAAGGTTGACCAAAGGTTGTGTCTAGTGGCTAGGGTTTCTAAGAATCCTAGGGTGGCCACTAAGAAGGTTGCAAGGGGAGTTACCCCTAGAGTCAACCTAGGTAAGACCCAAATGACCAAGGCCAACAAGCCTAGGAGGGTCATTAGGAAGGTATCTAGGGAGGTTATCCCTAAGGAATACCTAATTAACCCTAGGAGCTCAAATCGGTTTTGGATTTCTAAGAGCATGATTGATTCACGCTAGATGGGTTTAGGGTGTGCCAACCTTGATTGGATGGGTAGTTAACTCAACCATGGTAAAGGTGACATTTTAGGATATTTTCAAGGTTATGGATACCTTGGAAATAGATTTGAATCAATATCCTAAAAGATTTTAGGATGTGCCAATGCACTTTTGAAATTAAGAAAAATCAATTAAATTGGCACAATTTAAGTTTAGAGGTTAGTGTGCCATTTTGGGTTTTTGGCACACTAGGGAGATTAGGTTAATATGACAAAATATGATTAATCCCAACAAATGACAATTAATATTAAAATTTAGGTATTATTATACCTATATATTTTATATGCCATGCTTTGTTTGCCATATAAAATGCCATGACATCATGCTTACTTTTAATTATTTTATATGTCATGTTCATGTTTTAGGATTAAGGTTTTAAATGTCATGTGTTTTTAGATTTCATCTTATGCCATGACATCATGATTATGAGCATATGCTTATTTATATCATTTCTAATGCCATAATCATTCATGCATTTAAAACAATTTGGTTGAAATTGAATTAAGGACTATGACATGACTTGAAGTCCCATTTATAAGGGAATCAAGTAGGGTTGCCTTAGAAGATGCATGAAACCCTAGTTTTAAATGAACCAAAACCAACATCTCACATCCAATTGACATGTATGTGTATTTATACACCCTAGATACATGTGAGATGCTAGGATATGAGTTAAGTTCAAGGTGCATAGTTTTTGCATCTAGATGAACTAAAACTCATCTAATTTCAATTTGTGGATCATTGGGAGAGCATGTGTACAAGTCATGTACATAGAGCCCAAAGAATATGATCCAAAATAAGGTTTTGAAAATATTTTAAAATCATTTTGAAAAACCTTGATGAAGTCTATCTTTTGATAGCAATCACCATTGATAGAGTTGATACAAAATAGGGCCAAAACATTGAAAATTTCAATGGTTTTGAGTTTTGTATCAAACTCACTATTTTATGGGTAAAATAATTTTCAAATATTTTTCACCCAATGTAATGACTATAAGTAATATACATATCAAAATTTTATGATTTTTCAAATTACGTAGAATTACTTATGCTTTTCCAAATCTCGATTCTGATAAATAAATTGAAATTTATCATCGATCGCTCTAGGTGGCTGATCGATATGGTGGCCGATCGACATTATCAGAGTCATTGCCGTCTGATTTTGGGTTAACAAGGTTTGTTTAGCCCGTGTTCAGCTATGGAAAAGGTTCCTAATCACTCATAACCCTAGGATATGCTTTAGGAAGCATTATAAAGGGTGAAAATCCATTGGATATGGATTAGGAGCTGTGTTAGGTCAAAGTATCAAATTTAGGGTGACTGAAAGTTCTATATTGAACTTAGAACCTTAATTTTGATGGTTTAGAGTTCCTATTGACTTAGGGGCTTCCCAAGGACATTGTTGGTGCAATGGTCAAGGGGAAGCAAGCCTTTAGGGGGAGGTATCCATCTTGGGATGATGAATGTGTTTTTCTCCTTGAAGAGGAGAAGTTATTGGGAGAGTATCATCAATTGGGAAAATTGATGGGTTTTTGATACCCAATTTGGAAATTGGGAGAGAGTATAGGATTGCCTCTCTTGAGTGATATGTGAATTATCACTAGGAAGATGGTAGGTATTTACCAATTTGGGATAATTGGTAAGGGATTTGAGTTAGTGGTCTAACTCAAATGATTTGTTTGGTTTTTGTCAAACATCAAAAAGGGGGAGATTGTTGGTGCAATCGACCCAGGTCACGATTGACCAGGACTCGAGTTTGACTCGAGTGATGTTTTGATGTTCGACAAAAACATATGACAATGTAATTGTCATAGGAAAGTCCAAGTCTTGAGTACTTGGCATGGGAAGTCCAAGTGGGACACTTGGCATTTGGAAAAGTCCAAGCATGGGTCTTGGCAAGGTAAAGTCCAAGTCATGGATACTTGGCATGGAAAGTCCAAGTTATGAGTACTTGGCATTTGGGAAAGACCAAGTCTTGAGTACTTGGCACAAGGAAAAGTCCAACATGGGTTGGCAAGGGAAAGTTCAAGCTTGAGTCTTGGCATTTGAGAAGTCCAAGCATGGGTCTTGGCAAATGAGAAGTCCAAGCATGGGTCTTGGCATGGAAATTCCAACATGGGTTGGCAAGGGAAAGTCCAAGCTTGGGTCTTGGCATTTGGAAAGTCCAAGGGGATTGATGTTGGCGGCATAAAGTCCAAGCGGGGTCTTGGCGGCGTAAGTCCAATATGCTTTGGCGGTGTAGACACTGTTAGCATTACATAGCCGAGGGAAGTACCTGGAGGCTAGCGCGATGGATGAACAAGTCATGGATGACTTGGAGGGATCCGAGAGGCGTGAGGCCGATGGAGGTGGCTAAAAGGCTTAGGTCTAGGCTAAGGGTGGTCTAGCAAGTATGGGGGCACCATACTTGGGTTAAAACCTCATGTTTGAGGTTGGCAGTCGACTGACAATATGGCCGGTTTGACTGCCGTGAGTCGACTTAAGTTCGACTGCCGGTTAAGAGTTGGAATTGCTCTGGTAGTCGATTGCTCATTGAGCAGCCGATCGATCACGATACGATCGCTAAGGGATGACGATCGCTAGTTCTCGTATTACGACGCCGAAGCCGATCGCTCAGGCCGACTATGGGTGCCGATCGCCAATGTTGGCGCCGATCGCTAAGAGTCCCGTTGGAACTTGTCTGACGTGGATTGAGTCGTTGTCTCACGACAACAGTGGCATCAGTCGACTGGGGACTTATGGCAGTCGACTGATAGGCGGAAATTCAGCCCGATGCAGGTCAAAAAGAGGAGCTCGTGGAGGATTTTATAATCAGTTATTGGGGAGCTTTCTTGAGGTGATTTGAAGGCGATTTGCAGGTGCATTTTAGGGCCCTTCAACCTCATCCAAGCAACCAATAAGCAAAGTGCTCAAACCCTAGTTTTGTAAAGTGTTCTTTACATTTCCTTTGTATTTGCTTGTATTTCTTTCGTTTATTGTTGTAAACGTTTGTACGAGGTTTCTCAGCCTCCGACTTGTTGTCGAGAAGGAGTTTATTGATTAGTGATTGCATTGGCGTCGCTAGAGCTCGTTAGAGCTCAATCCATGGAGTAGGAACCGTTCGGTTCCGAACCACGTTATATCCTTGTGTTCGTGATTGTATCTTTTCATTATTGCTTTTATTATTTCTATTCCGCTGCGCATAATGAGTTTTGTAGAGACGATCGCGAACGAATTCCATCTATGTACGGTCAAACGCTATTCACCCCCCTCTAGCGGCGTCAAATCTCCAACACACCATTCAAGTAAAGAGGGCTATTCACCCCCCTCTAGCCGGCCGTTCGATCCCCTACACAATCATGCAAGATGGTTCATGACACTAAAGCATGTAACACTAACTAATATACGTCTCCGAATAATATACACAAACAAAATGAGTACATATCGATGTCCTAAGTATACAGGGAAAGTATATCTAAATGCTAGTCAAGTATATGCCACAACTCCTAAAATAAGTACACACGACAAGTATCCAGATAAATGAGCACCAATAAAATAAGCATATGAAAAGACTACAACCCGTACTAGGTAGTGACATATCAGGGCAGTTAGAAGCATAGAAAACTATTACTAGCTATAGTAAACAATGCACAACAATATGACAATATCTAAAAGAAGATAAGTCAAAGATACCCGCCTGCTATGAAACTCGTGATAACTATCTTCACACCCGTGGATCCGTCTCATGATCGAAACGTACATATAATAGACATTATGATTAAGTGCTAGCATACAACAAATGATCGAATCGAATCCTACATCGACTTCGTATCCGATCAACTAGATTGATTTAGTTATCCTATTAACCTAATCAATCCTCCATATGAATCCCTATTAACCATTCATAGAATACGCAACCCCTTCAAGCATACTTCAATGAAACATCCCCTTCACCAAAATGGCCACATTGTCGTATATAAAACCTGATAAAAACATAGCTCAACCCAAATCTTACCTCAAACTCGATCCAACCCTTTGATCCCACAAATTGGCACCCACAGTCCATTTACAGCCGTTAACAACCAACACAACCCGTTCTATTCACCGGAACAACCCACTCGCGTCTTCTCCTATCACTCGCAGTCGTTACAACAACACACACTCTATTCGCAGCCCATAACCGAGCCACTCCCAGATCCATCAACCCTCCATAAAGTATAGCAATCACAAATGAACCAAGAAGGGTAAATCACAGCTTACCGTCACTTGGGTCTCCACCGACCTAACATGTCCTGATCCCCTGTTCACCGGAGCAACCTGAGCTCCAGGACACTGCCCAAACCACATATCCAAGTTAGGATTAGGAAATTCCACAGCTAGGTACAGATCTCATCCAAGGTAATAAGATGAAAATCGACGCTTACCTATTCCCAACGACCATCGACAGAGCAATCCCTAACACCGACATCCCCCCCCCACGACCGCACAGCCCAGCGCTCCTCCCCTACTGCCACAAGTTAACTGATCAAGCTAAGAGAGGGGAACCACGGCTAGGAGTTCGATCGGACCTTACCTAGCTTCGACAAAGATCACTACCTCCGATCAGAATGAGGTGCCGACGCCGCCGACCCAAGCTTCCAACCACTCAAATGCTCGACGTCGGTGCAAACTTCCAACCGCGTACACCTGCCGCCCAAATCCACTCTTCTAGCCGCTCCTACCCTCCCGGTTCCAGCCCGTCCACTGAGACTGTCGAGGAAGCCGGTCGCCGCTTGCAGAGGAGAGGGAAAAAGATCACGAGAGGAAAGGGGAAGGCGCTCGGTAGCCTGCGTTTCGGAAGAGAGGAGGGTCGCGCAGAAGAGTTGATCGCGAGGAAGGTATTCGGCGCACAAAAGGAGAAGGTTACGAGGAAGGAGATCGCGAGGAGTTGGGTGCGGTGGAGGAAAATTAATCTAAATAACCCTAGGTTTAAATAGTTATATACCTTAGGTTACTTAATCTAATTAACTCTTTCATAACTGCCTATTAAATCATTTCTCCTATAAAACATCATAAGAACTTCATTTAAATCCAAAATTATCTAAAAATTCTTGAAAAATTCCGATGGGCATTTTCCTAATTAATCAGTATTATTCTATTTTCCGATATTTTACATTCTCCCCCACTAATAAAAATTTGATCCCCAAATTTCTTACTCAAGTACTAACAAGCAATGTCACACTGCTCAACTCAAGTACTTGGGGAAAACCACACATCAAGTAACTAAGTGGGGTACTGAACTCGAATATTATATTTTAGCTCTCACATGGTTTCCAAAAATCTATCGCTCATACTTTCAACAATCCTTTTAAAATATGAAAAATATCTTCCTATCGACCACCTATCAAAGGTACATAACTGTACCAGAGTGGAGCTCTATATCCGTGACCTGTTGGAGACTTTGCCAGAATTCGTGAGGTAAATCTCAAATGACTATCCGATACGATATTCAAGATACTCCATGAATTGGAAATCTCCACAGTATAAATCTATCTAGTGATCCAACAAACTCATCTTATGGATCGGAAGAAAATGAGCGGAATTGGCTAATCGATCACCGATTACCCAAATTGGCATCAAGTCCTTTCCGAATTCTAAATAATCTCCCAACATTATCCATCATACTAGGCTATCACGTCCACTCGGTATAGAACCTTGCTGATTACTAGTATTTCACCTTTACTAGTTGACACACTGAACACCAGACTACGAAATCAACTATGTTCCGCATGTCGTTCCACAACGGAGAACGTTTCAATACTTACTATTTTCCGGATACAATCCGAATACATCTGCAACATATACAACCTACCATAATCTACTAGCAATACTTATCAAAATATCATGACAAAGCCTCGTGGCTCTTGAGGTAATACAAAAGGCACTATCTGTGGGCAATGACATGCTACCACGACCAGAACTCGTGGGCAGATAGTCAATATATAGAGCACTGTCTACGCGCAACCACATGCTTCCACGAATGAGACTCGTGGGTAGACAGGCAATAAATAGAGCATTATCTACGCGCAACCACATGCTACCACGAACGGGACTCGTGGGTAGACAGGCAATAAAAGACTCAATGTCTGCGGGCAACAATATGCTACCACGACCGGGTCTCGTGGGCAGACAGAGTATATAGCTATCTAGCTATGGACTGCACGCAACCACATGCTATCACGACTGGGTCTCGTGGGCATTCAAGATGTCAGGTAGCTATCTAGCTGCAGACGACATACGAATTCCACTATCACTAACTCCGAACGGGTAGAGCAAGAGTATAAATCTATGGTAGATTCTCTCTATCATCACAACAGGGATCTATTTGTTGTCCTGAATCAAAAGTAACTCTTTTTAAATTCGAATGCAACTATGTAACCCACTATTCTCCTCGGAGACGGAGAAATATTTTCTCACAAGAGAAATCTACTGTCTAAAATCCACTTTATCACACAGAACGGGAGGTGACTGGGAGACTATAATTACCAATCTCCCTAGTTGCAACTATCCGGGTTCTAACAACTCTATGTAGCTACCTAGTAGCTAGCCAAAACCCCATGAGCATTCCTGCTTCTCATCTCTACAAAACAACATAATAACTGCTAAGTCCATGTCATATATTTAACTGCTTATTTCGCAATTCTTTAACTGCCGTAAGCTTAGGATACTTCTTATTCAATAGCATCGAAATCACTCTAATCCCCGAAATGATGCATCCATGTACACTACCCTTCCATCCACACCAGAATGATTAAACAATACTGGCGTAAAAGTCAACCATCGTCTGAGCCCTAAAACTAGTTTCACAAGCTTCAGACTAAGTAAATTCCATCTCCTTCCTGGTCCAACCAGTTAGCGATGTAGTACTGCTAGAGCATCCTATTCATATCTATGGTAATAATTAAATCAATACAAGGAAACCGCCATCTACGGTGGCCGAGTGCTCAACTCCAACTACCACCATCACCAGTGACCAAGTTACGCAACTCCAACGACCACAACTGATCCAATCGTGTTCAAAATACACGACTTCCCAAATCCCTGGACAACTAAGTCGTCAATAAGTCTAATAAGATAATCAAAAGCTCATACAATTCATACCAAGTATGAAATTGTCATCGCTACACACCTGCATCCTCTTTACTCTAGGCTGATGATATATCAATCATCACAACGACCATGATAATTGTATGACACCATGTCACTACAATATCAACACACCAATCATAAATTAATCCTAGAGTATACACATGTGTCCTATAGCTGATCTAAATAGATCCTCTATCCACAATGAAGGATATTCATTTCCTTCTACAACTATTGCATTCTATCATTGATAATCGATGCATAATCTCAAAGGTTCATCCCTCTTTTAACAAAGAGTTACAGATCTTCTCAAGAAAATACTGGGATAGATAAACATCCCATCCAATACCTCCTACAATCGGAACGTAGGTTCTTTTAATTCCCATAGTGTTAAGCAACACTGTTACCAACAAAATTATCTCTTGAAAAAATCGTCATTCTAACAAATACCTCTCGGGCATCATCAACCTTGCCAACTTTGAAAAAACCAATCGATGACAGTATCAAAGCAACTCGATTTGGCTCACAACCAATTGAATGACATTGCCTTGAGTACATCACGAGCTTCAACAACTTTGTGTGCTTTACACCAGCCCTCAGCCAACACACCATAAGTAAAAACATTTGACTCGTAAAATATCATTACCTCAGTACCAATAAAATTGTCACCCGGTATGAGGTCTTCAATATCAACACTATCTCCGCAATCATTCCGATTGCCTACTCCACTTGCCTATGCAGCGGCAAGCCTAGGAGTTCATCCAGAAATACATCTGAATGCTCTCGGATTATACGCGCATTCGAAAGACATACCATACCATAATCTCACAATTTAACCATCTGTAAGGTTATGTCTACCATAAAGGTATGTCTATCAAAGTCTAAGGGCATCCCTTGACTTCTTAATTGTTAGTCAACATCTCGCCCGACGGTAGAGATACCACCGACCCACAAGTCGATGTATAGTAACCCTTCTAATCCAAACTAAGAATGCTCTAGTCAAATATACTTGTAAACTACAAGTATCTCTCAATATATTAACCCAGAGGGTAAACTAAAGTAATACCCTGAACGATCAACTATCTGTCGATCTGATCCCAAGGATCCATTCAGGTCTCGACCTTTCCCCGAAGAGAATGGAATCAGATCCAACAGTCCGCGATAAAGCGATCACATTTCTGCGACGAATGACTCGGGGATTTTCCTGGATCATATGGTCCCCTCACTTAATCCTACGAGCTACAACTGTAGAATACAGAATAGATACGATCATCGTCGTATACTCTCTTCTTTGTACAAAGTCAATTCACGTCTGGGGGGGGGTAACAGTTGTTGTCTGCATGAGTCTTCCATGATCGGAAAGTAGATCGTGGCATATGACTCTGATCTTGATCCTTTTATCCATCCTTTGGAGGCTTCTGATTCTAATAATTTAACTTGCAATATCTGCTTATCGGTCTCCAACTCTTAAACACTTGTACGGAGTCATTTCTAAACTCATGACTCGATCCAATATCTTCCGGCAGGATCTGATAAAAGATCCAAACATCATAGTCCAAATGTAAGCCAATAAACCATGGGTGGCTTAAAACATCCATTCACATTCTTGAGTTATTAGGTGGTCGTAACCTCTGCAAGTCTCACGACTCGCGACACCATTACCAAACGATCCCCCTATTTGAAACTCAAGAATTTTCTGACAATGAGTCAAAGGAATAACACGGGGAAAATACCCCCTCACAACATCACTACACCGTGACCTAGTGATGTACGATACCCTGAAGATTATTTCCCTGCAACTTCCACCAAGTACCGGCTTAATCCCGATAATGGTATGCAACTAGCTCCACTTTCTCTGTATAATACGAGATAAGTACTCAAAAATACCTTCAAGGTTATACAACCCAGCACGAACAACTCAGGGATCAAAATCCCTATGAAACACCGTAAACTAACCCTCCGCTATCTGCATCAATAATAGCCTACACGTCTTGTCCATTACCCAACGGTAATGGTTTGACTAGCATAATTAGTGAAAATTCCTAAGACTGTAGTCTTTGATTTCCACAAGAAATGTGACGACTTGACCCCTGCTTTCTGACTCGGTATCAGTCAGCTCTCAAAGGAAATTTACCTTTTCGACACATGTTCAAAACTCACTAACTTAACAGGTCATTCACGTGGTCAACTCAAACCACGATTACGAATAGTAACCAACACACTACATGTTATTTCCTATTATAAACACTAAACGCATAGCCAACCTAACCGGGAGTATAAACACTAAAGGCAACTCGGTGGTGGGCGACCCCTACTACGAGTATGCACGGGTGTCATAACTCTGTAGACCTTTCTGGCAACTCCATCGCCAGAGATCTCAATGTCCTCTTACGTGGCTGCACTGCACCACGTCTCGATGCGAGAGTACGCCCACCTCGTTTCATATCTGCTACATTATTACTCAAGTATTACTACATGTAAAAAACTATAAAAATCAATAATTTCACCTGTCAACCATCTGGAGATGTCTTGTCGCCGCCAAGTCCCCAAATCAACCTCGTCAATAATATCTCGAAATTCCGAAATATAAAAATCATCAAAAATTCATAAAAATCCAAAAACAATCCTTAGGAACTTCGAAACCTAGGTTCTGATACCAAATAAATTGTCACGCCCCGAGAGGGGGTACTTGTCTGACAAAATCGGACAACACCTCCCCTGTATGATTGACATGCATACAGGATACATTTTTGTATTGTGTTTGCTGCATTTTGGTTGTTGCCTTGGTTGTTGCATATGATTGACATGCATACAGGATACATTTTTGTATTTGGTCTGACGAGCTTATTTCTGCTAGTATGGCTCATACTCCTATGTCAAGATAGGAGATTCAGGTAAGTACAGTCTTTTGCATTTCTTTCTTATATTTCCTATTATTGATTAGGAGACTGTACTGACATGATTATTATTGTTAGATATATCTTACTATGCATATCGACTATTATTCGCTGAGTTCGTTGAACTTACCCCGTTGCTTTATATCTATTTCAGGATGATACTACCAGGAGAGTCCAGCTGCCAATCCCCCTCGTCGTAATGGTTTCGTTTGTTTTTGGTTTTATGTTTTCGGTTATATTGACATTGATTAGAAGACATGTGTAAGACTTGTGTTTTGGATTTATTCTCGCGGATGTTTTGGGTGATATTTGTTATGTCCTTATGGACTTCTATTCGGAATTTTATTCGATTGGTTTGGTTGAGTGTTCCTGCTCAGATGGCAGAAGGGGTAAGTCTAGATATGGTAGACTTTTTGTTATTTACTTTGATTGTTGGCCTAAGGCCTATTTATGACCTGTATATGTGGTTTTTGTTCCGGTCGTATTGACCGATGTATAGTAGGTCGTGTGGGCCTTGTATGCAAGTTTTGTATTGTCACCCGTATAGGGGAGATGTTGCCGGGTTTTGTCAAGTGGGACTCCTTCAAGTGTGACACTTTATAGTACTTTTGTATTTTCATTGTAAGTTTTTTGTAAGGGGTTTCTCCATCTTCGATGTATTGTTGAGAAGGAGAGAAGAATATAGTGGATGTGGATCACTAGCTCTCCGTGGAGAAGAGTCTTAGTTGCAATGTGAAATAAGAATGTATTTAATACTTATTTGTAATTATAACTTGATTATTTGTGTCTTTAAGTTTATTTTGATTAACTAAGGATAAAGATATAGTTGTTTTACATCGACTTCGTATTCGATCAACTAGATTGATTTAGTTATCCTATTAACCTAATCAATCCTCCATATCAATCCCTATCCACCATTCACAGAATACGCAACCCCTTCAAGCATACCTCAATGAAACATCCCCTTCACCAAAACGGCCACATTGTCGTATATCAAACCAAAACGGCCACGCGCGAGAGGAGAGGGCGTCGGCGGAAGAAGGACTCGCGCGAGGAACTGCCGAGGGGAATAGTCGCGGCACGGCGGGGAAAAAGGGAAATAGAAAAAGAAATTAGGTTTTCCGTGTATTTATCCCCTTTAAATAAATCCCTCTAAAGCCTATTTATTTTATCCCCGTAAAAGTCTCGTACGGAGTCCGTTTAAATCCAGAAAAATTCCGAAAAAATTCTTAAAATTCCCTAAAAATCCCGACAAATTTCTAGGCTTATTTCCTTAATTATTTGGCCATTTAATTTACTATTTTAAATCCCTATATTTAACATTTATAATAAAAGGCGCCTTTTTATTGTAACGACCTGACCCTTATTGACACCTGGCCCCTATTGGCGGAATTCGGCAACCCCTATTGGTCGACGACCATCGCCTCTGTTGGCCCGTCGTTACTCACCTAGTCTTCCCACCCCTCGAAGTGGGTTTTTGCCTTCCCCAGGATTCGAACTCTAGACCTCCAGGCTAAGTACTAAAGTTTATGAATCCTGGTAACCAAGTGATCCTGGTTACCAGGATTCATAAACTTTAGTACTTAGCCTGGAGGCCTAGAGTTCGAATCCTGGGGAAGGCAAAATTCCACTTCCAGGGGTGGGAAGACCAGGTGCGTAACGACGAGCCAACAGGGGCGACGGTCATCGACCAATAGGAGTCGCCGAATTCCGCCAATAGGGGCCAGGTGCCAATAGGGGCCAGGGATCACTTGGTTACCAGGATTCATAAACTTTAGTACTTAGCCTGGAGGTCTAGAGTTCGAATCCTGGGGAAGGCAAAAACCCACTTCCAGGGGTGGGAAGTCCAGGTGAGTAACGACGGGCCAACAGGGGCGACGGTCGTCGACCAATAGGGGTCGCCGAATTCCGCCAATAGGGGCCGGGTCGTTACATTAAAAAGGCGACCCCTTGGACTAAAGTTTATGAACTCTTCCCCAGGATTCGAACTCTAGACCCCCTGTTGGCCCGTCGTTACTCGCCTGGTCGAATTTAAATCCATATCTTGAATCTCCTAAAATAAACAAACATAATACATCTGTAGATGCTGCTGCTAACCATCTCCACATCCAAGATTCTATCACAATCAAAGTCATAGTCTGATACAATAGTCCAAGGCCGATCTGGAATAAAGCCAATCCACTATCACAATCCTCGATCACCATCAATTGCCCGTATAGGATATAGGAACTCCACCAGCACACCCTAAATCGAAGCCCTCGAATCACTCAACCTTGACACATCTAAAATCTAGAAATTTACAGATAAGAGGAAGTGTAATCAAGCTTACCAGCCCTAGAAAACTCCTCCGGCAACATTTTCCCCAAATCGGCCTTGTTCGCAGGAAAACCCGACGCCAACGCCAGTCGCTACCCTAAATCTTCGCGGAAATCCCCTATTCCCGACAACCACCGACAGAGCACTCCCCAGCACCGCTGCCCTATTCCTCTGTTCTGCTCGCCGGAAGAAGACCACTGCCCAAACACACATCAAGCTCAACCAAAGGAAAAATCCCTAAATCTCATCCAAAGCAAAAGGTAACACTGCCTCACCTTGCCCCCGCGACAGACAACCGTAAAACAACCCTCTTCACTCCGACGCTCTCCTCCCTCCTGCCCCTAGCCGCTGCCACTTTCCCAAGCCAGCCGATGAACAGGAAAGGGGGAAAGAGACCAGAGGGGTCGGCGTCGCCTGCCTGGGTGTAGCAGAAGTGTCGGAGTTGGACACAAGGCCGTCGGTGGATGGCGCTGCGACGGCGGCAACTCATGCTCGCGAGGTAGGACGCGAGGAACATGCGCTGTGGCGTCGGTGGCAGAGAAGGCTACGGTGATGGCGAGGCTGTCACCCCCGGCGACGGCGACCTAGGCGCAACGAATGGCGACGACTGGCTCGGGGAGGCAACGATGGACGACGAGAGGGTCGGCGACCATGGACGTTGTCGGAGCCGCGTGCATGCGAGGCAGGGTCGGCGACCAACAGTCGCGTGTAGTGACCGGAGGCGGCGCGTGCGCAGCGATGAGATGGACGACGAAGAGGAGGCAGCGGCAGTATGCGTGAGGAGAAGGGCTCGGAGAAAACCGTCGCGAGGGCGAAGCCTGCGGCGCGCGGAGAAAGAGATCGGGGTAATTAGAAAGTAAAAACCTAGGTTTATTAATCCTATTAATTAATCTAAACAGACCCTTTAAAAGCCTATTTTTTTTATCCCCATAATTATCTCGTACGACCTCCGTTTTTTTCCAGAAAAATTCTGAAAAAAATCCTAAAATTCTCCAAAAATCCCCAAAATAATTCCTAGAATTATTTTCCTAAATTTTTGGCCATTAAATTTAGTATTTTAAATTTCAGTATTTAACACTTATAATCTAAATAAATAGAATAATAAATACGGAGTCGTACCTAAAATTTAAAGGGTTAAAACGAATTTTAAAAAATATATTAATGAATTATTTTTGAACTTTTTATATATTTTTTTTGAGTCTTTTTAAATAGGCATTTAACCTATTTTAAAAATGAGTTCGAGATGATCGTGTCTCTGATTTATATCATGTATGACTCTGAGTAAATACAAGGACAATGAAAATCTCAATTGCTAAAGTTTCTTTTTCTTATACTATCAAAATTCAAATGTATGAAAGCAGTTTCCTAAATACTAGTTTTCATCCATCCATTATTTTTGGATATAGTCAAATTCTAATAGTTTACGATATAATTAAGATTTTTCTAAATGAACGTGAAGTGGTGAACTAATTAAGAAGCGTGCGTGTGGATAACTTCCAAGCACAGAAGACCGACAGTTGAGAATTTTCGTTTTTTGACTGGTTCGGTAAGTTGGCTAGAAGATATACGAAGCCAAGAAGACCAAGCAATGGATGGGTTAGGCATTAACATCATAAAATTGCTAAGAGTGAGAGGGAAGCGAAGGATTGGCTGCAAGCTTACAAGAAGTCGTTGACCGTGAGTTTGGCGATTGTGATATATATGGAGTAGTTTTTGTTTTATCAACTCTGTGTGCAACCGTGAGTTTGATACAGAGTAGTTTTTTTGTATTAGTACACGGTATTTGGTCCGATTGATCGATTTTGATCTTTAAATTTTCAAGATACTTCATCAATAATTGAGTCGGATAAAATCGAAATCTAAATGGTTTTTATCGACCATCAAAAATAAATCAGAGAAGCGCTCGTAGCAGTTTCACAGTTCAGTTTGGATTCCACAGTCATGTCATTTCTGAATGACGGTCCAACGTCAAAATCATACTCCGTCCATCAAACAAACTCTTGAATCTTAGAACCGTCCGAATGATTTTTTTCTAAATTGACCATCAAATGATGTCACAATATAGAATCAAACTATATTTTTTTATAGGATGTTTTTTCTCTTTTGTTATTGCACAGTACCCTTTGTTTTTTTTTTTCATCCATGTCGTAATTGTTTCGATCAAAATTATTTATAATTAAAATTATTCTATATTATAATAATTGTTGAAGGATGAATGATTTATGTAGAGCAAATTAACCTACTAGGGTGTGATTAGAAGCACGATCTAACTGTGATTCTCTCTTGAGCCAATGCCATGCCCGTGGCCCAAACATGCACAGTCAACTTGTGGTTGGGGTTGAGGGATTGAACAAGTCGATGCCATGATCATGGCACACGATCAAGCTGTAGTCTATTCCAGAGCTAACACCACGATCATGGCCAAAAATGTCACGACCCGAAAGCTTCTCTGTTCGGATAATATTTATCATTATACCAAAAACTACAAAGAATACTAAACAAAAAGTATACAAGGTTGTACGAATATAAATATGCAATACTTTATTAAATGATCTTGAATAATGTAACTACATATTTGTTTCAAATATCAACTTGACTATATTATGACATAACCAATACACTGACTCATACAAAATAAAAAATATTAAAATATCAAAATACATAAATAATAGATAATACTAAAAAAAATAAACTGAATGAACTCTGTAAAAAATATCTCCAAATAATTACTGAGCAATCTCTAAGCTATCAATTTTAATATTGATTGAACCTTGACAATCACCTTACGTATGCGAAGCTGGAGGTCAAAGAAACAAAGAGTGAGCACAATGTGCAAAGTAGAATAAGAAAAGACGTGCATGAATATATATAATTCAGAAGGTCAACAACAAAAGAAAGCCTTTATATTTTCAGATTTTATACACCACTAATTATTACTCCGTTCTCGTTAATTTAACTCTTATTCACTCTCTAAGGAATTTCATTGATTTTCTCAATTTCTCATTTCAACATTAAATACATATTGCTCTTGCATAAATATGTCACTCAAATATAAACATTTAAAATGTGAATGATCTACAATTCACCCTTCTAGAATATGTCATACATGTCAAGCAAACGACCTGCAATCCACTTGATATAAAATATATCCTATATGAATATAAGATAAGAGTGAGCGATTTGCAACTCACCCAGTAAAGATGTATCATATATGCATAAAATGAACGACCTACAATCCATCTAATACGAAGTACATCTAATGTGTGCACATATACATACATAGATATGAGGTGAACGACCTGCAATCCACCTGAAATGTCTCACATAAAGATAGGATGAATGACCTGCAATTCATCTCGTGAGATGCCTCACATAAAAATCAAGTGAACGACCCGCAATCTGCCATGTGAGGTAAGTTATTTATTTTTAAAGCACGAAGTAAAAGTTTTATATTTATAGAACATTATGCAGTTACTCAATATGAATAATCTCATAACTTTTATTGCTTATAGAATTTAAATTCTATAATATATAGGTTATATTCAATTCGTTATTGTTCCGATTGAGACCGAGATGCAGAGGTGTCCAGTGACGAAAACAGTAAGGATCGGTGACTCGAATGGATGGCTGACACGGCGGGAGTACCGAAGCGGAGAGTTGGTTTTCTCGGATTGCTTGATGTCGTCTTAGGAGCTTGCCGAATGGCACGTCACGGCTTACTGAGATGAATCCTACAGAGAAGGAAAACAGTTAAGGGCGCCAAGACAGATCTCGATGAAACTCCTCTGACGCTCAAGGCAGAGGGCAGGGATTAGTGTGTAGAGGAGAAGCAAAGAAGGCAAAGGCATAAGGGTTTAGATGATTTTAAAACATCTTTTTCTCCTCCTCTAATTTCCCTTGTATAAGCGAAGATATCCATATGGAGCGGTACGAAGGGCGTGGATGGCATGGTGTGGTGAAGGGATGGCCTGACGTTTTTAGAGATAATAGAGAACATTATCTTCATAAATGTTGTCACGTATGGAGGGAAATTAATGCTTCCCGCATGGTTGATAGGAGACAGGGCTCCTTTAATGCAGCGGACATGCTTCTCTCAGATAGGCATGGACATATGTCTTCTTGTCGGGTGGGACCGTTGACAGAGGATGCCTCGTTGGACATCATAACTTTGATGAATGTCATGTCACTTGTTTTGCCGAGATATAATGTCACGCCCCGAGAGGGGGTATTTGTCCGACGAAAATCGGACAACACCTCTCCTGTATTGCGGACAATTGAAACCTGTATACATGACCCACTATACATCGGCCAACATGACCGGAACATACCACACCACAACATATATAATATATGGGCCTCAGGCCAACAACCAAAATAAATAAGAAATCTACAACTTCTAGACTCACCTCTTCTGCCATCTGAGCAGGAATACACAACCACACAAAACCATAACTAATCGAACAAAAGTCCATAAATACATATCAAGTACCGCCAAAACAACCATGAGTATAAAATACTACAAGTTTAAAACATAGAGTACTAGCGGTAAAAATACGGAAGCGTGAAATCAAAAATACGGAGGCGTCAGATCAGGGGACTAGCAACTGGACTCTCCGGAAGGCTTCATCCTAAAATAGAATAGATATCAACGGGGTGAGTAAAACTCAGCGGATATCTAATAGTCATGCATAGTAAACTATAAGTAGCAATAATAATCATGCCAGTACAGTCTTCTGATCAATAATAGGAAATGCAAGGAAGAAATGCGGAAAGACTGTACTTACCTGAATCTCCTATCCTGACATAGGAGTGTAAACCATACTAGCAGAAGTAAGGTCGTCAGACCAAATACATGATATATCCTGTATGCATGTCAATCATATGCAACAACTAAGGCAGCAAGCAAAATGCAGCAAACACAAACAAATGCAATCCATGTCATATGCATGCGATGCAGATGACATGGTCACCCCTGACGCCAGTCAGTCGCCTCACACGTGATGGTGAAGCCGAGTGGGTAGGACTATGACAACTGTGCACTCTGCCATCACTACTCCTGAGTGACCGAGTGGACAGGATGCTATTGGAGTACACCTATCCTCCTACCCCAAACAGAATGGGGGGAGCAAAACTCTCATCTCCCGGTGTCATAGACCAAAGGAGGGATCCATGCCCGCTACCACGCTGCCTCACCGCTACCCATGAGCGGACCAGCGAAGCCTGACAGAGATACTGTACACACCCTCCTGATGTATCACTAACCCATGAGTGGTTGTGTGTGCAGATCATGTAACTGGCTGCGGGCTCAACTACAAAGGAACTGCTGACCAGCCAACATGCAATCTGTTAGGGCAATCTCTTGCCGTGATATGGTTTTGATGTGTGTGGCAAAGAGTTTAAGTTAGGTTGTTAGTGTGATTTGATATGTGCGTTGGAGTCTTGCAGGACTTAGTAATTCGCACATGGAGCCTAGGCGAGTTTCACATCTCATGACTCGGTCCTTGAGTCGGTGAAGGATAGCTTTGCGGAAGTCGTGCGCTTGGAGCATCTGAGGGACTGCCGGACGAGGAGCTTGGAGTGAAGCCGGAGGAAGTAGACTTCAGGGCGAGACGCGAAGGATGGCACTGCAGAGTCGTGCGCTTGGCGCATCCGAAAGACGTGGCCGGACGAAGATAACTTCGAAGGCGAGGGACTCCGAGAGATGAGAGTGAGCGAATGTAACCCGGGAAGGGGTAGTAGCTCTTAGGTGAAACTTGGCCATTTGGCTAAGTGTCGGATGAGATTTCCCGACACTAGTCGACTGCCATGAAACGACAGTCGACTGCTCTGAGTCGAATGTTGTTCGACTGGTATTCGACTGAGTGTTTTGGGCCGAATGATCATGTTATCGTATGTGGCGATCAGCCAAGATTATCATCGATCACCAAAGAATGATCGTTTCGAAAGGGTTTGTCCAAGAACCGCCAGAGCCGAACAGGCGATCGATACGGAGGCGAGCCGATCGCCAAGTGTTCCGTTGGACTACAACGGTCGGGATCCGACGTGTTCGGAGGTCGCTAGTGGCAGAATGATCGCTAAGGGCAACAATGATCGGTGGCACCAACGGGAAGAAAAACTTCCTCTCTATAAAAAGAGAGGGTGTGGAGCTTTGAGGGGCTAATGCTTATGCTCGAAGTGATCTTCCAAGTGCCCCACAAGCTTTAAACTCTTCTTACTTGTTTTTACTTCATTCTTATTGTAAGAAGAGTGATCTTGATTGTAAAGGTTACCTCCACCTAGCTTGGTGCAAAGGAGAGACCATTAGTGGATTGGTTTTGGCGGAGTGATTCACCGAGGAAGAATCGGAGACCGTGGATTAGCGGCGTAGCCGTGAACCACGTTATACTATCGTGTTAGCGTTTGTTTTATTGTTATTTCCTTTTGCTTGTCTTTGTTGTTTCCGTTGCGCTAATCTTTTGTAGACGAGCAAAATCCACCATTCAAGTAAAGAGGGCTATTCACCCCCCTCTAGCCGGCCGTTCGATCCCCTACAAGTGGTATCAGAGCCAAGGAAAACTTGTCAAGGACTAACCGCCACAACAAGCATATTCAAAAGATGACCGGCTCCAACATTCATCCATCGAAGTTTGAAGGAGAATTCGCTTGGTGGAAGAAGCGAATGGAGGTATTTTTCGAAACAGATTTTGATATTATGATTACAATGGAATCCGATTTCGTTTTGCCTAGGGATGAAGAAGGGAAGCCAATAGAGAAGTCAAGGTGGACCAAGAAGCAAAGAGAGGAGCACCTTGCAAACTCAAAAGCCAAGCACCATCTCTACAATGTGCTTCCTCAACAAGAAATAAATAGAATTGGAGAATGCCTAAGTGCCAAGGAGATGTGGGAGAAGCTAGTAGAGCTTCATGAAGGTACCTCGGAGGCTAAACTTGCAAGAAGAGATCTCCTCCGCTCCCAATTATCCAACATAAAATTAGAAAAGGGAGAAAAGGTAACTTCATTGCATTCTAGGTTTAAAGAGATTTTAATTGGGCTAACAAGTGTAGGTGAAAAGCTCTCCAACCGAGATATGATAATGAAGGTCATAGAGGCTTTTCCCCGATCATCCAAGTGGAGTTCAATGGTGGACTCATTCTATATTTCAAAGAATCTAGAGGTAAGTACTCTAGATGAATTTTTCTCCACTATGGAATTTCATGAATCTAGGCTTGAAGGAATACAAGAAGAGCCAAGAATCCAACCTTCAAGAGGAGTAGCATTTTTGGCAAACAAGGGGAAGAAGAAGATAGAGATCCCCTCCTCCTCCGATGATGAAGCATCCTCCTCCTCCTCCATGGATAGCATGGAGGAAGCGTATATGGTAAGGAGGGTAAGGCGTGCATTAAAAGGTTTTAGATTTAACAAATCAAATGATAGGAGTAGAAGACCAAGGGGGAAGATCATTTGTTACAATTGCCAAGGAGAGGGACACGTAAGGGACAATTGTCCTCTCCTAAACAAGAGCAAGGAAGAAAGGAAAAAGAAGGAAGAAAAGAAGAAGAAAAAGGGGAGCAAGAAGAAAAAGGAAGAAGAAAAGAAGTCAAAGGAAAAGGGGAAGACCAAAGTTCTCAAGGCAAGGACTTGAGATGATCCCTCCTCATCCTCCTCATCATCATCGGAAGAGGACAATTTGGCCTTAATGGCCTTTGACGAATTGGATTGCTCTTCCTCCGAAAATGAAGAATCAAATTCAAGTGGAGGGAGCTCAAGTGAAGGGGGAGCCTCCTCTACATCCTCATCCGAAGAAGAAGAGGACATGGAAACTATGGTAACTAATCTTTCACCTAGTAAAATAGTTTCTATGATTTCTAGCCTCACTAAGGACCTATTTAGAGCAAAGAAAAAGAATAAAAATATGCTTGATCAAATTAAGGAATTAGAACAAAAATTAGAAAAAGTATGTCTTAATGATAATAATGATGATGCATGCTCACATGATCTTTATGTGCCATTAGATGTTAATGATGCATGCATAGAAGAAAATAGGGTTTTAAGGGAAAAGGTAGACTATTTGACAAAAGCCCTAGAAAAGTTCACAATTGGCTCAAACACTTTGAACATGATCATAGGGAGCCAAAGAGCTAGCTTCAACAAAAAGGGCCTAGGTTATAAAGAAAAGAAAAATGAAAAGGCCTATAAATGCCTAATTGCTAGGGGACAAGATAAGAAGAAAGTAATTGCTAGGAAATGAATTCCTAAGGAATTTCTAGTGAACCCCATAGGCAAGAATTTGTATTGGGTTCCAAAATCCATCTTTAAGGGTTAGAAAAACCCTAGGGTATTCAACCATATGGACTTGACCTATATCATATGTTGGTTGACTTAGGATGACGGGACAACATTTTTGAAATAGTGTTAGGTGATGATAATGTTCCTATAAATAGATAATAATGCTTAAATCATGATAATTAATGAAATTGCTATGTATATTTGCAATCATGATTTATGACTTTGATATTTGGCACATAATCATGAGAAATAGGGTTTAAATCATGCTTTAGGTGATATTTGCTTATTATCATGATGTAATACCTAATGCATGATTATAAATTAATGAACACATTTGTTTCATGATCATAATGTGAAATTAAGTCATATATACCCTTATGATCATGAGGATTGTTAGGTTGATACTTAACCTTGAAAGAATTGCATGAATATAATGGTTAAGTATATATAAATACCTCTAGGATACATCTCACACTCACCATAGGCTACCTTGATTGCAAACTTAGCATGAGTGAGATGTTAGGATGATACAAATGTCCACTAGTGCCTATGACATTTAGATGGTCATTTAAGGTATCAAAATAGCAATAATAGACCAATCATGGGGAAGACTTATGTTTAATTCATAGACATATTGCCCAAAGATCATGGTTGGATATTTCATATGGTTTCAAAACAATTTCTTACTTTAAAATCCATGTATTCAAGTTTTGAAACAATCCAAAGCAAAACTAGGTAGTAAACTTGATACTAGAATGATCAAAAACCTAGTGGTCTTTAAAGCTTTTGGATTTTTGGTAAAAACAAGAAAATCTAATGATTTTTCATGAAAAACTATTTTTCAGTGATAGATATACTTAAGAGAAATATGTTCTCCAAATTTTGTGATTTTTCAAATTCTCTGGAATTTTTAATGCATTTCTAAAATAAAATCGAATTTCGATTTCTTTGTGCACCAACCGCCATTCTCGATAGCAATGATCGGTGGTTCCTAAAATCGTAATAAAGAAAGGCTGAATTCAGATTTTAAACTAATTTTTGGTACTTTCTTTCTATTATACTTGATGCCATGAGTTTAGAACTTAGTATTAATCTTTTTTGATGGTGTCAGAGGGGGAGAAATAATTATGTTTAAGTAAATTATGATAGGGGGAGAAATATGTATGGGAGTATCATGGATTAAGGGGGAGTTGCATGTTGCTATATCATGTTTATGTTTACATGCCTTCTTACCTTATAAATTTCTATCAAATGTTTTTACCTAACTTAAACGGATTGTCACACATCAAAAAGGGGGAGATTGTTAGGGCAATCTCTTGCCGTGATATGGTTTTGATGTGTGTGGCAAAGGGTTTAAGTTAGGTTGTTAGTTTGATTTGATATGTGTGTTGGAGTCTTGCAGAACTTAGTAATTCGCACATGGAGCCTAGGCGAGTTTCACATCTCATGACTCGATCCTTGAGTCGGTGAAGGATAGCTTTGCGGAAGCCGTGCGCTTGGAGCATCCGAGAGACTGCCGGACGAGGAGCTTGGAGTGAAGCCGGAGGAAGTAGACTTCAGGGCGAGACGCGAAGGATGACGCTGCAGAGCCGTGTGCTTGGTGCATCCGAGGGACGTGGCCGGACGAAGATAACTTCGAAGGCGAGGGACTCCGAGAGATGAGAGTGAGTGAATGTAACCCGGGAAGGGGTAGTAGCTCTTAGGTGAAACTTGGCCATTTGGCTAAGTGTCGGATGGGATTTGTCGACACCCGATCGCCATGAAGCAATGATCGCTCGAGTTGAACGTTGTTCGACCGGGTATTCGATCGAGTGTTTTGGGGCCAGCGAATGACCGCCATATGTGGGCGATCGCCAAGACCATCGATCGATTCAAGCGCGAATCGGTCGTCGAAAGGGTTTGGCTATAGAACCGCTCGTAGCCGACTGGGCAGTCGACTACGGAGGAAGCAGTCGACTGATGGGATCCATCAGTCGACTGCCAAGTGTTCCATTGGACTACAACGGTCGAGATCCGACGTGTTCGGAGGCCGTTGTAGTGGCAGCAGTCGACTGGTGGCGGCCAACGGGAAGAAAAGCTTCCTCTCTATAAAAAGAGAGGGTGTGGAGCTTTGAGGGGCTAATGCTTATGCTCTAAGTGATCTTCCAAGTGCCCCACAAGCTTTAAACTCTTCTTACTTATTTTTACTTCATTCTTATTGTAAGAAGAGTGATCTTGATTGTAAAGGTTACCTCCACCTAGCTTGGTGCAAAGGAGAGACCATTAGTGGATTGGTTTTGGCGGAGTGATTCACCGAGGATGAATCAGAGACCGTGGATTAGCGGCGTAGCCGTGAACCACGTTATACTATCGTGTTAGCGTTTGTTTTATTGTTATTTCCTTTTGCTTGTCTTTGTTGTTTCCGTTGCGCTAATCTTTTGTAGACGAGCAAAATCCACCATGTTGGTGCAATCGGCCCAGGTCACGATTGACCAGGACTCGAGTTTGACTCGAGTGATGTTTTGATGTTCGACAAAAACATATGACAATGTAATTGTCATAGGGAAGTCCAAGTCTTGAGTACTTGGCATGGGAAGTCCAAGTGGGACACTTGGCATTTGGAAAAGTCCAAGCATGGGTCTTGGCAAGGTAAAGTCCAAGTCATGGATACTTGGCATGGAAAGTCCAAGTTATGAGTACTTGGCATTTGGGAAAGACCAAGTCTTGAGTACTTGGCACAAGGAAAAGTCCAACATGGGTTGGCAAGGGAAAGTCCAAGCTTGAGTCTTGGCATTTGAGAAGTCCAAGCATGGGTCTTGGCAAATGAGAAGTCCAAGCATGGGTCTTGGCATGGAAAGTCCAACATGGGTTGGCAAGGGAAAGTCCAAGCTTGGGTCTTGGCATTTGGGAAGTCCAAGGGGATTGATGTTGGCGGCATAAAGTCCAAGCGGGGTCTTGGCGGCGTAAGTCCAATATGCCTTGGCGGTGTAGACACCGTTAGCATGACATAGCCGAGGGAAGCACCTGGAGGCTAGCGCGATGGATGAACAAGTCATGGATGACTTGGAGGGATCCGAGAGGCGTGAGGCTGATGGAGGTGGCTAGAAAGCTTAGGTCTAGACTAAGGGTGGTCTAGCAAGTATGGGGGCACCATACTTGGGTTAAAACCTCATGTTTGAGGTTGTCAGTTGACTGGTAATATGGCCGGTTCGACTGCCGTGAGTCGACTTAAGTTCGACTACCGGTTAAGAGCTGGAATTGCTCTTGCGATCATTGCTCATTGAGCAATGATCGATGTCGACGGCAACGATCGCGCAAGATGATACGATCGCTAGTTACGTGTCGAGCAGAACGCCCGTAGCAGCGACCGCTACGACGATTGGCGATCGGCGCGCAATGTTGGCGATCGATCGCCAAGAGTCCCGTTGGAACTTGTCCGACGTGGATTGAGCCGTTGTCTCACGACAACAGTGGCATCAGTCGACTGGGGACTTATGGCAGTCGACTGATAGGTGGAAATCCAGCCCGATGCAGGTCAAAAAGAGGAGCTCGTGGAGGATTTTATAATCAGTTCTTGGGGAGCTTTCTTGAGGTGATTTGAAGGCGATTTGCAGGTGCATTTCAGGGCCCTTCAACCTCATCCAAGCAACCAACAAGCAAAGCCCTCAAACCCTAGTTTTGTAAAGTGTTCTTTACATTTCCTTTGTATTTGCTTGTATTTCTTTCGTTTATTTTTGTAAACGTTTGTACGAGGTTTCTCTGCCTCCGACTTGTTATCGAGAAGGAGTTTATTGATTAGTGATTGCATTGGTGTCTCTAGAGCTCGTTAGAGCTCAATCCGTGGAGTAGGAACCGTTCGGTTCCGAACCACGTTATATCCTTGTGTTCGTGATTGTATCTTTTTATTATTGCTTTTATTATTTCTATTCCGCTGCGCATAACGAGTTTTGTAGAGACGATCGCGAACGAATTCCATCTACGTACGGTCAAATGCTATTCACCCCCCTCTAGCGGTGTCAAATCTCCAACAATTGGTATCAGAGCCCGGGGCTCTTCTACGGACTAACTGCCGGGAGCTAGGACAAAGAAGCTAGAGGGTGAAGATGGAAGAACAATTGGGATGGAATATTAACACACCGATCCCTTACTCCTTCTATGGACAAGAAGGATTTAGACAATGGAAGGTGAGAATTGAGGACTTCCTAATGATGAGGAATTTCGAAGAATGGTCCATCTTAATGGAAAGATATAGCTATCCAAGAGGACCAAAAGGTGAATTCCTCAAGAAAAAGAGATGGTCCGAAGAGCAAGTCCAAGCCTTCGAAAAGAATGAGAAGGTAATGAAGTTGTTAATCGATTTAATACCTAACAATATCTTGTGTATGTTAGGTAATTATGTAGATGCAAACGAACTATGGAGCCAAGTGGCCAAGCTCCATGAAAGCCCATCAACGGTCCAAGAGGAAGAGACCGAAGAGGCTAATGCATCATCCTCATAAGGAAGTGAGGACTTGGAGGTTGAGAGATCATCAACATCCAAGGAGGAAGAGGAAGTAGAATCGGAAATTAATAGGGAGTCAATTTCCGGGTTGGTGGAGGAAGTGGAAGAAGCATCCACTTCTAGGATTGAGGAGGAGATTAGAGTTTCCTCAACACCGGATCATCAAGAAGAAGCTTCGACATCCGGTCAAGATGAAGAAGCCCAAAATCCAATTCCGGTCTCCATTAACCTAGGTAACTCAAACACTCTAATTTCAAATAAAAATAATATTATGTGTTTTGAGTGTAGGGAATTTGGGTACTATAAGAGCAAGTGCCCAAAGAAGATTAGGAAAGCTCCACCGGCACCAAAAGTCAAGGATGCCGGTTCCCCAACACCTAAAGGCAAGGAGCACATCATATGCTTCAAGTGCAATTCAAAAGGACATTATAGAAATCAATGTCCTAGGGGGAGCAAGAAGACTCAAAATGGAGCATCATATGTAGGGGGAGCTAAGGCAAACCCTAGGATAACTTCTAATTTTGCTCCTTCTTCAATTTACAAGCAAAAACATGCTAGGGATTTAAATTCACTTGAAATTTATGAAAAGCATGCTAATAGGAACAAGTTTTTTTGCTTAGGAGCTAAGAATGTCTACTTAGATAATAGGGAGAAATTTGGGACTAATGTCCCTAAAAACAACTTATTTAAGGACAAACCTAGGTCAAATAACTCAAGATCAATTTTACCTAGGGAGACAATTAGAAAGGTGCAAGAGCACCTAGGTCTAAACCCTAAATGGACTAGGCATATGCCTAGGATGTCCCATGCCCATGGTTTAAATCAAAATTCTAAAATTGGGCAATTAGAGATTGAAAACCAAGCCTTGAGGTCAAGGCTTGAAAAACTTGAGAAGACCCTTAGGAACATACAAAACCAATTCAAAGGGTCAAATGATCAAAAGTCTAGGTCCAAATCTCAAAGTCAATACTTAGGACCTTAGAGTCAAAAGTCAACCAAGGGCAAGCAAGGTTTGAGTCACAAACCTAAGCCTAAGGTGGCTTACCATAGTGTTCCATTTGATTATGGAACACAAACTAGGTCTAAGAAGACCAAGGTCAATAGGGAAGTCATCCCTAAGGTTGACCAAAGGTTGTATCTAGTGGCTAGGGTTTCTAAGAAACCTAGGGTGGCCACTAAGAAGGTTGCAAGGGGAGTTACCCCTAGAGTCAACCTAGGTAAGACCCAAATGACCAAGGCCAACAAGCCTAGGAGGGTCATTAGGAAGGTATCTAGGGAGGTTATCCCTAAGGAATACCTAATTAACCCTAGGAGCTCAAATCGGTTTTGGGTTCCTAAGAGCGTGATTGATTCACGCTAGATGAGTTTAGGGTGTGCCAACCTTGATTGGATGGGTAGTTAACTCAACCATGGTAAAGGTGACATTTTAGGATATTTTCAAAGTTATGGTTACCTTGGAAATAGATTTGAATCAATATCCTAAAAGATTTTAGGATGTGCCAATGCACTTTTGAAATTAAGAAAAATCAATTAAATTGACACAATTTAAGTTTAGAGGTTAGTGTGCCATTTTGGGTTTTTGGCACACTAGGGAGATTAGGTTAATATGGAAAAATATGATTAATCCCAACAAATGGCAATTAATATTAAAATTTAGGTATTATTATACCTATATATTTTATATGCCATGCTTTGTTTGCCATATAACATGTCATGACATCATGCTTACTTTTAATCATTTTATATGTCATGTTCATGTTTTAGGATTAAGGTTTTAAATGTCATGTGTTTTTAGATTTCATCTTATGCCATGACATCATGATTATGAGCATATGCTTATTTATATCATTTCTAATGCCATAATCATTCATGCATTTAAAACAATTTGGTTGAAATTGAATTAAGGACTATGGCATGACTTGAAGTCCCATTTATAAGGGAATCAAGTAGGGTTGCCTTAGAAGATGCATGAAACCCTAGTTTTAAATGAACCAAAACCAACATCTCACATCCAATTGACATGTATGTGTATTTATACACCCTAGATACATGTGAGATGTTAGGATATGAGTTAAGTTCAAGGTGCATAGTTTTTGCATCTAGATGAACTAAAACTCATCTAATTTCAATTTGTGGATCATTGGGAGAGCATGTGTACAAGTCATGTACATAGAGCCCAAAGAATATGATCCAAAATAAGGTTTTGAAAATATTTTAAAATCATTTTGAAAAACCTTGATGAAGTCTATCTTTTGATAGCAATCACCATTGATAGAGTTGATATAAAATAGGGCCAAAACATTGAAAATTTCAATGGTTTTGAGTTTTGTATCAAACTCACTATTTTATGGGTAAAATAATTTTCAAATATTTTCCACCCATTGTAATGACTATAAGTAATATACGTATCAAAATTTTATGATTTTTCAAATTACGTAGAATTACTTATGCTTTTCCAAATCTCGATTTTGATAGCTGAAATTCAGAAATTTCAGCTATCAGTCGACTGCCCTAGGTGGCAGTCGACTGATATGGTGGTAGTCGACTGATTACTATCAGGAGTCGACTGTCAGGTCTGATTTCGAGTTAACAAGGTTTGTTTAGCCCGTGTTCAGCTATGGAAAATGTTCCTAATCACTCCTAACCCTAGGATATGCTTTAGGAAGCATTATAAAGGGTGAAAATCCATTGGATATGGATTAGGAGCTGTGTTAGATCAAAGTATCAAATTTAGGGTGAGTGAAAGTTCTATGTTGAACTTAGAACCTTAATTTTGATGGTTTAGAGTTCCTATTGGCTTAGGGGCTTCCCAAGGACATTGTTGGTGCAATGGTCAAGGGGAAGCAAGCCTTTAGGGGGAGGTATCCATCTTGGGATGATGGATGTGTTTTTCTCCTTGAAGAGGAGAAGTTATTGGGAGAGTATCATCAATTGGGAAAATTGATGGGTTTTTGATACCCAATTTGGAAATTGGGAGAGAGTATATGATTGCCTCTCTTGAGTGATATGTGAATTATCACTAGGAAGATGGTAGGCATCCTAGGTATTTATTTTTGGATCAAGGGGGGGATTGTAAGATCTCATTGGGACATGAGACATTGACCTCCTTGGAGAGAAAACCTTTTTGATGTTAGTCAAAAAGGGAGAGAATGTTTGGGGGAGAACATTTGGAGAGTATTTACCAATTTGGGATAATTGGTAAGGGATTTGAGTTAGTGGTCTAACTCAAATGATTTGTTTGGTTTTTGTCAAACATCAAAAAGGGGGAGATTGTTGGTGCAATTGACCCAGGTCACGATTGACCAGGACTCGAGTTTGACTCGAGTGATGTTTTGATGTTCAACAAAAATATATGACAATGTAATTGTCATAGGGAAGTCCAAGTCTTGAGTACTTGGCATGGAAAGTCCAAGTGGGACACTTGGCATTTGGAAAAGTCCAAGCATGGGTCTTGGCAAGGTAAAGTCCAAGTCATGGATACTTGGCATGGAAAGTCCAAGTTATGAGTACTTGGCATTTGGGAAAGACCAAATCTTGAGTACTTGGCACAAGGAAAAGTCCAACATGGGTTGGCAAGGGAAAGTCCAAGCTTGAGTCTTGGCATTTGAGAAGTCCAAGCATGGGTCTTGGCAAATGAGAAGTCCAAGCATGGGTCTTGGCATGGAAAGTCCAACATGGGTTGGCAAGGGAAAGTCCAAGCTTGGGTCTTGGCATTTGGGAAGTCCAAGGGGATTGATGTTGGCGACATAAAGTCCAAGCGGGGTCTTGGCGGCGTAAGTCCAATATGCCTTGGCGGTGTAGACACCGTTAGCATGACATAGCCGAGGGAAGCACCTGGAGGCTAGCGCGATGGATGAACAAGTCATGGATGACTTAGAGGGATCCGAGAGGCGTGAGGCTGATGGAGGTGGCTAGAAGGCTTAGGTCTAGGCTAAGGGTGGTCTAGCAAGTATGGGGGCACCATACTTGGGTTAAAACCTCATGTTTGAGGTTGGCAGTCGACTGACAATATGGCCGGTTCGACTGCCGTGAGTCGACTTAAGTTTGACTGTCGGTTAAGAGCTGGAATTGCTCGGCGACGGCAATGATCGCCAAGGGATGATCGATCGCTAGTTACGTGTCGCAGAATGCTCCATAGCCGATCGTCGACGAGTCGACGAGTCTTGGCGATCGCGCCAATGTTGGCAGTCGATTGCCAAGAGTCCCGTTGGAACTTATCCGACATGGATTGAGTCGTTGTCTCACGACAACAGTGGCATCAGTCGACTGGGGACTTATGGCAGTCGACTGATAGGCGGAAATTCAGCCCGATACAGGTCAAAAAGAGGAGCTCGTGGAGGATTTTATAATTAGTTCTTGGGGAGCTTTATTTAGGTGATTTGAAGGCGATTTGCAGGTGCATTTCAGGGCCCTTCAACCTCATCCAAGCAACCAACAAGAAAAGCGCTCAAACCCTAGTTTTGTAAAGTGTTCTTTACATTTCCTTTGTATTTGCTTGTATTTCTTTCGTTTATTGTTGTAAACGTTTGTACGAGGTTTCTCAGCCTCCGACTTGTTGTCGAGAAGGAGTTTATTGATTAGTGATTGCATTGGCATCGCTAGAGCTCGTTAGAGCTCAATCCGTGGAGTAGGAACCGTTCGGTTCCGAACCACGTTATATCCTTGTGTTCGTGATTGTATCTTTTCATTATTTCTATTCCGCTGCGCATAACAAGTTTTGTAGAGACGATCGCGAACGAATTCCATCTACGTACAGTCAAACGCTATTCACCCCCCTCTAGCGGCGTCAAATCTCCAACACACCATTCAAGTAAAGAGGGCTATTCACCCCCCTCTAGCCGGCCGTTCGATCCACTACACAATCATGCAAGATGGTCATGACACTAAAGCATGTAACACCAACTAATATACGTCTCCGAATAATATGTACAAACAAAATGAGTACATATCGATGACCTAAGTATACAGGGAAAGTATATCTAAATGCTAGTCAAGTATATGTCACAACTCCTAAAATACGTACACACGGCAAGTATCCAGATAAATGAGCACCAATAAAATAAGCATATGAAAAGACTACAACCCGTACTAGGTAGTGACATACCAGGGCAGTTAGAAGCATAGAAAACTATTACTAGCTATAGTAAACAATGCACAACAATATGACAATATCTTAAAGAAGATAAGTCAAAGATACCCGCCTGCTATGAAACTCGTGATAACTATCTTCACACCCGTGGATCCGTCTCGTGATCGAAACCTGCATATAACAGACATTATGATTAAGTGCTAGCATACAACAAATGATCGAATCGAATCCTACATCGACTTCGTATCCGATCAACTAGATTGATTTAGTTATCCTATTAACCTAATCAATCCTCCATATGAATCCCTATCAACCATTCATAGAATACGCAACCCCTTCAAGCATACCTCAATGAAACATCCCCTTCACCAAAATGGCCACATTGTCGTATATAAAACCTGATAAAAACATAGCTCAACCCAAATCTTACCTCAAACTCGATCCAACCCTTTGATCCCACAAATTGGCACCCACAGTCCATTTACAACCGTTAACAACCAACACAACCCGTTCTATTCACCGGAACAACCCACTCGCGTCTTCTCCTCTCACTCACAGCCGTTACAACAACATACACTCTATTCGCAACCCATAACCGAGCCACTCCTAGATCCATCAACCCTCCACAAAGTATAGCAATCACAAATGAAACAAGAAGGGTAAATCATAGCTTACCATCACTTGGGTCTCCACCGACCTAACATGTCCTGATCCCCTGTTCACCGGAGCAACCTGAGCTCCAGGACACTGCCCAAACCACATATCCAAGTTAGGATTAGGAAATTCCACAGCTAGGTACAGATCTCATCCAAGGTAATAAGAGGAAAATCGACGCTTACCTATTCCCAACGACCATCGACAGAGCAATCCCTAACACCGACATCCCCCCCCACGACCGCACAACCCAGCGCTCCTCCCCTACTGCCACAAGTTAACTGATCAAGCTAAGAGAGGGGAACCACGGCTAGGAGTTCGATCGGACCTTACCTAGCTTCAGCAAAGATCACTACCTCCGATCAGAACGAGGTGCCGACGCCGCCAACCCAAGCTTCCAACCACTCAAATGCTCGACGTCGGTGCAAACTTCCAACCGCGTACACCTGCCGCCCAAATCCACTCTTCTAGCCTCTCCTACCCTCCCGGTTCCAGCCCGTCCACTGAGACTATCGAGGACGCAGGTCGCCGCTTGTAGAGGAGAGGGAAAAAGATCACGAGAGGAAAGGGGAAGGCGCTCGGCAGCCTGCGTTTCGGAAGAGAGGAGGGTCGCGCAGAAGAGTTGATCGCGAGGAAGGTATTCGGCGCGCAAAAGGAGAAGGTTGTGAGGAAGGAGATCGCGAGGAGTTGGGTGCGGTGGAGGAAAATTAATCTAAATAACCCTAGGTTTAAATAGTTATATACCTTAGGTTACTTAATCTAATTAACTCTTTCATAACTGCCTATTAAATCATTTCTCCTATAAAACATCATAAGAACTTCATTTAAATCCAAAATTATCTAAAAATTCTTGAAAAATTCTGATGGGCATTTTCCTAATTAATCAGTATTATTCTATTTTCCGATATTTTACATTCTCCCCCACTAATAAAAATTTGGTCCCCAAATTTCTTACTCAAGTACTAACAAGCAATGTCACACTGCTCAACTCAAGTACTTGGGGAAAACCACACATCAAGTAACTAAGTGGGGTACTGAACTCGAATATTATATTTTAGCTCTCACATGGTTTCCAAAAATCTATCGCTCATACTTTCAACAATCCTTTTAAAATATGAAAAATATCTTCCTATCGACCACCTATCAAAGGTACATAACTGTACCAGAGTGGAGCTCTATATCCGTGACCTGTTGGAGACTTTGCCAGAATTCATGAGGTAAATCTCAAATCACTATCCGATACGATATTCAAGATACTCCATGAATTGGAAATCTCCACAGTATAAATCTATCCAGTGATCCAACAAACTCATCTTATGGATCGGAAGAAAATGAGCGGAATTGGCTAATCGATCACCGATTACCCAAATTGGCATCAAGTCCTTTCCGAATTCTAAATAATCTCCCAACATTATCCATCATACTAGGCTATCACATCCACTCGGTATAGAACCTTGCTGATTACTAGTATTCCACCTTTACTAGTTGACACACTGAACACCAGACTACGAAATCAACTATGTTCCGCATGTCATTCCACAACGGAGAACGTTTCAATACTTACTATTTTCCGGATACAATCCGAATACATCTGCAACATATACAACCTACCACAATCTACTAGCAATACTTATCAAAATATCATGACAAAACCTCGTGGCTCTTGAGGTAATACAAAAGGCACTATCTGCGGGCAATGACATGCTACCACGACCAGAACTCGTGGGCAGATAGTCAATATATAGAGCACTGTCTACGTGCAACCACATGCTTCCACGAATGAGACTCGTGGGTAGACAGGCAATAAATAGAGCATTATCTACGTGCAACAACATGCTACCACGAACGGGACTCGTGGGTAGACAGGCAATAAAAGACTCAATGTCTGCGGGCAACGACATGCTACCACGACCGGGTCTTGTGGGAAGACAGAGTATATAACTATCTAGCTATGGACTGCACGCAACCACATGCTACCACGACTGGGTCTCATGGGTATTCAAGATGTCAGGTAGCTATCTAGCTGCAGACGACATACGAATTCCACTATCACTAACTCCGAACGGGTAGAGCAAGAGTATAACACTATGGTAGATTCTCTCTATCATCACAACAGGGATCTATCTGTTGTCCTGAATCAAAAGTAACTCTTTTTAAATTCGAATGCAACTATGTAACCCACTATTCTCCTCGAAGATGGAGAAATATTTTCTCACAAGAGAAATCTACCGTCTAAAATCCACTTTATCACACAGAACGGGAGGTGACTAGGAGACTATAATGACCAATCTTTCTAGTTGCAACTATCCGTGTTCTAACAACTCTATGTAGCTACCCAGTAGCTAGCCAAAACCCCATGAGCATTCCTGCTCCTCATCTCTACAAAACAACATAATAACTGCTAAGTCCATGTCATATATTTGACTGCTTATTTCGCAATTCTTTAACTGCCGTAAGCTTAGGATACTTCTTATTCAATAGCATCGAAATCACTCTAATCCTTGAAATGATGCATCCATGTACACTACCCTTCCATCCACACCAGAATGATTAAACAATACTGGCGTAAAAGTCAACCATCGTCTGAGCCCTAAAACTAGTTTCACAAGCTTCAGACTAAGTAAATTCCATCTCCTTCCTGGTCCAACCAGTTAGCGATGTAGTACTGCTAGAGCATCCTATTCATATCTATGGTAATAATTAAATCAATACAAGGAAACCACCATCTACGGTGGCTGAGTGCGCAACTCCAATTACCACCATCACCAGTGGCCAAGTTACGCAACTCCAACGACCACAACTGATCCAATCGTGTCCAGAATACACGACTTCCCAAATCCCTGGACAACTAAGTCGTCAATAAGTCTAATAAGATAATCAAAAGCTCATACAATTCATACCAAGTATGAAATTGTCATCGCTACACACCTGCATCCTCTTTACTCTAGGCTGATGATATATCAATCATCACAACGACCATGATAATTGTATGACACCATGTCACTACAATATCAACACACCAATCATAAATTAATCCTAGAGTATACACATGTGTCCTATAGCTGATCTAAATAGATCCTCTATCCACAATGAAGGATATTCATTTCCTTCTACAACTATTGCATTCTATCATTGATAATCGATGCATAATCTCAAAGGTCCATCCCTCTTTTAACAAAGAGTTACAAATCTTCTCAAGAAAATACTGGGATAGATAAACATCCCATCCAATACCTCCTACAATCGGAACGTAGGTTCTTTTAATTTCCATAGTGTTAAGCAACACTGTTACCAACAAAATTATCTCTTGAAAAAATCGTCATTCTAACAAATACCTCCCGGGCATCATCAACCTTGCTAACTTTGAAAAAACCAATCGATGACAGTATCAAAGCAACTCGATTTGGCTCACAACCAATTGAATGACATTGCCTTGAGTACATCACGAGCTTCAACAACTTTGTGTGCTTTACACCAGCCCTCAGCCAACACACCATAAGTAAAAACATTTGACTCGTAAAATATCATTACCTCAGTACCAATAAAATTGTCACCCGGTATGAGGTCTTCAATATCAACACTATCTCCGCAATCATTCCGATTGCCTACTCCACTTGCCTATGCAGCGGCAAGCCTAGGAGTTCATCCGGAAATACATCTGAATGCTCTCGGATTATACGCGCATTCGAAAGACATACCATACCATAATCTCACAATTTAACCATCTATAAGGTTATGTCTACCGTAAAGGTATGTCTATCAAAGTCTAAGGGCATCCCTTGACTTCTTAATTGTTAGTCAACATCTCACCCGACGGTAGAGATACCATCGACCCACAAGTCGATGTATAGTAACCCTTCTAATCCGAACTACGAATGCTCTAGTCAAATATACTTGTAAACTATAAGTATCTCTCAATATATTAACCCAGAGGGTAAACTAAAGTAATACCTTGAACGATCAACTATCTGTCGATCTGATCCCAAGGATCCATTCAGGTCTCGACCTTTCCCCGAAGAGAACGGAATCATATCCAAAAGTCCGCGATAAAGCGATCACATTTCTGCGACGAATGACCCGGGGATTTTCCTGGATCATATGGTCCCCTCACTTAATCCTACGAGCTGCAACTGTAGAATACAGAATAGATACGATCATCGTCGTATACTCTCTCCTTTGTACAAAGTCAATTCACGTCTGGGGGGGTAACAGTTGTTGTCTGCATGAGTCTTCCATGATCGGAAAGTAGCTCGTGGCCTATGACTCTGATCTTGATCCTTTTATCCATCATTTGGAGGCTTCTGATTCTAATAATTTAACCTGCAATATCTGCTTATCGGTCTCCAACTCTTAAACACTTGTACGGAGTCATTTCTAAACTCATGACTCGATCCAATATCTTCCGGCAGGATCTGATAAAAGATCCAAACATCATAGTCCAAATGTAAGCCAATAAACCATGGGTGGCTTAAAACATCCATTCACATTCTTGAGTTATTAGGTGGTCGTAACCTCTGCAAGTCTCACGACTCTGCACAGTACACCATTACCAAACGATCCCCCTATTTGAAACTCAAGAATTTTCTGACAATGAGTCAAAGGAATAACACGGGGAAAATACCCCCTCACAACATCACTACACCGTGACCTAGTGATGTACGATACCCTGAAGATTATTTCCCTGCAACTTCCACCAAGTACCGGCTTAATCCCGATAATGGTATGCAACTAGCTCCACTTTCTCTGTATAATACGAGATAAGTACTCAAAAATACCTTCAAGGTTATACAACCCAGCACGAACAACTCAGGGATCAAAATCCCTATGAAACACCGTAAACTAACCCTCCGCTATCTGCATCAATAATAGCCTACACGTCTTGTCCATTACCCAACGGTAATGGTTTGACTAGCATAATTAGTGAAAATTCCTAAGACTGTAGTCTTTGATTTCCACAAGAAATGTGACGACTTGACCCCTGCTTTCCGACTCAGTATCAGTCAGCTCTCAAAGGAAATTTACCTTTTCGACACATGTTCAAAACTTACTGACTTAACAGGTCATTCACGTGGTCAACTCAAACCACGATTACGAATAGTAACCAACACACTACATGTTATTTCCTATTATAAACACTAAACGCATAGCCAACCTAACCGGGAGTATAAACACTAAAGGCAACTCCGGCTGATCGCCTTGGTGGGCAACCCCTACTACGAGTATGCACGGGTGTCATAACTCTGTAGACCTTTCTGGCAACTCCATCGCCAGAGATCTCAATGTCCTCTTACGTGGCTGCACTGCACCACGTCTCGATGCGAGAGCACGCCCACCTCGTTTCATATCTGCTACATTATTACTCAAGTATTACTACATGTAAAAAACTATAAAAATCAATAATTTCACCTGTCATCCATCTGGAGATGTCTTGTCTCCGCCAAGTCCCCAAATCGACCTCGTCAATAATATCTCGAAATTCCGAAATATAAAAATCGTCGAAAATTCATAAAAATCCAAAAACAATCCTTAGGAACTTCGAAACCTAGGTTCTGATACCAAATAAATTGTCACGCCCCGAGAGGGGGTACTTGTCTGACAAAATCGGACAACACCTCCCCTGTATGATTGACATGCATACAGGATACATTTTTGTATTGTGTTTGCTGCATTTTGGTTGTTGTCTTGGTTGTTGCATATGATTGACATGCATACAGGATACATTTTTGTATTTGGTCTGACGAGCTTATTTCTGCTAGTATGGCTCATACTCCTATGTCAAGATAGGAGATTCAGGTAAGTACAGTCTTTTGCATTTCTTTCTTATATTTCCTATTATTGATTAGGAGACTGTACTGACATGATTATTATTGTTAGATATATCTTACTATGCATATTGACTATTATCTACTGAGTTCGTTGAACTTACCCCGTTGCTTTATATCTATTTCAGGATGAAACTACCAGGAGAGTCCAGCTGCCAATCCCCCTCGTCGTAATGGTTTCGTTTGTTTTTGGTTTTATGTTTTCGGTTATATTGACATTGATTAGAAGACATGTGTAAGACTTGTGTTTTGGATTTATTCTCGCGGATGTTTTGGGTGATATTTGTTATGTCCTTATGGACTTCTATTCGGACTTTTATTCAATTGGTTTGGTTGAGTGTTCCTGCTCAGATGGCAGAAGGGGTAAGTCTAGATATGGTAGACTTTTTGTTATTTACTTTGATTGTTGGCCTAAGGCCTATTTATGACCGTATATGTGGTTTTTGTTTCGGTTGTATTGACCGATGTATAGTAGGTCGTGTGGGTCTTGTATACAAGTTTTGTATTGTCACCCGTATAGGGGAGATGTTGCCGGGTTTTTGTCTGGCGGGGACTCCTTCGGGGCGTGACACTTTATAGTACTTTTGTATTTTCATTGTAAGTTTTTTGTAAGGGGTTTCTCCATCTTCGATGTATTGTTGAGAAGGAGAGAAGAATATAGTGGATGTGGATCACTAGCTCTCCGTGGAGAAGAGTCTTAGTTGCAATGTGAAATAAGAATGTATTTAATACTTATTTGTAATTATAACTTGATTATTTGTGTCTTTAAGTTTATTTTGATTAACTAAGGATAAAGATATAGTTGTTTTACATCGACTTCGTATTCGATCAACTAGATTGATTTAGTTATCCTATTAACCTAATCAATCCTCCATATCAATCCCTATCCACCATTCACAGAATACGCAACCCCTTCAAGTATACCTCAATGAAACATCCCCTTCACCAAAACGGCCACATTGTCGTATATCAAACCTGATAAAAATATAGCTCAACCCAAATCTTACCTCAAACTCGATCCAACCCTTAGATCCCATAAATTGGCACCCATAGTACATTTACAGCCGTTAGCAGCCAACACAACCCATTCTATTCACCGAAACAACCCACACACTTTTTCTCCTCTCACTCACAACCGTTACAACAACACTCACTCTATTCACAGCCCATAACCGAGCCACTCCCAGATCCATCAACCATTACCACAACACAACTGTTAGTGCTTATAAGCTCCACATATCTCCACAATGGCATGATATTGTCCACTTTGGGTCTAAGCCCTCATGGTTTTATTTTTGGGCTTTACCCAAAAGGCCTCATACCAATGGAGATATCTTTTTTCTTATAAGCACATGATCTTTTCCATGTCTTACCAATGTGGGACTTTGATTGTATTCCCCATACTCCCAACAATCCCCCCCTCAAACGAAGGACCACATTGGGCCCCCCCCAAGCCTATCCCTCCTCGAAGGATTTTCTCTGCTTGATGTCCGATCTTCAACCCACCAGGACTTCACTCGGTTGTTCGGTCCCCGACCAACTAGACTTCCTTCACGATGTCCGTTCTCTTGATCCGACGTGGGAGCTCAACTTCCTTCGTTCGAGGTTCATGGCTTGACATGGACCATGGCTCTGATACCAATTGTTAGTGCTTATAAGCTCCACATATCTCCACAATGGCATGATATTGTCCACTTTGGGTCTAAGCCCTCATGGTTTTATTTTTGGGCTTTACCCAAAAGGCCTCATACCAATGGAGATATCTTTTTTCTTATAAGCACATGATCTTTTCCATGTCTTACCAATGTGGGACTTTGATTGTATTCCCCATACTCCCAACAACAACCACCCAAAAATCTAGCAATTTACAGCTAAAAGAGAGGCTAGATCAAGCTTACCAGCCTTGGAAGTCTCTCGGCAGCCCTCTTCCTCCTATCCTCTATTCACCGACGCTGGATCACTACCCCTATTGACAAATCAAGCTCAGTGAAGGAAAAATCCCATCTTGAACCTAAATCTCGTCCAAAGTAAGGAGAGGAGCAGAGCTTACCTATCTCCAGCGACCACCGGCAGCGAAATCCACAGAACCAGTAGCCCTATTCACCAGCTGCGATCGGTGCTCAAAATCTTCCAGCGACGCTCGACCAGAAGGGCTGCGATCGGTGCTCACAATCTCCCGGCGACGCTCGACCAGAATATCGGCGGTAGTCTCCACCCGACTGCCCTCATGCAGGAACGAACTATGGACCTTCAGTTTAAGGCTTGGGCTTCAGTGACGAGGGAACATCGCTCACCGTTCGCTCGAGTTCGGGCGGCGATGACGGTGGCAGAGGAGGAGGCGGCCGCAAACTCGAGTGGCGTCGTCGATGGCAGAGGAGTCGGCCGCTGCAGAGCGACGGAGAATCGACTGCGAACGTGAGAGAGAGGACACGAGGAAGAGAAAAACTTGGCGAAAATCCAAAATCGAGGAAATAATTAGGGATGGCTTAAATAGGAAGCTTAAACTTAGGGTTAGAGTAATTAACCTGTTTAAATTAATCTATTATTCCAATTATCGTATAAATCCCTAAATATTCCAATAAAAATTCTAAATAAAATTCCACAACTAATTTCTTAATCAATTAGTGATATTTTATTTTTATTTATTATTATTATTATTATTATTATTATTATTTAGTATTTTACATTCTCCCCCATTAATAAAAATTTGGTCCCCAAATTTCCTACTCATGTACGATAAGTAGACAATACCACACTGCTCAACTCAAGTATTTGAAGAAAATCACACACCTTAATTAACTAAGTGGGGTACCGATATCCTTTAAAAGCTACCACATACATTCTCAACAGATCTTCTAAAATATAAATAATATCTTCCTATCGACCACCTATCAAAAAGTACATAACTGTACCAGAGTGGAGCTCTATATCCGTGACCTGTTGGAGACAATGCCAGAATCCTAAGGTAAATCCTGAATCGCTATCGCATATCATACTCAAAGATACTCCATGAACTAGAAATCTCCACAGTATAACCTATCCAGCGATCCAACAAACTCATCTTATGAATCGGAAGAAAATGAGCGGACTCAGCTAATCGATCATCGATTACCTGAAATCGCATCAAGTCCTTTTCGAATTCTACATAATCTCCCAACACTGTCCATCATACTAGGCTCCCACTTCCATCTCGGTACACCACTTTGCTGATCACTAGTATTCCACTCTTACTAGTTGACACACTAAACACCAGACTGCGAAATCAACTATGTCCCGCATGTCGTTCCACCACGAAGAACGTTTCAATACTTACTATTTTCCGGATACAATCCGAATACATCTGCAACATATACAACCTATTACAATCAACAAGCAATACTTATCAAAATATCATGACAAAGTCTCGTGACTCTCAAGGTAATACAAAAGGCACTATCTGCGGGCAACGACATGCTACTACGACTGGGACTCGTGGGCAGATAGGCAATATACAGAGCACTGTCTACTCGCAACTACATGCTACCACGAACGGGACTCGTGGATAGACAAGCAATGAACAGAGCACTGTCTACGCGCAATCCCATGCTACCACGAATGGGACTCGTGGGTAGACAGGCAATAACAGACTCAATGTCTGTGGGCAACAACATGCTACTACGACCGGATCTCGTGGGCAGACAGAGTATATAGCTATCTAACTATGGACTGCACGCAACAACATGCTACCACGACTGGGTCTCGTGGGCAGTCAAGATGTCAGGTAGCTATCTAGCTACAGATGACATACAAATTCCACTATCACTAATTCCGAACGGGTAGAGCAAGAGTATAACTCTATGGTAGATTCTCTCTATCATCACAACAGGGATCTATCTGCTGTCCTGAATCAAAAGTAACTCTTCCTAAATTCGAATGCAACTATGTAACCCACTATTCTCCTCGGAGACGGAGAAATATTTTCTCACAAGAGAAACCTACTGTCAAAAATCCACTCTATCGCACAAAACGGGAGGTGACTGGGAGACTATTATGACCGATCTCCCTAGTTGTAACTTTCCGTGTTCTAACAACTCCATGCAGCTACCCAGTAGCTAGACAAAACCCCATGAGCATTCCTGCTCCTCACCTCTACAAAACAATATAATAACTGCTAAGTCCACGTCATATATATGACAACTTATCTCGCAGTTCTTTAACTGCTGTAAGCTTAGGATACGTCTTATTCAATAGTATCGAAATCGCTCCGATCCCCGAAACGATGCATCCATGTACACGACCCTTCCATCCACACCAGAATGATTAAACAATACTGGTGTAACAGTCAACCATCGCCTGAGCCATGAAACTAGTTTCACAAGCTTCAGACTAAGTAACTTCCATCACCTTTCTGGTCCAACCAGTCAGCGATGGAGTACCGCTAGTGCATCCTATCCATATCTATGGTAATAATAAAATCAATACAAGGAAACCACCATCCTCGGTGGCCGAGTGCGCAACTCCAACTACCACCATCAACAGTGGCCAAGTTACGCATCTCCAACGACCACAACTGATCCAATCGTGTCCAGAATACACGACTTCCCAAATCCCTGGACGACTAAGTCGTCATAAGTCTAACAAGATAATCAAAAGCTCATACAATTCATACCAAGTATGAGATTGTCGTCGCTACACACCTGTATCCTCTTTACTCTAGGCTGATGATATATCAATCATCATAATGACAATGATAATTGTATGACACCATGTCACTACAATATCAACACACTAGTCATAAATCAATCCTAGAGTATACACAGGTGTCCTAGAGCAGATCTAAATGGATCCTCTATCCACAATGAAGGATATTCATTTCCTTCTACAACTACCGCATTCCATCATCGATAATCAATGTCTAATCTCAAAGGTCCATCTCTTTTTTTAACAAAGAGTTACGGATATTCTCAAGAAAATACTGGGATAGATAAATATCCCATCCAACACCTACTATAATTGGAACTTAGGTTCTTCCGATTCCCATAGTGTTAAGCAACACTGATACCAACAAAATTATTCCCTGGTGAAATTGTCATTCTAACAAATACCTCTCGGCATCATTAACCTTGCCAACTTTAAAAAACCGATCGATGACGATATCAAAGCAACTTGATTTGGCTCACAAAATATCATTACCTCAGTACCAATAAAATTGTCACCCGGTATGAGATCTTCATTATCGACACTATTTCCACAATCATTTCGATCGCCTACTCCACTTGCCCATGCAGCGGCAAGCCTAGGAGTTAATCCGACACTACATCTGATTACTCTCGGATTATACATGCATCTGAGAGACATTTTATATCATCATTTCTACAATCATAACATCCAAGTTAATATCAAGATATCCACCTCATATCAACCAAGTCAACTACAAAACAACTAAGTCAACTCTCCCACCATAATATAACATCTCCAACAATCAACCTCTAAACATCCAAAATCAATATCATACCCCTCTGATAATCATCACAGTAATCATCTCAACATCTCACCTGTTGGTGGAAACACAACTAATCCACATGATCCAAATATAGAAATCCTTCTAATCCTATCTATGAATGTTCTAGACAAAGATATATGTAAAGTACCAGTATCTCTCAATATATCATCAAGTAAGATAAACTATAGTAATACCTCAAATGATCAATCCTTCAACCATCTATAACTCCTCTCGAGTAAAGATATAAACTCATCCAACTTCTGCTCTTGGCGACTGAGCTCATGTAGGTGCAAAAGACTACCATGGAGAAACTAAAATCAACTGCCAAAACAGAGATGCAAATCGGAATAGCTCATAACCCATGACTCCAATCTTGCTCCTTTTATCCAACATTTGGAGACTTCTGATTTTAATAACTTGACCTGTAATATCTACTTATCGGTCTCCAACTCCTAAACACTTGTACGGAGTCATTTCTAAAATTCAGACTCGATCCAATGTCTTCCGGCAGGATCTGATAGAAGATCTAGACATCCAAAACCAAATGTAAGCCAATAAACCGTGGGTGACTTAAAACATCCATTCAAATTCTTGAGCTATTAAGTGGTCGTAACCTCTGCAAGTCTCATGACTTTGCACGGTACACCCTTACCAAGCGATTACCATATCTGAAACTCAAGGATTTCCTGACAATGATTCAAAGGATTAACACGGGGAAAATACCCTCTCACAACATCACTACACCATGACCTAGTGATGTACTATTCCCTAAAGATTATTTCCTACATCCTTCACCAAGTACCGACTTGATCCCAATACTGGTATGCAATTAACTCCACTTTCTCTGTATAACACGAGTTAAGTACTCAAAAGTACCTTCAAAGTTATACAACCCAGCACGAACAACTCAAGAATCAAAAATCCCCATGAAACACCGTACTAACCCTCCGCTATCTGCATCAGAAATAGCCTACACGTCTTCCATTACCCAACAGGTAATGATCTGACTCGCATAATTAGTGAAAATCCCTAAGACTGTGGTCTTTGATTTCCACAAGAAATGGGATGACTTGACCCCTGCTTTCCGACTCGGTATCAGTCGGCTCTCAAAGGAAATTCACCTTTTTGACACAGGTTCAAGACTCACAGACTGAACAGGTCATTCACGTGGTCAACTCCAACTACGATTACGAATAGTAACCAACACACTAAATGTTATTTCCTGTTATAACCACTAAATGCATAGCTAATCTAACCAGGAGTATAAACACTAATGGCAACTCCGGCTGATCGCCTTGGTGGGCGACCCCTACTACGAGTCTGCACATGTGTCATAACTCTGTAGACCTTTCTGGCAACTCCATCGCCAGAGATCTCAATGTCCACTTGCGTGGTTGCCCTGCACCACGTTTTGGCGTGAGAGCATGCCCACCATGTTTCATATTGCTAAATTATTACCCAAGTATTACTATGAGTAAAAATATATAAAATTAATCATCTTACCTATTTGCCGCCAGGAGAGGTCCCATCATCGCCAAATCCCCAAATTGACCTCGTCAATAATACCTCGAATTTTTGAAACATAAAAATCGTCGAAAATCCATACCAATCCAAATATTCCCAGATTGACTCGCAAAAACCTGCCAAACGTGGCGAACTCCAAAAATCCAAATACCCTTAGGAACTCGAAAACTTGGCTTTTATACCAAATAAATTGTCATACCCCGGAGGAGTCCCCGCCAGACAAAAATCCGACAGCATCTCCCCTATACGGGCGACAATACAAAACTTGTATACAAGGCCCACACGGCCTACTATACATCGGTCAACACGACCGAAATAAAAACCACACATGCAGGTCATAAAATAGGCATCAGGTCAACAATCAAAGTAAATAACAAAAAGCTACCATATCTAGACTTACCCCTTCTGCCATCTGAGCAGGAACACTCAACCAAACCAATCGAATAAAAGTCCGAATAGAAGTCCATAAGGACATAACAAATATCACCCAAAATATCCACGAGAATAAATCCAAAACACAAGTCTTACACATGTCCTCTAATCAATGTCAATATAACTGAAAACATAAAACCAAAAACAAACGAAACCATTACGATGAGGGGGATTGGTAGCTGGACTCTCTTGGCAGTTTCATCCTGAAATAGATATAAAGCAATGGGGTAAGTTCAACGAACTCAGCGGATAATAGTCGATATGCATAGTAAGATATATCTAACAATAATAATCATGCCAGTACAGTCTCCTAATCAATAATAGAAAATGCAAGAAAGAAATGCAAAAGACTATACTTACCTGAATCTCCTATCCTGACATAGGTGTATGAGCCATACTAGCAGAAATAAGGTCATTAGACCAAATACAAAAATGTATCCTGTATGCATGTCAATCATATGTAACAACCAAGGCAACAACCAAAATGCAGCAAACACAATACAAATGTCATCCATGCAATATGCATGCGATGCAAATGACATAGTCACCCCTGACGCCAGTCAGCCGCCTCACACGTGATGGTGAAGCCGAGTGGATAGGGCTATGACAACTGTGCACTCTGCCATCACTGCTCCTGAGTGACCTGTTGGGTTTTCGGTACCGCGGTGAGTGTGTGTTCGAACATGTTTCGTAAACATGTGCACAGCAGAAGAAATAAAAATAATAAATCTACATTTATTACAACACACACATCACACGCATGCATAGTACAACATGTGTAGACATAACTGTAAATTTAAATTTTGCAATAAAAGGAAATTTAACTACGTATACCTTACGTATCACGTGTAGCGGGAAAGGCATCAACCGGAACAATCCTCACTAGAATCGTCTCTATCCGTATCATTTCCTCGTCCTACGGATTCTAGTTACTGCACATGTATCGAAGAGTACCTTACTCTAAACATGTAATGCTTTGACCAAAGACTTTAGTAACAATCCGACGAGAGGCCATGGATATACATCTCCTCACAAGGAGTGGTGAATCCTTTATAGGCTATTCAAACACCTTTGATCACTTCGACTTATACCCAATCATCCCGGGTCCACATCTCCTCAGAGATGCTTGCTTAAGATGTCAAAGCATAAGTCTTCATGATCAAGATGACTTGAATACCGCAAGTCAAAGGAACATCGCACTTAAGCTACAGTAAGAACTTCATTGACATATCTATATATGCAGAGAACCATATGAAGTCTTACGGCTGGTCACTCCAATGAACTAGTTACCATAACTAGCATCCACGATTAACTCCGGACATCACAATGTCTCCAGCCAGTGAGAATCATCTTCTTGGATACTCCAAGGAGTATACCTCGTGCTAGTCTCGACAGAATCAATGGTGTCCAAATCCATCAATTCATCGACTAGGGATAATTCCGATACATCACAATTACACATGTAGAGATACTCACTAGTTGTGATCCAATCACAAATTCTCTCATGCTGTGATTCGTATCGCGGACATTCAGTAAATGAGTTTAAGATCCAATCAAATACATGAAACCATGTATACTCAAATAATGAATCTTCATTTATCATATAAATGGTTCATACATAAGGCGATTGCCTTAGGACATCTCTCATATATTACTAACAGACTCCCACTTGGCCTAATACCAATCGCTACGGTATCCAATACCATAAGCTCTAACATGACCCTTAAACTTACTTTGAGGTAATGCCTAAGTCAAAGGATCCGCTAAGTTCCTTTCAGTGGAGATTTTCTCGATTTGTATTTTTATCCTACTGATGATCTCTCTGATAAGATGATAGCGGCGAAACACATGTTTGGATCGTTGATGAGACCTTGGCTCTTTCGCCTGTGCAATTGCTCCATTGTTGTCGCAGTAGACCGGTATTGCTTCAACAATGGCTGGAATCACACCAAGTTCATAAATGAACTTCTTGATCCAAACCGTTTCCTTTGCTGCTTCCGAAGCTGCAATGTATTCTGCCTCAGTGGTAGAATCCGCTACAGTATCTTGTTTGGAACTTTTCCAACTCACTGCGCCCCCATTCAAGGTGAACACGTATCCAGACTGAGACCTAGAATCATCCTTGTCTGTCTGGAAGCTGGCATCCGTATACCCGCGTATCACCATGTCCCCTTCTCCATATATTAGGAACACATCCTTAGTTCTTCTTAAGTGCTTAAGGATCGTCTTAACAGCCACCCAATGATCCATTCCTGGATCAGACTGGTATCTGCTCGTGACACTCAGAGCATACGATACTTCGGGCCTCGTACATAACATAACATACATGATAGATCCTATTGCAGATGCATAGGGAATCTTACTCATGCAAATCCTCTCGTCTTCTATGCGCGGACACAGACTTCGAAAGGTGTACCCCATGCCTGATGGGTAGGAAACCTTTCTTGGATTCCGACATGCTAAACCTCTTTAGCACTCGGTCTATATATGTAGACTGTGAAAGACCAAGCAACCGTTTCGATCTATCTCTATAGATCTTAATCCCGAGGATATAGGTTGCTTCTCCCAGGTCTTTCATGGAGAATGTCTTGGATAACCAAACCTTAACTGACTGTAAGATTGAAACATCGTTTCCTATAAGTAATATGTCATCGACATACAATACTAGGAACACGACTGCACTCCCACTAACCTTCTTGTACACACAAGGTTCGTCTGGATTTTGTGAGAAATCAAACTTTTTGATTGTCTCATCAAAACGAATATTCCAGCTCCTGGATGTTTGCTTCAATCCATATATGGACCGTCGCAATTTGCATACCTTGGTTTTATCAACCGATGTGAATTCCTCAGGTTGTATCATATACACGTCCTCGAGTAGGTTTCCATTAAGGAAAGCTCTTTTCACATCCATCTGTCTTATCTCATAATCATAATGAGCCACTATGGCCAGGAGCATCCGAATGGATTTAAGCATAGCTACAGGCGAATATGTTTTGTCATAATCAACACCTTGTTTTTGACGATATCCTTTCGCCACTAATCTAGCTTTATAGGTAATCACATTACCATCCATGTCGATTTTCTTCTTGAAAACCCACTTGCACCCTATAGGCTTGATGCCTTCAGGTGGGTCAACCAAGTTCCAAACTTGGTTTTATACATGAAATCCATTTCCCCTGAAAAGGTACATATACATGGAATCCATTTCCGACTTCATGGCATCAAGCCATTTATCCCTTTCTGAACTTGTCAGCACTTCTTCATAACTGGTAGGCTCCTCATCATCAATGAGTAACACGTCGTTCGATTCACTTATGAGAAATCCATATCTCTTAGGAATGTTACGTGTTCTACCAGATCTATGAAGATGTGGTGTTACAATAGGTCCAGCCGATTGCTCATCACTATGAGTTGTCGGCTGTTGTGCTTCACTAGGTATCTTATCAATGTCTATTTGAGTCTCTCGAGCCTCCTTAAGCTCGACGACACTCCCACTGTTTTCTTGCAAGAGAAACTCTTTCTCTAGAAACACAGCATGCCTTGAAACAAACACCTTTTGTTCCACAGGATGATAGAATTAGTAACCCCTTATTTCCTTAGGGTATCCAATAGACATTTATCAGACTTAGCATCCAATTTGTCTGATACAGTCCGCTTCACATAAGCAGGACAACCCCATATCTTCAAGTAAGATACATGAGGTTTCTTACTATTCCATATCTCATATGGAGTAGTGGAGACTACCTTAGTTGACATTCTATTTAACAAGTAAACAGCTGTCTGAAGTGCATAGCCCCAAAATGACTTGGGAAGATTCGCATGATTCATCATTGACCTGACAATGTCCAACAAGGTCCGGTTACGCCTTTCAGATACACCATTATGCTGTGGTGTATATGGCGGAGTCCATTGAGACAATATACCATTGTCTCTTAGATAATCAAGAAACTCTTAACTTAAGTATTCACCACCTCGATCCGATCGAAGTATTTTAATACTCTTGTCATGTTGTTTCTCTACTTCATTTCTGAATTCTTTGAACCTTTCAAAGGCTTCAGACTTGTGTTTCATCAAGAACACATACCCAAACCGTGAGTAATCATCGGTGAAGGTAATGAAGTAGCTTTAGCCTCCTAAAGCTTGAGTTGACATAGGTCCGCATACATCAGTATGTATTAGACCTAGCAACTCTCCCACTCGTTCACCTTTTCCTGTAAAAGGTAACTTAGTCATCTTGCCTTTTAAGCATGATTCGCATGTATCGTATGAATCTAATTCAAACGATTCCAGAATTCCACATCGGTGTAATTCGGACATGCGTTTCTTGCTTACATGGCCAAGACGACAATGCCACATATAGGAGTCTAATTGATTATCCTTTCGAGCATGCTTGTTGCTCGCTTCGATATTGAAAACATCACTGGATACGTCCAACGTATAAACACCATTGCTTAAAGTTCCAGTCCCATAAAGAACTCCATTCAAAGTTATGTAACAGCAATTGTTACTAAAAGTGAAATGGTACCCATTTCTATTTAACCAAGAAATAGAAATGATGTTCTTTATCAACGAAGGAACATAAAAGCAACTGTCCAGTTCTAAGACAAGTCCTACAGGGAGTTTTAACAAATACGTTCCGATGGCGAGTGCAGCAACCTTTGCTCCATTCCCAACACGTAAATTTGACTCTCCCTTGACGAGTCTTCTTCTATTCCTTAGCCCATGTATGTCATTACATATATGTGAGCCACACCCAGTATCCAATACCCAAGTGTCTGAGGAAATAGAATGACAATCAATAACGAAGATATATAAAAAAGATGGAGCATCTTATGCCTTATTCTTCTTCACGGACTCAAGATAAATCTTGCAATTTCTTCGCCAATGGCCCTACTTGCCATAATGATGACAAGTTCCCTTTTGAGCTGGTTCTGCCTTTTTAGCTTTTTTCTTCTTCCCCTTCTATTGTTCCTTTGACTCCCTCTTAGAACCTTTCTTCGAGGAATCAACTAACAACATCGTCCCCTGCTCATGCTTCTCAGAAGGCTCCACAGTCTTCAACATGTTGAGCAATACCACAGATGAACCTTCTTGCATCTCAGAGGTGAAGAGGAGCTTGGAGACTTCGAACCTTTCGAATCTCACTTGCTTATCAAACAACTCATAAAGATGAAGGACTACGATATGAGCATCCATATGCTCATGTTGCTTTCGTAGCTTGGGTTCCATCATGGCTAGCATGATGCAACTCATTTGTTCAGAATCACTCACATGTTTCTGATAGGCCAACAATTGGTCCAGAGTTGCATTGTCACTAGGATGGGCGGGAAGAGGCGCTTCGAGGACATTTGCAAGCTTTTCAACCTTGAGAATAATTCTCAAATTTCTAAGCCAGTCCAAAAAGTTCGGCCCAGTCAATTTATTCGAATCCAAAATGAAACGCAGATTCAATGACATCTTGATCAATCTTAGAAATATAAAACGAGCATATATGAGAAAGATGATTTTAAAATGCATCAATATACATTTATAAATCCCATTCATTTTTCAAATTTCAAAAACCCCAAAATCACTTCGGGAGATCGTAGGTCCATCTCCAAATGGGCTGATATCCATCATAGATATGAACAACCTTGGAGAGAGTCCAACAAGTCATTCATAACTACGATGGTAGGTATCAAATATACTGATTGCATATCATGTATATGCAACTATGACAATGTGCTATCAACTAATTGAATGTTCACACATACATCGGGTTGTTAACACATTAACAAGTATGCATCATATGCATAGCACCCAACTTCACCTCCCTTTACATCGACCTTGGAGAAAGTCCAACAAGCCGATGCTCCAGGTTAAAGCCAACCCATTAATCAAGAAATAGTTTTAATATGGTTAGAGCGCATTCAACCAATTAGCCCGGCTTGGAGAGAGTCCAACAACCAAATCTAACGATTGACCTCTGACTCTTACCATATTAGTATTAAACTATTCCATGGTTAGAACATGTTCGGGTTCGAGCCGGGCTTGGAGAGAGTTCAACAACCCGAACAAGAAACGGAACTCTGGTTCTAACCATATTAATGGAAGGTGTAGGCTTTAATATTGAGTTAGGATTTTTATGTCTCATCCTCTTTGCATGCAAATAACTATTATCTATATGGCATGACATACATGACATACATCTACATGTCAGGACACGCATGACATAATGATATGCATCTAATGCAATTACATGACATACAATTATGTCATGTATAATATTTCCTTATATGTCATAACTATTTATGGAAATAAAATATGTTTAAGATTTGATTCTCCAAATCAAATCATGATTAAATTAGGAAAAAAAATTACAAATCTAATCACATATTTTATTTGTGGAAATAGTTGATTAAGGAAAGTCAATTTAGGAAACCAATTTCCTAAATCATCAAAACTACTTATGGAAATAAAATATTTTAAGATTTGATTTCCTAAATCAAATCAAGATTAAATTAGGAAACAAATTTCCAAAATCTAATCTAATATTTTATTTATGAAAATATTAATTTCCATAAATACTTCCAACTTTCCAAAAGTGGAAGATTTCCATAAATACTTCTAGACTTTCCAAAATTGAAAAATTTCCATAAATACTTCTAACTTTCCAAAAGTAGAAATTTTTTAGAAATATCATTATGACTATCGCAAAACCATTTTACGATTATGTCGAAACACAACCTGGGCTATGATACCACTGTTGGGTTTCCGACACCGCGGCGAGTGTGTATTCAAATATGTTTCGTAAACATGTGCACAGCAGAAGAAATAAAAATAATAAATCTACATTTATTACAACACACACATCACATGCATGCATAGTACAACATGTGTAGACATAACCGTAAATTTAAATTTTGCAATAAAAGGAAATTTAACTACGTATACCTTACGTATCACGTGTAGCGGGAAAGGCATCAACCGGAACGATCCTCACTAGAATCGTCTCTATCCGTATCATTTCCTCGTCCTACGGATTCTAGTTACTGCACATGTATCGAAGAGTACCTTACTCTAAACATGTAATGCTTTGGCCAAAGACTTTAGTAACAATCCGACGAGAGGCCATGGGTATACATCTCCTCACAAGGAGTGGTGAATCCTTTATAGGCTATTCAAACACCTTTGATCACTTCGACTTATACCCAATCATCCCGGGTCCACATCTCCTCAGAGATGCTTGCTTAAGATGTCAAAGCATAAGTCTTCATGATCAAGATGACTTGAATACCGCAAGTCAAAGGAACATCGCACTTAAGCTACAGTAAGAACTTCATTGACATATCTATATATGCAGAGAGCCATATGAAGTCTTACGGCTGGTCACTCCAATGAACTAGTTACCATAACTAGCATCCACGATTAACTCCGGACATCAGAATATCTCCAGCCAGTGAGAATCAACTGCTTGGATACACCAAGGAGTATACCTCGTGCTAGTCTTGATAGAATCAATGGTGTCCAAATTCATCAATTCATCGACTAGGGATAATTCCGATACATCACAATTACACATGTAGAGATACTCACTAGTTATGATCCAATCACAAATTCTCTCATGTTGTGATTCGTATCGCGGACATTCAGTAAATGAGTTTAAGATCCAATCAAATACATGAAACCATATATACTCAAATAGTAAATCTTCATTTATCATATAAATGGTTCATACATAAGGTGATTGCCTTAGGACATCTCTCATATATTACTAACATGACCGAGTGGACAGGATGTTGTCGGAGTACACCTATCCTCCTACCCCAAACAGAGTGAGGGAGCAAAGCTCTCATCTCCCGGTATCATAGACCAGAAGAGGGATCCCTGCCCGCTACCACGCTACCTCACCACTACCCATGAGCGGGCCAGCGGAGCCTAATAGAGGTACTGCACACACCCTTCTGATGTACCACTAATCTATGAGTGGCTGTGTGTGCAGAACATGTAACTGGCTGCGGGCTCAACTACAAAGGAACCCCGACCAGCCAGCATGCAATCATGCAAGATGGTGCATGACACTAAAGCATGTAACACCAACCAAAATACGTCTCCAAATAATATGCACAAGCAAATGAGTACATATCAAATGACCTAGGTATACAGAGAAAGTATATCTAAAAGCTAGTCAAGTGCATGTCGCAACTCCCAAATTAAGTACACATAGCAGGCATCAAGATAATATCGACTAAGATAACAATGCATGTATCATGTATGACACAGTGACATACAAGGTAGATAAAACATAAAAATTATTGCAAGCTATAACCAACTAAGAATATCAACATGACAATATCTAAAAGATAAGTCAAAATACCCACTTGCTATGAAACTCGTGACAACTATCTTCATGCCCGTAGACCTGTCTTGTGATCGAAACCTGCATATAATAGACATTTTGATTAAGTGCTAGCATACAACAAATGATCAAATCGAATCCTACATCGACTTCGTATCCGATCAACTAGATTGATTTAGTTATCCTATTAACCTAATCAATCCTCCATATCAATCCCTATCCACCATTCACAGAATACGCAACCCCTTCAATCATACCTCAATGAAATATCCCCTTCACCAAAACGACCACATTGTCATATATCAAACCTGATAAAAACATAGCTCAACCTAAATCTTACCTCAAACTCGATCCAACCCTTCGATCCCACAAATTGGCACCCACAGTCCATTTATAGCCGTTAACAACCAACACAACCCATTCTATTCACCGAAACAACCCACACGCTTTTTCTCCTCTCACTCACAGCCGTTACAACAACACTCACTCTATTCGCAGCCCATAACCGAGCCACTCCCAGATCCATCAACCATTACCACAACACAACCACCAAAAAATATAGCAATTTACAGCTAAAAGAGAGGCTAGATCAAGCTTACCAGCCTTGGAAGTCTCTCGGCAACCCTCTTCCTCCTATCCTCTATTCACTGACGCCGGATCACTGCCCCTATTGACAAATCAAGCTCAGTGAAGGAAAAATCCCATCTTGAACCTAGATCTCGTCCAAAGTAAGGACAGGAGCAGAGCTTACCTATCTCCGGTGACTACCGACAGCGAAATCCACAGAACCAGCAACCCTGTTCACCGGCTGCGATCGGTGCTCAAAATCTTCCGGCGACGCTCGGCTAGAAGGGCTGCGAAATCCAAAATCGAGGAAATAATTTGGGATGGCTTAAATAGGAAGCTTAAACTTAGAGTTAGAGTAATTAACCCGTTTAAATTAATCTATTATTCCAATTATCGTATAAATCCCTAAATATTCCATTAAAAATTCTGAATAAAATTCCACAACTAATTTCTTAATCAATTAGTGATATTTTTTTTATTTTTTTTTAGTATTTTACATAAAGAATGAATGAAAAACAAGTAAACAAAACTTTACACAATAATTTTTGCTTGAGAGCTCTTGTGGTTACTTTGGAAGCTTTTGAAGACCCTGAAAATGCACCAGCACTTCACTTCAAAATCGTTCGAGAAACCTTAGCCGAAATCTTTCACGAGATGCTCCTTTTATGACATGCATCAAGATGATTTTGCACCTCGCAATCGACTGCCCAAAGGCACCAGTCAAATGCCCACAGTATCAGTCTCACAATGGATTTAATTCATGTTGGACTCTCCCAACGGATACCTTAGAAGTCGACTGCTGCATCACCAGTCGACTGCCCAGTTGACTATCGGAGCTTCTATGCTCTGATCGCTTATGATCAATCGACTGCCCATACATGGCAGTCGACTGCTAGTGACATCGCAGTAGTCGAGTTGCAGTCGACTGGTCATAATCTCAGTCGATTGCTACGAGTCAATTGAGCTTCCGAGTGTTGAACACCCGACCAGTTGACTGGTTCATAATTTTAGTCGATTGGTAAACCTCAAACACCCCAAGTATGATCTCCTCATACTTGATTGATCATCCTTAGCTTAGACCTAAGCCTTCTAGTCACCTCCATCAGCCTCAGGATCCATTCGAGCCCTTCACGACTTATTCATCCTTCGCACTAGCTTTCAGGTGCTTCCATCGACTATGTCATGCTAACCGGGTTCTTTGCCAAGGTTAATTTGGACTTATGCCACCAAGACCACATGTTTGGATTTTACGTTGTCAAAACCTCACCCTTGGACTTCTCAATTGCCAAGTTCGACTTTCAATTTCCAAGACCATGCTTGGACCTTTCAATTGTCAAGACTATGCTTGAACTTTCACATGCCAAGACCTTGTTTGGACTTTTCAATTGCCAAGTACTCATGACTTGGACTTTCACATGCCAAGACCATGCTTGGACTTCTTAATTGTCAAGCACCCTATTAGTGCAGGGGCACCAGATAATCAAATATGGGTTTTGATTATGGCAAAGACACAAAGTTAAGCTTATATATGTTATCTCATGAGCTGAATCAAGTGTGCAAGAATGCTAAGCTAAGCTAAAGGTCAGTGACACATAGAGAAAACCGTGGTGGTCGGGCGACACCAAGAGGACTTCGGAGGGAGCAAAAGAAATCAGGTGGAGACTAGAAGCAAAGCTTCAAAGGTAAAGGTAAAGGTTGATGTAAGCTCGTGTGAGTGAGTGTAAGTTAGGTCGTGTCCTCCGTACGGGGACATCCTTAGGCGACGATCCGACTAAGACATCCCATCGAAGGTCTATGTCAAGATCGGACGGTAAATGGCCGTCGAACTCACTTATATATGTTTCATTTTTGAGCTAACTTTCCAATGCAGTCGAAAACCCTAGCTAGCGATCATTGGCTATTGTGATCGATTCTTGATCATCATCATTCGGTCAACCTCGAGGAGAGTCAAAACTTCACCCCCTTATCTTAGGGTGAGGTGGCCTTTGATGATAAGGATTGAGCTCAACGTCTAAGGTTCTTAAAGGCTATAAAAGAAGGGCCATTCTTCACCATTTCAGGAATCCCAATTTCTCTCAATTGCTCCCGTAACGCCGCTACTCTACGACGATCCTACGATGACGAAGCATTGTCGAAGCGATGACAATCCGGGCTCAAATTCCATCTCTTGAGTCGTCGGTAAAAGCTTTACTTTAAGTTCATTTCAAATCTTGTAAACTTTACTTTTATCGGAGCTTTAATCGCAACGAGGAGAGGGGGAGTGTCCCTCTACCTCGAGTCTTTGCTATTTCTTGTACTCGCTTACTCCTACCTCCAACGAGGAGGAGTATTTTAGTGATTTGCCCTTCGTAAATAGTCAAGGACCGTTAGGGCCTTGGATTAGCAGCCGAAAGACTATGAACCAAGTAAAATTGCATTTGTCTTACTTACTTTCTGCTGCACTTTACTTTTATCGCTTATCGAATCAACGAACAAACGAAAAATTATTTTGCGCTATTCACCCTCCTCTAGCGCTCATATCGATCCAACAAGTAGTATCAGAGCCGGGGTGCTACGATTTGGTGAAACCACCAATCTAGCAACTGTTTATAGATTTTTCTTGTTTATTTTTTGTTTTTCGACTTTTTCGTTTCGTTTGATTTCGTTCTCCCGCACTACTAATCCAAGACGAAAAGTCTTGGTACATTTGGTTGTTTTTGTTTTTGTGAGGTATTATTTTTTATCTAAATGGTCCATCTCGAAGGGTTTAGTACCGTCCGACCTCCGTTTTACAATGGAGACAACTTCCGTTACTGGAAAGGTTGGATGGAGTGCTTCCTAAAGACCCAAATCGAGATGTGGATCATAATCCAAATTGGATTCACGCTTCCTACTAATGAAGTGGGTGAATCATTGGATTATGATCAATGGACGAACGTCATGAAAAGACAAGTGGAAGCCGACGCCAAGGGAGCCTAAATCCTTCAATGTGGTTTGTCCAAAGAAGAGCTAAACTGCATCGACCCCTTCATCAGTGCGAAGGACCTTTGGAACAAGCTCGTAGAGCTACACGAAGGAACCGATGATGCGAAGGTGTGTAAACGTGACTTATTTTTCAATAAGTTGTATAACCTTAAGATGCAGGAACACGAGACGACAACACAACTACACGCTCATATACAAGACATCGTCAACAGCCTGCACTCCATCGGACAAAAGGTCGAGAATCGAGACCTTATAAGGTATGAACTTAATGCCTTTCCTAGGACTACCTTGTGGGCATCCATGGTCGATGCCTACAAGATTTCTAAGGACCTCTCTAAAATTAGACTAGATGAATTATTTTTGGAATTTGAACTTCATGAACAAACTAACGTGGTCCGAGTCGAGAAAGGAGTTGCCTTACTTGCAGGTCAAAGAAGAAAAGGAAAGAGCAAGCCACCTCCCGAGCAAGAAGATGAATCCGAACCCGAAGGCGAATCCGAGTCTGAATCCGAAGAGGAGGCTGCAATAGTGAACATGGTGCAGAGGATTGTTCGAAAAGAAAGAGAGATATCAAAGAACAAAAAGAGGGTGCAATTCAAATCAAAGCAAAAGGGAGCAAAAAAAGTCTTTCATGCAACTTGGGACAACGAAGAAGAAGGCATCGGCAGAGCATACATGGCAAGACCAGAAGAGTTCAAGTCAAAGTCCGAAGCCGAGTACGAATCCAACTACAACTCCGACTTTGACCCTGAAGACTACTTCGAGAAGAGACTCAAAGTCGAGCTGAAAGAGAAAGTCAAGGTTAGCCATTCTTTAATTAGTAAGCTTTATCATGCAATTAAAATGCTAACTAGGAAATTAGCTAAGTCCGAGTCTAGGGTCGAGTCCTTGCTTGAGGAGGTTGAAATCTGTTAGGGCAATCTCTTGCCATAATATGGTTTTGATGGTGTGGCAAAGGGTTTAAGTTAGTTTGATATGTTGATTTGATATGTGCGTTGAAGTCGTGCAGGACTTAGTAATTCGCACATGGAGCCATGGTGAGTTTCACATCTCATGACTCGTGCCTTGAGTCAGTGAAGGATAGCTTTGCGGAAGCCGTGCGCTTGGAGCATCCGAGGGACCGCCGGACGAGGAGCTTGGAGTGAAGCCGGAGGAAGTAGACTTCGAGGCAAGAGACGCGAAGGAGCATTGTAGAGCCGTGCGCCTGATGTTGCCGAGGGACGTGGCCGCGAACGAAGAGAACTTCGAAGGCGAGGGACTCCAAGGGATGAGAGTGAGCGATTGTAACCCGGGAAGGGTAGCTCTTAGGTGAAACTTGGCCATTTGGCCAAGTGTCGGATGAGTTTTTTCCCGACACATGTCACAGCCGATCGCGTCGATGGTTCGATCGATCGTCTAATTTTGAATCAAGTTGATCGATCATTGCGCATAGGCAATCGATGTGATGGTTGATCGATGGTATCAGGGCGGACGCATCGATCGATTTCAGCGCAGCACAGAATGGAGTCGACCTCGTTGAGGACTCGACTGGTTGACATCAGTCGACTGATGGGTGCCATCAGTCGACTGATGCCAGTACCGTTAGATAGTATCCAACGTGGAAAGCGGCCGTTATTGGGAAACGGCTACAGCACCAGTCGACTGATGTGTGCCATCAGTCGACTGCTCCTGTGTCAACGAGAAGAAACCCTCTTCCTCTATAAAAAGGAAGGGGATGAGGCTTTGGGGGGTTAATGCTTGAACGCCCAACTACTCCCAAAGTGCCCTAAATGATTTTCCACTCTTCTACTTGCTCTAATCTTTATTCCATTGTAGAAGAGTGATCTTTGTGTAAAAGAGGTTACCTCCACCTAGCTTTGTGCAAAGGAGAGATCTAGTGGATAGATTTCGGAGCGATTCACTGTGGACGAATCGGACCGTGGATTAGCGGCGTAGCCGTGAACCACGTTACATCTCCGTGGTTGTATTGTCTTTGTTTTATTTCTATTTGCTTGTCTTAGTTTATTGCTTCCGCTTGCGCTAACGTTTTGTAGACGAGCGAATTATGACATCCAACGAACGAGGGCTATTCACCCCCCCTCTAGCCAGCCATTCGTACCGATCCGACCCAACAAGTGGTATCAGAGCCAAGGTTGCTTGTCACCGGACTAACCACCGCAACAAGCTCTACATTAAAAATGGCCGGCTCAAACATCCATCCTCCGAAATTTGAAGGAGAATTCGCTTGGTGGAAGAAGCGAATGGAGGTATTTTTTGAAATGGATTTTGACATTATGATTACAATGGAATCCGGTTTCGTTTTGCCTAGGGATGAAGAAGGGAAGCCAATAGAGAAATCTAGGTGGACCAAAAAGCAAAGGGAAGAGCACCTTGCAAACTCGAAAGCCAAGCATCATCTTTTCAATGTGCTTCCCCAACAAGAAATCAACCGAATAGGAGAATGCCTAAGCGCTAAGGAGATGTGGGAGAAGCTAATTGAGCTTCATGAAGGCACATCCGAGGCGAAGCTAGCAAGGAGAGATCTCCTTCGCTCCCAACTATCCAACATTAAATTAGAAAAGGGAGAAAAGGTAATTTCTTTGCATTCTAGATTCAAAGAAATTTTAAATGGACTAACAAGTGTAGGAGAAAGGATTTCCAACCGGGATATGGTAATGAAGGCCATAGATGTCTTTCCCTGGTCCTCAAAATGGAGCTCCATGGTGGACTCATTCTATATCTCCAAGAACTTAGAAGTAAGCACCTTGGAGGAATTTTTCTCAACAATGGAGCTTCACAAAACTAGGCTTGAAGGAATACAAGAGGAGCCTAGAATTCAACCCTCAAGAGGAGTAGCCTTGATGGCAAACAAGGGGAAGAAGAAGATGGAAGTCCCCTCCTCCTCATCCGATGAAGCCTCTACCTCCTCCATGGATAGCACGGAAGAAGCCTACATGGTAAGGAAGGTAAGGCGTGCATTTAAGAATCTTAGATTTGATAAATCTCATGATAGGAATAGAAGACCAAGGGGGAAGGTCATATGCTATAATTGCCGAGGAGAGGGGCACATAAGGGACAATTGTCCCCTCCTAAACAAGAGCAAGGAAGAGAAGAAAAAGAAGGAAGAAAAGAAGAAGAAGAAAGGGAGCAAGAGAAAGGAAGAAGAGAAGAAGGCAAAAGGAAAAGGGAAGGTCATGGCACTCAAAGCCAAGACATGGGATGACGTTGCCCCATCCTCCTCATCCGAAGAAGAAGAGCATGTCTACTCCAACCTAGCACTAATGGCTCTTCATGACTCGGATTGCTCCTCCTCCACCGAAAATGAAGGATCAAGCTCAAGTGGAGAGAGCTCAAATGAAGGGGGAGCTTCTACATCCTCATCATCCGAAGAAGAAGAAGAAGACATGGAAACTATGGTAACAAATGCTTCTCCTAAGAAAATAGTTTCCATAATCTCTAGTTTAACTAAGGACTTATTTGGCATGAAAAAGAAAAATAAGAGCATGCTAGATAAAATTAAGGCATTGGAAAATAAGCTAGAAAATGCATGCTTAAATGATGATGCTTGCTCACATGACTATATGCCTTTGGATGTTAATGATGCATGCATAGAGGAAAATAGGGCATTAAGGGAAAAGGTAGATTATTTAACCAAAGCCCTAGGAAAATTCACAATTGGCTCCAACACATTAAATATGATCATAGGGAGCCAAAGGGCAAGCTTTAACAAAAAGGGCCTAGGATACAAAGAAAAGAAAAATGAAAAGGCCTACAAATGCCTAATAGCTAGGGGACAAGATAAAAAGAAAGTAATTGCTAGAAAATGGATTCCCAAGGAATATCTAGTGAACCCAATAGGAAAGAACTTATTTTGGGTTCCAAAATCCATCCTTAAGGGTTAGAAAACCCCTAGGGTAGTCAACCATATGGAATTGACCTATATCATATTTTGGTTGACTTAGGATGACGGGACAACATTTTTAGAATAGTGTTGGGTGATGATAACGTACCCATAAATAGATAATAATGCTTAAATCATGATAATTGATGTAATTCCTATGTATATTTGCAATCATGATTTATGAAATTTGGCACGTTATCATGAGAAATAGGTTTGAATCATGCTTTAGGTGATACTTTGTTTATTATCATCATATAATACCTAATGCATGATTATAATTTGATGAAAACATGTATTTCATGATCATAATGTAAAATTCATTCATATATGCCTTTATGATCATGATGGATGTTAGGTTGGTACTTAACCTTGATAGAATTGCATGAATATATTGGTTAAGTATGCACAAATACCCCCTAGGAGGCATCTCACACTCACTATAGGCTAACTTGATTGAAAACTTAGCATGATTGAGATGTTAGGATGATACAAATGTCCACTAATGCCTATGACATTTAGATGGTAATTTAAAGTATCAAAATAGCAATAATAGACCAATCATGGGGAAGGCTTATGTTTAATTCATAGACATATTGCCCAAAGATCATGGTTGGATATTTCATATGTTTTCAAAACAATTTCTTACTTTAAAATACATGTATTCATGTTTTTGAAACAATTGGATGCAAGACTAGGTGTTAAAATGGATACTCTTATGATCAAAAACCTAGTAGTTTTTAAAGCTTTTGGATTTTTGGCAGATACGTGAAAATATAATGATTTTTCATGAAAACATATTTTTCACTGATAGATATACTTAAAAGAAATGTGTTCCCCAAATTTCATGATTTTTTGAATTTTTTGGAATTTTTAATGCATTTCAAAATCGAAAAAATTCGAAATCCACGATCGCCGATCATTGGTATCCGAACGATCATGATCGATGGCCTGATTATCAGACCAGTAAAAGATGAAGTTCGATTTCAAATCAACTTATGGTATTTTCTTTCTATTAGACTTGATGCCATGTGTTTTTAACTTAGTAATAATCTTTTTGATGGTGTCAAAGGGGGAGAAATGATTATGTTTAAGTTAATTATGATAGGGGGAGAAATTAAGGGAGAAATGATTATGTTTCATGGATTAAGGGGGAGTTGCATGTTGCTATATCATGATTATGTTTACATGCTTTCTTTCCTTTAAAATTTATATCAAATATTTTTACCTAACTTAAACGGATTGCCACACATCAAAAAGGGAGAGATTGTTAGGGCAATCTCTTGCCGTAATATGGTTTTGATGGTGTGGCAAAGGGTTTAAGTTAGTTTGATATGTTGATTTGATATGTGCGTTGAAGTCGTGCAGGACTTAGTAATTCGCACATGGAGCCATGGCGAGTTTCACATCTCATGACTCGTGCCTTGAGTCGGTGAAGGATAGCTTTGCGGAAGCCGTGCGCTTGGAGCATCCGAGGGACCGCCGGACGAGGAGCTTGGAGTGAAGCCGGAGGAAGTAGACTTCGAGGCAAGAGACGCGAAGGAGCATTGCAGAGCCGTGCGCCTGATGCTGCCGAGGGACATGGCCGCGAACGAAGAGAACTTCGAAGGCGAGGGACTCCAAGGGATGAGAGTGAGCGATTGTAACCCGGGAAGGGTAGCTCTTAGGTGAAACTTGGCCATTTGGCCAAGTGTCGGATGAGTTTTCCCGACACCAGTCGACTGCCATGTCATGGCAGTCGACTGCTCTGAGTCGATGGTTCGATCGACTGGTCTAATGTGGCTGAATCAAGTTGATCGATGCCCGATATGGGCGATCGGTGATATGATCGATCGGCTAAAGGGACGGTCGTGATATCGCGTGCGGGCACAGAATGGAGTCGACCTCGTTGAGGACTCGACTGGTTGACATCAGTCGACTGATGGGTGCCATCAGTCGACTGATGCCAGTACCGTTGGATAGTATCCAACGTGGAAAGCGGCCGTTATTGGGCAACGGCTATAGCACCAGTCGACTGATGTGTGCCATCAGTCGACTGCTCTTGTGTCAACGGGAAGAAACCCTCTTCCTCTATAAAAAGGAAGGGGATGGGGCTTTGGGGGGTTAATGCTTGAACGTCCAACTACTCCCAAAGTGCCCTAAACGATTTTCCACTCTTCTACTTGCTCTAATCTTCATTCCATTGTAGAAGAGTGATCTTTGTGTAAAAGAGGTTACCTCCACCTAGCTTTGTACAAAGGAGAGATCTAGTGGATAGAATTCGGAGTGATTCACCGTGGACGAATCGGACCGTGGATTAGCGGCGTAGCCGTGAACCACGTTACATCTCCGTGGTTGTATTGTCTTTGTTTTATTTCTATTTGCTTGTCTTATTTTATTGCTTCCGCTTGCGCTAACGTTTTGTAGACGAGCGAATTACGACATCCAACGAATGAGGGCTATTCATCCCCCCCTCTAGCCGGCCATTCGTACCGATCCGACCCAACAAAACCCTCAAACAAGAGGCCACTCTGACCTCTTCGACTAGTCGAGTTCGAGAGGAGGACTCAACTTGAGTTGAAAAACTCAAACAAGAGAACTCCCTCTTGAAAGGACAAGTCCAAGAGCTCGAGGCTCGGTTGGATAAGTTCTCAATAGGGTCCAAGAATCTGAACCGACTTCTTGGAACTCAGAGAGATGTGTACAACAGAGCCAGACTTGGGTTTAGTCCAAAGACTACGAATAGATCATATATGTCTATCATAAATTGTAGTCATCAACGAGTCCAAGCTTGGCTCCCGAAGACTCTCTTAAATTCACATATAAGTACCAATAGGTATTGGATTCCCCAAGATCAAGTTCATTCTTGAATAGACCATATTGGTTCAATGATCTAGGGGGAGCTAATACCAAAATAGTATACCCAATAACTTAGCATGATCAAACTTTTATTTTACTTTTTAGAATGGCTAGATAGGACAAGTAGTTAGTCAACTCTTAACAACATAGTATCAGGATGCGGCGAGATGATATTACATTAGGGAAACAAAGTCTCATGTATTCGAGCTAGATAAAGGTGTATCTAGCTTGGTGCACTTGACCGAGTGAAACTAGCTGAAGCTATCTCGCCGTATCCTAAACTAGTTAGACCAGAAAATAATCTTAAGTGACTCAAGTTATCATTTTCCTGAACTTGGCTTTGTCTAAGGAAGTGGTCGTTGTTCCGATCAAAGAAGGCCCCTGTGCCTCGCTATGACCTGGAAGCCAATTTCTCAAAAAGGTTACTTGTCGAGCTTAGGGTTAAATCCGAATCTAACCCAAGGTTGACCAACTTTAATTAAGTTCAAATCATCTCACATAACATTTAAGGCGAACAAATCTGAGACACATAGAATGAGTGAGATGATTAAAGAATAATTATAAAATACATAACTTCTTCAAAAAGATGTCTATTTTTTAACTATTACGCTTAAACAAATAATTATAGTCAGTTAATATTAACTATAAAACTCTCTAGGTCAAAGTTTAGCGTCCCCTAACTCTCTTATACCTCATATACTTGACTAAGAGCAAACTAATTCTAAGGGTTATAAATCTTCAAAGTTATTCTTGAAAATTAGCTTATAAATATTTTAAAAATCAAAGCTAAGTTTCAAAAACTTATTGTTGGTGCAGAGGGATATACCTCGAACCAATTTATTTAACCAATTCGAGACACATGCTTGGACTCATACTCACATTTTTATGCATGCTATAATATTATGCATTTTAAAACCCCTTATTTTTTATAAACCCCCGACCTTATTTTTGATTCATGGCAAAAGGGGGAGAAGAGCGTAAGTTAAGAGGGAGTACCACAAAATTTAAATTTAAAAAATTAAAGTATTTCTTTCAAAACTCACCTAGGTTAAGGGGAAGTTCTTTTAAGTGAGTTTATCATTTACTTTACTTATTTTCATGCTTTAAATTCCCCTTAACTTTGTGTTGGTTTGTCATATATCAAAAAGAGGGAGATTGTTGGTGCAAGGTCACGAGATAATTGAACCTGTATTTTGATTATGACAAAGACACAAAGTTAAGCTTATATCGTTTTCTCATTAGTTGAATCAAGTGTGCAATAATGCTAAGCTAAGCTAAAGGTCAGCGACACCCGGAGGAAACCGTGGTGGTTGAGCAACACCGGGAGGACTTCAGAGGGAGCCGAAGAAATCAAGTGGAGACCAGAAGCAAAGCTTCAAAGGTAAAGGTTGAGGTAAGCTCGTATGAGTGAGTGTAAGTAAAGTCGTGTCCTCCATATGGGGATATCCTTAGGCGACGATCAGACTAAGACATCCCATCGAAGGTCTATGTCGAGATCGGACAGTAAGTGGTTGTCGAACTCACTTATATATGTTTCATTTTTGAGCTAACTTTCTAATGCAGTCGAAAACCCTAGCCAACAGTCAACTGCTGGCTATTGGCAGTCTACTGTTGATCATCAGTTCTACTGATAAGGGTGGCAGTTGACTGCTATTCAAATTCCAACCTCGAGGAGAGTCAAAACTTCACCCCCTTATCTTAGGGTGAGGTGGCCTTTGATGATAAGGATTGAGCTCTACATCTAGGGTTCTCAAAGGCTATAAAAGAAGGGTCATTCTTCACCATCTCATGAATCTCAAGTGCTCTCAATTTCTCCCACAACACTGCTACTCTACGATGATGAAGCACTGTCGAAATGACGACAATCAAGGCTCAAATTCCATCTCTTGGGTCGTCGGTAAAAGCTTTACTTTAAGTTCATTTCAAATATTGTAAACTTTACTTTTATCGGAGCTTTAATCGCAACGAGGAGAGGGGGAGTGTCCCTCTACCTTGAGTCTTTTCTATTTCTTGTACTCGCTTACTCCTACCTCCAACGAGGAGGAGTATTTTAGTAATTTGCCCTCCATACACGATCAAGGACCGTTAGGGCTTTGGATTAGCAGCCGAAAGGCTGTGAACCAAGTAAAATTGCATTTGTTTTACTTACTTTTCGTTGCACTTTACTCTTATCTCTTATCAAATCAACGAACGAACGAAAAATTATTTTGCGCTATTCACCCCCCCCCCCCTCTAGTGCTCATATCGAGACAACATACCCATGACTTGAACTTTTCTTGCCAAGTATTCAAACTTAGACTTCTCAATTGCCAAGAACATTCTTGGACTTCCGAGGTTGATTGATCCAATAATCTCCCCAAATAATCTCTCCCATATGAATTTGGATATCCCAATCATCCACTAGTCATATGGTCAACATATGGTCAAACCCATATAGTCAACCAATAGTCAGATCCATTGTCAACCCATTGTCAAACATTAAAACCCTACTCAAGTCTCACTCAAGTTTGTTCAACATTGACCCGGGGCCTATTGCGCCAACAATCTCTCCCTTTTTGATATTTGAAAATACCTTTAAGTTAGACTAATAATAACCAAAACTTAACTCTTCCAATGTCAAATCATAGTGAAGGTTTACCTAACTTAAACCTCACTCATTCCCCTTTGGCATACATTAAAAAGTCTACCAAGGTTTTTAATGTTTCATCTTTCATGAGATCCTACATTCTCCCCCTTAGTTCAAAAACATCTAGAATGTCTTCACTCTTCCTAGTGATAAATCTTATATTACTAAATTAGAGGCAATCCATAATGAAGGTACATAAACCCTCATTTCTTCCCTTTTGGTCAAAATTGCATCTATCATCTCTTGATGGGCACACTTGTCACGCCCCGATGGAGTCCCCGCCAGACAAAAATCCAGCAGCATCTCCCCTGTATGGGTGACAATACCAATTCCATACAATGCCTACACGACCACTATACATCGGTCAACACGACCGGAATCAAAACAATCCACGCAGATAATAAAATAGGCCTCATGCCAACAATCAAATGATATAACCAAAAGTATATCAGAACTAAACCTACCCCTTCTGCCATCTTGGCAGGAATACTCAACCAAAATCCAATCCAGAACAAACTCCGAATAGAGGTCCATAAGGACACCAAAAATCCACGAATACATGAATCCAATTCCAGTCTTAAATATATCTTCTAATTAAGATATCCAAAACCATAAAACAAATAACCAAATAAACTTTCACGACGAGCGGGGTTTGACAGCTGGACTCTCCTGATAGCTTCATCCTAAAATAGATATAAATCAACGAGGTAAGTTCAAAGAACTCAGCGGGTATAATAGATATGCAAAGTAAGGTATAGCTAACAATAAAAATCATGCCAGTACAATCTCACATAAATAGGGTATGCAAGCAAGAAATACAAAAAGACTGTACTTACCTGAATCTCCTACCCTGATATAGGAGCATGTGCCTGACTAGAAGTAATAAAGTCCTCACCATATATATAAATATGTATCCTGTATGCATGACAATCATATGCACATCCAAGGCATCAATAAAAATGCAACAAACACAATACAAATGTGATACGTGCAAAGTGTATGTCGTGCCAATGACATGGTCACCCCTGACGCCAGTCAGTCGCCTCACACGCGATGGTGAAGCCGAGTGGGTAGGGCTATGACAACTGTGCACTCTACCATCACTGCTCCTGAGTGACCGAGTGGATAGGATGTTGTCGGAGTACACCTATCCTCCTGCCCCAAACAGAGTGGGGGAACTAAGCTCTCATCTCCCGGTGTCATAGACCAGAGGAGGGATCCCTGCCCACTACCACGCTGCCTCATCGCTACCCATGAGCGGACCAGCGGATCCTGACAGAGCAACTGCACACACCCTCCTGATGTACCACTAACCCATGAGTGGCAGTGTGTGCAGGCCATGTAACTGGCTGCAGGCTCAATAATAATGGAACCTCGTCCAGCCAGCATGCAATCTGTTGGATCGAAGCGGATCGCTAGAGGGAGGGGGTGAATAGCGATAAAAACTTTTTCTTTTAAATCGTTCGGTAGACAATTAAATGCAGCGAAAATGTAAATAAAAACTAAATGAGGCAAATAGTTTTTTTACTTGGTTCGCAGCCTTCGGCTACTACTCCAAGGCCCTAACGGTCCTAGACCGTGTACGGAGGGCAATTCACTAAAACACTCCTCGTTGGAGGTAGGAGTTTTACGATTACAAAAACCTTCGAAGCACAAGATAGAGAGACAAACCCTCTCTTCTATTAAAATGAAATGCAACGGTAGAAAGCCTCGATTAACAAACGAATTGTAAGATTAAAAGAAATGACAAAACAAGATTATACCAACAACTCGAAGATAGGACTTAAACTAGGGTTGTTGGCAGCACTTCGTTGTCGTAGAGTTATCGGAGAGTCGCAGTGTTGTGGAGGCTTTTGAGCACTTAGAATTGATGAGAAAACCCTAGGTTAGGACCTCCTTTTATAGCCTTTGAGCCCCTTTTCGAGAGGAACCCTAGCCAATCATATTTGAGCACCACTCCCCTTGAAATTTGGTGATAAACCTTGACTCCTCGAAGCTGATCCTTTGACCATCGATCGGTGATGGCCATCATCGATCGGTGATGGCGACATCGATCGATCAGTCTTGACCTCAGCGATCGATTGATTGATGGCGGATCGAGTCCTCTAATTTGGCGATCGGTGATGCTAGGCTGAGGCAAAGTTAGCTCAACAAAAACATTATTTTGGCGGCCTCGCCGTCCGATCTCGACCTAGACCATCTATAGGATGTCTTTGGTCGGATCTACGCTAAGTCATCCCGTAAAGAGGATCGACCTCACTTACGCTCGCACACGAGCTTACCTCGATACTTACGTGTTGCTTTGCTTAGGCCTTCCACTCGATTCCTTGGCTCCTCAGAAGTCACTCGAGTGTCGCCCATTCACCGCGGCTTCCTCAGGGTGTCTCTAGCCTTGACTCGGCTATAGCAATCTTCTGCACACTCGATTCAGCTTGTGAGATAACGACATGAGTTTAACTTTGTATCGTTTGCTATAATCAAAACTCAGGTTCGACTTAGGTGCCTACTGCACCAACAATCTCCCCCTTTTTGATTTATGGCAAACCCACATACAAAATTAAGTAAATAGCAAGCATGAAGAATAATGTGCATTAGAAACAAACAAGAAATAAAGAAGATTAAGTTGGAGTAGTAAGGATTTTCTTCAAGTACTCCCCCTTGAGGAAACCTCCCCCTTGGAGGTGAGTCTTGAAGAAAGACCTTAATCCTCCCCCTTGAGGGTTGCTTTAAGTAATTACTTAAAGTTGGCCTTAGTAAAACGTTTAAGTTAAGATTTCTTCTTAACTTGACCCTTTCTCCCCTTTAAGTAAAGCATTAAAAATAAGTAAAACGTTGATGGCACAAATAAGTTCAAGTTAAGAATTATCTTAACTTGGTCTTAATAAGTTTTCAAAACTTAAAGTTAACTTTTGGTTTAAATATAAAGTAAGAGTTAAGTTATATAAAAAAGATTTTGACCCCTTAACTTTGGCCTTTTTCTCCCCCTTTTGCCATATATCGAAAAGAGTGAGGGTGTGTGTGGAAAACAAAAATAAGTGTTAAATATAAAGTCCAAGCATGTTCCACATTATTTTGAAAAATAATATACTGAAAATAAGTTCATCTATAAAATGTTCGACTCATATTTGGCTTGATTGATATGAAAGATCAACCAGTCCTGGTTAGAGTCGGTTAGTATGTATGATTATACTCCGTGGTTCATAGCGATGCACTAGCTCTACATCTTGAACCAGGAGTAAGGTCCTAACATCTCACGCCCATCTACATGGCTAAGTACACAAACACATTAGTCCTATGTGTTGTGAGATGTATTGGCTCCTTAAATCTATAGGTGCATGATATCTAAGGTATGTCCTATGCTAGTTCCATAAAAATGAAAATTTAAGAAATAGTAGTAAGAAAGTATAATTTGCAAGTTCCTATTCTACTACGCACATGCCCAATTTTCGTCTTAATAGACTAAATTCGGCATCGGGTAGGGGTTTAGTAAATAGGTCTGCTAAGTTAGACTTTGATTCGACGTATTCGAGTTGTATGGCTTCGTTGGCCACATGTTCTCGAATGAAATGGTGTTTGACCTCTATATGTTTGGTCCTAGAGTGACATATTGGATTCTTAGTAAGATTAATTGAACTAATGTTATCTACGTGAAGTTTTGTGTTCATAAAGTCTAACTTGAAATCACGGAGAGTGTGCTTCATCCAAAGAAGTTGAAAATAATATCATCTACGTAGATTTGGGCTATGAATATGTCTTTACCTAAGGTTTTTACGAAAAGGGTTGGGTCAACTACACCTTGGTTAAAGCCTTTGGACTTAAGATAAATCGAAAGTCTCTCGTACCAAGCTCGCGGAGCTTGTTTAAGTCCATAAAGAGCTTTCTTTAACCTAAGGACATGATCGGGTTTGTCTAAACTTTCGAAACCTGGGGGTTGACTAACATAAACTTCTTCTTTAATGTATCCATTTAAGAATGTAGATTTCACATCCATTTGAAACAATTTAAATCCTCGATGTGCTGCATATGCTAATAGCATTCGAATGGACTCTAATCTAGCTACTGGGGCATAGATCTCGTCGTAATCTAAACCTTCGACTTGACTAAACCCTTTAGCAACTAGTCTAGCTTTATTTCTAACCACTTCACCTTTATCATCAATTTTATTTCTAAACACCCACCTTGTTCCAATGATTGTTTTATCTTTAGGTGGTGGTACTAATTCCCATACTTCGTTCCTAGTGAATTGAGCCAACTCTTCTTGCATTGCAATAATCCAATCGGGATCAAGAAGAGCTTGGTCAATAGTTTTGGGTTCAATTTTAGAAATCAAAGATATTTGACTAAGGTTTCTGTATGAGGCTCTAGTTCAAACTCCTAGACTTGGATCACCTATCACTTGGTCGATAGGATGATTCGTTTGGGTCCTAGTTGGATTTGGGTTTGAGTCTACAACTTGATCCATAGGATGGCTTGTTTGAGTTCTAGTTTGGTTGGAGTCATCTATCACTTGGTCGATAGAGTGACTTGGTTGACTTAGGTTAGGATTAACACTAGACCTGATCTCCGGATCAGAGTTAGGTCTAGTATGAGTCGGCTCGCTAATTGGGGTTGCCGGGGGTTTTGTAGGTTCGTGTCCTTCATCAAATACTACATTGATAGTCTCCTCGACTCTAAGGGTGTCGTGGTTATATACTCTATAAGCTCTGCTTGTAGTCGAGTATCCTAGAAAGATTCCGGTTGTGGTTTTGGATGTAAATTTCCCTAGGTAATCCTTAGTGTTTAGGATATGTACCTTATATCCAAATACCCTAAAGTACTTGATGTTAGGTATTTTATCGTGATAAATCTCGTATGATGTCTTAAGGTGCCTCTTTACCATAAGGATTCTATTTTGGACATAGCATGTCGTACTCACGGCTTCCGCCCAAAACCTATCGGGTAGGTTATACTCATTTAACATTGTCCTAGCGGCTTCTTGTAGGGTTCTATTTTTGTGTTCTACTAGGCCATTTTGTTGTGGAGTTCTAGGGCAAGAGAACTCGTGGTGGTATCCATTTAGGTTACAGAATTCTATAAACCTATGGTTTTTGAATTCACCACCATGATCAGTCCTAAGTCTTTTGATTTTAATGCTTTGTTGATTTTCTATTAACTTAAATAGATTGATTAATTGATCTAGGGTATCATTTTTGTGTTTGATGAACCTAACCCAAGTAAATCTAGAATAGTCATCAATTATGACTAAGCAGAATTTACTTCCGTTAAGTGACTTAGCTCCGTGTGAATCAAATAGATCCATGTGTAGGAGCTCAAGCACACTTTTGGTTCGTTCTTGACTAGTTAGTTGATGTTGTGTCCTAGATTGTTTACCTTGTTGACAAGCATTACATATTTTATTATCCAAGTTGTTGAGGTTAGACAAACCTCTGACTAAATCACTCTGACTCATCTTGTGGATGAGTCTTGGGTGTGAGTGACCGAGTCGTCGGTGCCACAACCACGATTCCTCTTGCCGTGTCATAAGACACTTAGTTGAGGAGTTAGTTAAGTTGATAGTGTAAATGTTGTTATTTCTAGTCCCTTTAAGAATTGTTTTAGAGATTTCGTTGGTATTAATTACGCATTCATTTTCTAGAAATATGACCTTATAGTTATTATCACACAATTAGCTTACACTAAGTAAATTATATTGAAAATTTTCTACTAATAAAATATTTTGAATAACAAAATTTGAATTGAGCTCAATATCACCTGATCCGATAATTTTGAGCTTGCCGTTATTTCCGAAGGCTACCGATCCTTGTCGTTTGAATCGAAGCTTCGAAAACTTGAGTTGATCCCCGGTCATGTGTCGGGAGCAACCACTATCCAACATCCATTGATCCTACACGCAAGGTAGTTGGATCGGATATTGGATTTATTAAAAATTGGTTGAATATTATTAACCTAAATCATCTCACCCATGTCTATATGATCAAACATGTTAATACTATATGTTATTGTGAGATGACTTCAGTTGAATTAAGTTTAATGACTTAAACACTTGTCAACCTTGCGTTAGATTCGGATTTGACCTTAGGCTCATCAAGTCACCTTTTCAAGATCATGGCTTCCAGGTCGTGGCGAGGCACAGAGGTCTTCTTTGATCGGAACAACGACCACTTCCTTAGACAAAGCCATTTTCAAGAAAATAGAGACTTGACTCACCTAAGACCACTTCCTAGTCTAACTAGTCTAGGATACGGCGAGGTAGCTTCAGCTAGTTCCGCTCGGTCAAGTGCACCGAACTAGATACGCCTTATCTAGCCCGAATACACAAGACTCCACTTTCCTAGCGTACTATCATCTCGCCACGTCCTGGTACTATGTTATCAAGTATTGACGAGTTATAGTCCTATCTAACCATTCTAAAAAGAAAAATCAAACTAAATAAAAACCTAAGCATGCAATTTCTAAGTTAAGACACAAACAAATTTCGTACTAGCTCCCCCTGGACCGTTGAATCGATTCGGTCTCTCCACATAGTGGATTTGGTCCTTGGGAACCCAGTACTGGTTTGATCGTAAGTTTGAAATCAAGGTGGTCTTAGGGACCCATGCTTGGACACATTTTCTATGTCTACTTACGATTGACATATACGACTTATTGGTCGTGTTTGAGCTAAACCCTAGCCCGGCCTTGTTGTACACGGCCCTTTGCGATCCAAGTAGGAGGTCAAGTCCTTTGGATCCCAAAGTAAACCTTTCCAACGTATTCCTAAGATCTTTGACTTGACTTTTCAAGAGTGAGTTCTCAACTTCGAGTTTTTCAACTCGAGTTGAGTCCTTCTCTTGAACTCGACTAGTCGAAGAGGTTAGGGAGACCTCGTGTTTGAGGAGTTTAACTTCCTCAACCAGGGTCTCGACCTTGGACTCAGACTTAGCTAACTTTTTATTTAAAAACTTAATTGCACTATAAAGAGTAGTAATAAGAGACCGACTTACCTTGAGTGTATCTTTTGAACCGGATGCGTATCCGTGGCTTGTCTTGAATAGTGTTTCGTAGTCTGACTCGTCTTCGATTTCTGATTATGGTTCCGGTTCCGACTCCGTCTCCGATTCCATCGGTTTAGCCATAAGGACTTGATCGTTGTCTTCTTCCTCGGAGGCTTCTTCCCAAGTAGCGTTGAGTGCCTTTTTATGTTTTGGTGCCTTGCTCTTGAGTTTTGGGCCCTCGGACTTAATGTGTCCAAACCTGTTGCATTCATAACATCTTATGTTTGAACTTTTAGGCTTACCTTCGTTGGGTCGAGTGATGACTCGTTTTCGTCCCTTGACTATCCTCCGAACTAGGTTGACTAGTTCGGCTTCCATTTCCGAGTCGACCTCCGAATCCGACTCATCCTCTTCTTCCTTCGGGGGTGGCTTGCTTGCGGTTTTCTTCCTCGAACCTGCAAAAAGTGCTATACCCTTCTCGGGTTCCGAGTTAGACTGCTCATGAAGTTCGAAATCAGAAAAAAGTTCATCTAACCTAAGTTTAGAAAGATCCTTGGAGACCTTGTAGGCATCGACCATGGATGCCCACAAGGTAGTCCTCGGAAAAGAGTTTAGGACATACCTTATAAGGTCGCGGTTTTTGACCTTTTGCCCGATTGCGTGTAGGTTGTTGACTATGTCTTGGACACGGGCGTGGAGTTGCGTCGCGGACTCGTGTTCCTGCATTTTTAGGTTATATAGTTTATTGAACAAAAGGTCGCGCTTACATACCTTGGCTTCATCGGTCCCTTCGTGTACCTCTACTAGCTTTGTCCATAGGTCCTTTGCGCTGATACCAATTGTTGGATCGAAGCGGATCGCTAGAGGGGGGGGTGAATAGCGATAAAAACTTTTTCTTTTAAATCGTTCGGTAGACAATTAAATGCAGCGGAAATGTAAATAAAAACTAAATGAGACAAATAGTTTTTTTACTTGGTTCGTAGCCTTCGGCTACTACTCCATGGCTCTAACGGTCCTAGACCGTGTACGGAGGGCAATTCACTAAAACACTCCTCCTCGTTGGAGGTAGGAGTTTTACGATTACAAAAACCTTCGAAGCACAAGATAGAGAGACAAACCCTCTCTTCTATTAAAATGAAATGCAACGGTAGAAAGCCTCGATTAACAAACGAATTGCAAGATTAAAAGAAATGACAAAACAAGATTATACCAACAACTCGAAGATAGGACTTAAACTAGGGTTGTTGGCAGCACTTCGTTGTCGTAGAGTTATCGGAGAGTCGCAGTGTTATGGAGGCTTTTGAGCACTTAGAATTGATGAGAAAACCCTAGGTTAGGACCTCCTTTTATAGCCTTTGAGCCCCTTTTCGAGAGGAACCCTAGCCAATCATATTTGAGCACCACTCCCCTTGAAATTTGGTGATAAACCTTGACTCCTCGAAGCTGATCCTTTGACCATCAGTCGACTGATGGCCATCATCGATCGGATCGATGGCAAGACATCGTCGATCAATCGGCCGTAGCGATCTGATTGGACGGATCGAGTCCTCTAAGTGGCATCAATGCTAGCCGCAAGACAAAGTTAGCTTAAAAATATTATTTTCGACGGTCTCTCGACCGTCCGACCATCTATAGGATGTCTTTGGTCGGATCTACGCTTAAGGTCATCCCCGTAAAGAGGATACGACCTCACTTACACTCGCACACACGAGCTTACCTCGATACTTACGTGTTGCTTTTGCTTCCGGCCTTCCACTCGATTCCTTCGGCTCCCTCCGAAGTCACTCGAGTGTCAGCCGACCACCGCGTCTTCCTCCGGGTGTCGCTAGCCTTCAGCTCCAGCTATAGCAATCTTCTGCACACTCGATTCAGCTCGTGAGATAACAACATGAGTTTAACTTTGTATCGTTTGCTATAATCAAAACTCAGGTTCGACTTAGGTGCCTACTGCACCAACACAATCATGCAAGATGGTGCATGATACTAAAGCATGTAAATCCAACCAAATATACCTATCCGAAAAAATATGCACAAACAATATGTACATATCCATAATCCAAGTAACTATGATCCAAATAAAACAGGGAAGATATAATCATAACCTATCCCATGCATGTATCAAGTAGGTACCAAAAACATATTAGGCATATAAACATGAAAATTTATTGCAAACTATCCTAACTAGCATATCAACTTGACTATATCTAAAAGATAAGTCAAAATACCCGCCTGCCAAAATGTCCGCAAAAAGAACCAGATCGTCACGACTGCGGAACTCGCCTCGTGATAACTATTGTTAAGCACAAAATACCATTCATCGACAAATCAAATACTAAATCGATTCCTTCCATAACCAATTAATCCAAAGTAAATCCATCAAATCCAAGCACACGACAACGTGCTAAATTACTACTATGTATCCCCAAGTAGACCCTCAACCCCTAGGTCACAAATTGTGATTAACTCCTCAATCCAAGAACATATCCTTGTAATTAATCAAATCGAATCCTACATCGACCTCATATCCGATCCACTAGATTGATTTAATTATCCTTTTCAACCTAATCCATCCTCCATACATAATTACAGAACCGATCAACATCACACCGAAATCAATAACCCAAAGTACAGACAACCGCTGTCAATAACCTGTAATTAAATTAAAATCATCCTGCATGTAATCCAACCGATCAATCACAGCCCCACAACAACTCACCAATAGGACATCACAAATAGACCTCCAATTTCAGTCGACATCCACACATCCGCCAATTCCCAAACAAAACCTCACAATCAAGACCCAACCTCCAAACTCCTGGTGTACATAATTAGTGATGAACACCTCACCATTCCACATTAAACTCCCTAATTCATACACCATAATCAACACCCCTTTTAGCTTTCACAACCGTTCACAACCATTTCTAGATTACCCATTTCTATCCTAAACCTCACAGCCAACAACCCATAATCTATCCATTTACAACTAATAAAAAGAGAAGATAGATCAAACTTACCAAGCTAGCAAAACTCCACCGGCAGCAAAAATTTTCCCCAAATCTGTCATTGGCTCCAACGCCCCCTTGATCACAAAATACCTAGAAACATCGGACAAAAAAGAACAAGGGAAAAATGAGATATTTACCGAAGCTTCAACCCCATCGGCAGAACTCCCCTCCCAACAGCTCCGTTCGCCGGAAAAATTTGTCGTTGCCCTTGCTCTGGCGACCACCGACGAAGATCACAGCCCCCAACGGAGGCGGTGGTGTGAGACGGCAACACGCACGACGTTGGTCTCCCTTTGTCGCGTCGCCTGCCTAGGTGTAGCAGAGGTGCCAGAGGTCGGAAACACCGTCGACGGCGTCGGCAAGGCTGGCGGTTGTCCTGTGGCTGCGGACTGGGCGTCGGCGCATGCAACTCAAGTGAGCAACAGCGGAGAGGGGCTTCAGTCACCGCCGTCTGCTGCGAGGAGAAAAAGGTGAGAGGAGGAAGAGGCGCGGTGCTCGCGGGAAGCAGTGACTCGGCCGTCGATGTGTGTGGCTCAGGCGAGCGGCGGCGACGTCGTGGGTTTTGAGCACTGCTGCGGCGCAGAGGAAGGAAAGGAGGGTCACGCGGTGGTTCTGGGCTCAGGGAAGGGCAACGGCGTCGAGTCGGATGCGAGAGAAAAAGGTGCGGCGCGCGGTGAAGAAGAAACCGTCGCGTCGCGTGGGGAAGAGGCATCGGGCGCGACGGGGGAAAAGAAAAAGTAAATAGAGAAATAGAAAACTTAGGTTTTCTATTTAAAACTATAGGTTAATAAAATTTATTAACCCCTCAATACTGATAACCAAATAGGCCCTTTAAAAGCCTATTTTTCTTATCCCCGTAAATACCTCATACGGACTCCGTTTAAATCCATAAAAATTTCAGAAAAAATCCTAAAATTCTCTAAAAATCTCGAAAAATTTCCATAGGTATTTTTCTTAATTTTTGGCCATTTAATTTAATATTTTAAATCTTCAGTATTTAACAACACTCCTTCTAAAGGCTTACTCCCCCTTGACCATTGTACCTACAATATCCTTGGATAGTTCTTAAGCCTATAAAAATCTTAAACTATTAAAAATAAGGGTAAAAGTTTAAACTTGAACTTTAACCTCCCTTAAAATTTGATACTCCTCCCTAAATAACTCTCTTAATCATTTTCAATGATAATTTCACCCTTCCAATGCTTTCCAAGACATCTCCTAGGGTTAGGAGATGTTAGGGTACATCAAGGTGCTAATAAATGACTAAAAAACTCTTATTCAACCAATATCAGACACAACAGTCAATTAATTTCAGCTATCAGTCGACTGAACTACCACCAGTTGACTGCCTAAAGAGGCATTCGACTGGTTTCTGCAAATGCAGAAATCCAGAATTTGAAATTGAAAAATACATAAGTAAATATACGTATTTTGAAAAATCTTGAAAATTCATATGTACATTACTTACATGAAATATAATGGGTGATAAATAATTTTAACTTAAAATACTCATTAAATTGCAAAATTGATACAAAGTTCAAAACTATTGAAAATATCAATATTTTGGCCTAACTTTGTACCAACTTGTTCAATAGTAATTGCTATCAAAATATAGACTTCACTAAGATTTTCTAAAATGATTTTAAAATATTTTTAAAATCTTATATTGAACCATGATTTATAGGCTAGATGTACATGACCTGTACATTAGCTTTCCTCGTGATTCATCAATGTCATATTATGAGTTTGAGTTCATCTAGATGCAACATCTATGTACCTTGAATTTAACTCATTATCTTTGTGAGATGTGGATTTTTGTTCTTCCTTATCTAAGGGTTAATGCATTTTATATAGGCAACTCTATTTGATTCCCTTATCATGGGATTTCAAATCATGTCATTGTCCTTAATTTCATTTTAATTATCCTAAATGCATGAATATGATCATGGCATAATAGATGTGCATAATTTAAAATATTTGTCAATAATCATGATGTTGTGGTATAAAAATAAACTTAAATACAAACATGATATATATTATCTTAAGCATGATCATGACATTATCAAATAACCTAAGTATTATTATGACATTATAAATGATTAATACGAAGCATGATGTCATGACATGCAAGGCAAATAAAACATAACAATTTTATAATATCAAAGTACAAAAATATCTAAGTTTTAAGCCTAATTGTCATTTACTTGAATTTATATCAATTTGTCATAATAAAATTTTCAAGTGTGCAAAAAATCTAAAATGGCACACCATTGACTATAATCTATCTTGTATTAATTTTGATTGACTTTTCAAACTTCTCAAATTTTATTGGAACATCCTAAATCTCTTTAGGATTAAAATCTAAATTCATTTTCAAGGTATCACATAACCTTAAAAGTGTCCTAAAGTGTCAACTCCATTATGGTTAGGTTAACTATCCATCTATTTAAGGTTGACACATCCTAAACCCATTTAACATGATGAAATCACGCTCCTAAAAACCCAAAACATATTTGATCTCCTTAGATTAACTAGGTACTCACTAGAGATAACTTCCCTTGGTACTTTCCTAATGACCCTTCTAAGGGTGTGCAAAAATTCAATTAAACCGAATAAACCGATCAAACCAATTGAACCAAACTTTTCGGTTCAATTTATTTGGAAATTCAGTTTTTTTTTAAAATATCGATTTATTCGGTTCGGTTTCAGTTTCGAAACGAAAATAATCGGTTACATTTATTAAACCGAACTGGAGTCCATCAGTCGATTGATTTATTATATCAGATGACTGATTAATGCAAATCAGTCGACTAATCACCTTGAGTCTCATGATCTCCACCATCATCAGGCGACTGATATTTCACATCAATCGACTGACCATAATTAGTCGACTGATGATAAAAAAAATTTGATTTGTTCGATTTTCAACCTAATTAATCGATTTTTTATCTTTTCGATTTGTTCAATTTTGTTGAAAAGTTCGATTGATTCAATTTGTTGAAAAAAAGTTCAATTTATTCTATTTTAATTTAATTGGTTCGGTTATTAACCGATTGCTCACCCCTAGACCCTTCTAGGTTTAAAAGTCTTGGTCATTGTAATCTTCTCAAGATCAACTCTAGGGATTGCCTCCCTTGTAACCTTGTTAGTGGCTTTCCTAGGTTTCTTTGAAATCTTAGCCACTAGACACTTGTCACAGTCAACTCTAGGGATGACTTTCCTTATGACCTTGGTATTTCTAGACCTAGACTTGGTTCCATAGTTAAATAGAATACTATGGTAGGTTGGCATAGATTTCTTGGACTCAGGTTTGTGACCCAAACCTTTCTTGTCCTTATGCAATGTTTGCCTCCTAGACTCTAACCTTTGACTACTTGGCCCTTGACTTGAATTTATCATTTTTGCAAGAGTTTTTTCTAATTTCTCAAGCCTTGACCTCAAGGCTTGATTTCCCTTTTCTAATATCTTAATTTTTGAATTTCTATTATTTCTTAAGATATTCTTCTTCCTAGGCATGTGTCTAGATTTCTTGGGATTTATACTTAGATTTTTGGTATCCTTAGGTGGGGTCTTGACCTTATCCCTAAGATTACAATGTTTGGCACCTAAATAAAAATACTTATTTCTACTAGCATGCTTCTTATGATTATGAACAATAGCAAGACAATTATTACATGATAAATTCCTAGCATGCTTCTTATCATTAATAATTGAAAGAGCATTATTAAATGATATCTTGGGGTTTGCCTTAGCTCCCCCCACTTGTGAGCTCCCTAATTTGTCTCTTGGAGTGCCTCCCCCCTAGGACATTGGCTTTGGTAATACTCTCTTTGTTGACATTTGAAACACACCACGTGCTTCTTGCTCTTCCTTATCGGGGCTCTGATCTCCTTTGACTTGTCCTTGACTTTAGGTGTCGGTTGAACCTTCTTCTTGGCCAATTTAGGACATCTTCTCTTGTAATGTCCTACTTCTTTACACTCAAAGAACATTATATGATTTTTATTTTTATGAAAAGTGTTTGAGTTATCTATGGGCAAGTCTTGAGCTTGCTCTTCTTCTCATCTGAAGGTAGATGGTTCATCTTGCTCTAGCTCAGGAGTTGAAGACCTAACCTCCCTCTCAATCTTTGAAGTGGAAGCTTCCATGGCTTCCACCTCTTCTTCTCCGGACGTTGATTCCCTCTCAAACTCCGAATCCTCAAGCTCTTTGGAGGATGAGCATTCCTCTTCTTCTGGCTTCTTCTCTACTTGTGTCGGTGAGGAGTTTTCATGAAACTTGACTAGATTGTTCCACAACTCCCTTGTATCCCTAAATTCTCCTAAGCTAGACAAGATATCATTAGGAATCAAATTTAATAGTATTTTTGTTACCTTGTCATTGGTTTCGGATTTTTAGACTTGCTCTTCCGCCCACTTCTTCTTCTTCAGTATTCTACCCTTCTTGCATCAAAGCAAACCAATTTTTTATTTCACACATTATAAAATGTTCCATCCTCACCTTCTAATATATGAAGTCTTCATAGTCGAAGGAAGGCGGAATCATGATGTCATCCCCTAATCTATCTTAAAACTCCATTTCTTCTAGCATGTACTCTCTTGGTTGTTAATCCTCTGAAGAGTGACCCGCTCTGATACTAATTGTATGATCTATGACATCGTGCTAGAGGGGGGGGGGTGAATAACGATTTTGATTTCACTCATTCATTGTCATGCTTGTCTACAAAATGATTAGCACAGCGGAATTAAAATACAAATACGAGTAGATACAAAGACAAGCAGCACAATCACAACAAAGAGATTTAACATGGTCCAGAACTCTAGTACCTACTCCACGGTTGAGCTCTAGAGTGAGCTCTAGTGATGCACACCACCACTAATAAACTTCTCCTTCTCGAAAAATACTTTGGTGGTGGAGAAACCTCATACAAGATAATTACAATAGTAATACATGAAATACTATAAGTATACAAAGGAATAAGCAAATATAAGTAAAGAAAACTTTACACAATAATCTTTACTTGAGAGATCTTGTGGTTGCTTTGGAAGCCTTTAAAAACCCAAAAATACACCATCACTTCACTTCAAAATCACCTAAGAAACTTTAGCTGAAATCCTTCATGAGTTGCTCCTTTTATGACCTGTATCAAGCTTATTTTGTGCCTCACAGTCGACTGCCAAAAGACACCAATCGACTGCCCACAGTGTCATTGTCTCACAACGAACTTAATCCACGTTGGACTCGCCCAATGAATACCTCAACAGTCGACTGCTGCATCATTAGTCGACTACCCAATTGACTACTAGAGCTTCTATGCTATGACCGCTTATGATCAGTCGACTACCCATATATGACAGTCGACTGCTCAAGGCCAGTCGATTGTCCATACATGACAGTGGACTGCTAGTGACACTATAGCAGTCGACTACTTACCAGTTGACTATTCTGAGTCAACTGAGCTCCCGTGTACTGAATACTCGACCAGTAGACTGATCCATAACCCCAATCGACTAGTAAATCTCAAACATAAGATTTAACCCAAGTATGATCTCCTCATACTTGATCGATCACCCTTAGCCTAAACCAAAGTCTTATAGTCACCTCCATCAACCTCACACCCTCATGATTCATTCGAGTAGGGGTGTGTAATAGGTCGGTTAAACCGAAAAAACTGATCGAACCGACCGAACTTGAAAGTTCGATTCGGTCCAATCAAAAATTAAATTTTTTTTATTAAAAAATATCGGTTTATTCGGTTCAGTTTTGGGTTTGAACTGAAAAAATTTGATTTAACCGAATCGATCGATTTTAACTGAAGCAATCGACTGATTGGAACATCAGTCGACTGATTGGAACATCAGTCGACTGATTGGACCATCAGTCGACTGATTTGAGCCATCAGTCGACTAAGAAATATTTTGTTCTCTTGTCCATTGGATTCAGTCGATTGCTATATAATAGCAGTCGACTGATTGGACCATCAGTCGACTGATTTGAGCCATCAGTTGACTGGACGTAAAAAAATCAATTTTTGACCGAAAAAACCAATTTTTTTTGGCAAATCGGTTCGGTTTGGTAAAAAATTTCTGTCGATTCAGTTTAGGTAAAAAAATTTCAATTTATTCGATTTCGATCTTAATCGATTCGGTCAGTTCGGTTTTAACTGATTGCACACCCCTACATTCGAGTCCTTCATGACTCGTTCATCCTTCGCGCTAGCCTTCAAGTGCTTCCATCGGCTATGTCATGCTAAGCGGGTCCTTTGTCAAGGTTCATTTGGACTTATGTTGCCAAGATCACATGCTTAGACTTTACGCTGCCAAAATATCACCCTTGAACTTCCCAATTGCTAAGTGCCCATGACTTGGACTTTCGATTGCCATGACCATTCTTGGACTTTTCAATTGCCAAGACCATGATTAGACTTTCCAATTGTGAAGACCATACTTGGACTTTCACATGCCAAGACCATGCTTGAACTTTTCAATTGCCAAGTACCCATGACTTGGACTTTCACATGCCAAGACCATGCTTGGACTTTTCAATTGCCAAGTACCCATGACTTGGACTTTCCTTGCCAAGTATCCAAACTTGAACTTCTCAATTGCCAAGAATATTCTTGGACTTTCGAGGCTGATTGATCCAACAATCTCCCCAAACAATCTCTCCAATATGACTTTGGATATTCCAATCATTCACTAGTCATATGGGCAACATATGATCGAGCCCATTATCAAATATTAAAACTCTACTCGAGTTTGATCAACATTGACTCAGGGTCTATTGCATCAATAGTGCGCTTCGAATTGAGAAAAGGGTGAGGATTTTGGTCCTTAAGGACCAAACAATAACAATCTCCCTCTCGTATAATCATCCTAATAGTAATGCAGGCTTCTAAATCAATCCTAGTACTACCCTTGGCTTCCTGCATGTCAGTGACATCGCATCCTAAGGCTAGGTGTGCTTGCTCAGATGATGTCATGGTTGTTATTTCTGCTTTCTAAATATGAAATTAAATGGAAAGGAACTTAAAATAATAGAAAGGAAATTACAAATACTAAAAAGAAAAAGAAGATAAAGATAAAGCTTGGATGGCCTCCCAAGAAGTGCTTGTTTTAGGTTATAAGCTTGACCCCTCTAAATTTTTAATTGGGAACTCGTGGTCGGAGGAGCTTGTATCTCTTTCCTCTCTCCATAAGTTCATTGAGGAAGTATCTTTTAAATTTTGCTCGTGTTGAAATAAGATACTTCCCTGCCTTCATATCTCTCGTTCCTCTATATCGTTTAAATCTTGCCCTTGGTATTTGATTATTTCTTTTCTTAGTTGGATATTGAATATGCTCAACTTCAAATGTTCATCAGGAGTCCATTCTATTGGTGCAATCGGCCCAGGTCATAATTGATCAGACTCGAGTAGTGTTTTTATGTTTGACAATGTTTTGGGGAGATTGTTAGTTCAATCGACTTGGGTCATGATTGACCGGACTCGATTATGACTTGAGTGGTATTTTGATGTTTGACTATATGGTTGATATGGGGTTGACTATACAATAGAAAGTCCAAGTCATGGGTACTTGGTATGGAAAGTCCAAGTCTTGAGTACTTGGCATGGAAAGTCCAAGTCATGGGTATTTGGCATGGAAAGTCCAAGTCTTGGGTACTTGGCAAGGAAAGTATAAGGAGTGATATTGGCGGCGTAAAGTCCAAGGGTGGAGTCTTGGCAGCATAAGTCCAATGGTTGACAACGTAAAGTCCAAGCGATAGTCTTGACAACGTAAGCCCGATATGCCTTCGCAGTGTAGATCACGTTAGCTTGACAATAGCTGATGGAAGCACCTGAAGGCTAACGTATGGATGAACAAGTCATGGATGACTTGGAGGGATCAGATAGGCGTGAGGCTGACGAAGGTGGCTAGAAGGCTTAGGTCTAGGCCAAGGCCTAAGGGTGGTCTAGCAAGTATGAGGACTTCATACTTGGTGTTAAAACCTCATAGATGAGGTTATCAGTCGACTGATGGGAGTCGACTAGAGTTCTACTACAGAAAATGGCCTGGACGTCAACTGCAAGCATTGGGCAGTCGACTGATAGCTTGAGCAGTCGACTGCCATGAATGGCAGTTGACTGATGGTCGAGTTTTCGAGAACAGAAAGTTTCCGAGTTGACTGTTAGGATTTGACAGTCGAGTGATGGCTCGATCAGTCGATTGATGGGCATGATTAGTCGACTGATGGCCTATCCATTGGAACTTATCCAACATGGCTCGGGCCATTGTGAGACAACGGCTACAGGAGCAGTCGACTGATGGTCTCGATCAGTCGACTGCTAGGCAAAATCCAGCCTGAATGTAGGTTATAAAAGCATCTCGTGGAGGAGGTTTTTGCCAAGGTTTCTTGAGGTGATTTGGAGTGGATTTATTTCTGTAATCCAGACCTTTAAGGCTATTCTCAAGCAACCAAAAGCAAGCATTCAAAGATCTCTTGTAAAGTATTTTTCTTTACTTGTAGTGTATTTCATATTTGTATTTGCTTGTATTCATTGTATTACTTAGTGTAATCTCTTGTACGATGTTTCTTCACCTCCGACGTATTATTGAGAAGGAGTGTTATTGTTTAGTGGTGTCAGTTGCATTGCTAGGGCTCATTCAAGCCCAACCCGTAGAGTAGGAACCTTGAGGTTCTGAACCACATTATATCCTTGTGTATTTGTGATTGTGCTTGTGTTTTATTTTCATTGTATATTTTGTATTTCCGCTGCGTACTAACATTTTATAGCAAGCACGATCAAATTCCATCATCGACGAAAAATGTTATTCACCCCTTCCCCCCTCTAGCAACGATCAATTCTCTAACAAGTGGTATCAGAGCGAGGTTGTTCTTAAAGGTTTAACAACTAAGGGAGCATGGCTAGAGGGTGAAGAAGAAGATGGAGTTTGAATACAAATTAAGATGGGACATCAACACTCCAGTCTTGTATACCTTCTATGGACAAGAAGGGTTTGAGCAATGAAGGGCACAGATAGAGAATTTCTTGATGATGGACATCGAACAATGCTTCATCATACGAGACAGATTCGAACTTCCAAGAGGTCCAAAATGTGGATACCTCAAGAGGAAAAAATGGACTGACGAGCAAGTCCAAGCCTTCGAAAGAAACGATAAGGTAACACAATTGATATTAAATTTGTTACCTAACAATATTGTGTCTAGGTTAGGTGAATTTCATGATGCCAAGGAAATATGGGAGAAATTGGCCAAGCTCCATGAAGAATCATTCATGGCTCAAGTAGAAAGAGAGCCCAAAGAAGAAGCATCATCATCCTCACAAGAAAGTGAGGAGTTGGAGGTCGAAAGGTGTTCGACATCCGAGGAGGAAGAAGTAGGGAAAGCCTCCACCTCTAGGATTGAGGAGGAGGAAATTAGATCATCTACACCGGAGCAACTTCAAGAGGAACCATCAACCTCCAGTCAAGAAGATGAACAAGCTCAAGAGGCTTCCACCACCACCCTAGGAAACTAAAGCAATTTAGTTAAAAATAAAAATCACATAATTTACTTTGAGTGTAGGGAAAATGGATACTACAAGAGCAAGTATCCTAAGAAGGTTAAGAAGATTCAATCGACACTAAAGGTCATGAATGTCGGCGTCCCTACTAAGAAGAGCAAGGAGCATGTCATTTGCTTCAAATGCCAACAACCGGGACACTATAGGAGTCAATGCCCTAGAGGGAGGAAGAAAGTGCAAGAGGGAGCATCACATGTAGGGGGATCCTTTAAGGCAAATCCCAAGGTATATTTCAATAATGCACCTTCAACTTATGTTAAAAAGCATGCTAGAAGTTATGTTAATAATCTTGATATTACTCATGAAAAGCATGCTAGTAAAAATAGGTTTTATTATTTAGGAGTTAAATATGTCAACTTTAGAAATAAGGAAAAATTTGGGAATAATGTCCCTAGAAAAATTCTTCCTAAAGAGTCTATTAGGAAGGTAGAAAACCATCTAGGTTTTAACTCCAAGAATTCTAGACATATGCCTAGGAAGGGCAAAAATATTCAAAGAAATAATGGGCCACCAAATTTGAAAATCAAGTTTCGAAGTCAAAACTTGAAAAATTGAAAAAGACCCTTAGGATTATGCAAAATCAAATGCAAGAGTCAGATGGTCAAAATATGGGATCTAGGAGTAAAAGTCAAGGGCCTATGAGACAAGATTCATTCAAAGACAAGAAAGATTTGAGTCACAAACCTAAGCCTAAGGAGACCTACCATAGTGTTTCATTTGATTATGGAACACAACCTAGGTCTAGGAATGTCATGGTTACTAGGGAGGTCATCCCTAAGGCTAACCATGGGGTGTGTCTAATAGCTAGGGTTTCGAAGAAACCTAGGGAAGCCACTAAGAAGGTTACAAGGGGAGTCACCCCTAGAGTTAACCAAAGGCAAGACCCAAATGACCAAGGCTACTAAGCCTAGGAGGGTTATAGGAGGATATCTAGGGAGGTCATCCCTAATGAATACCTAGTTAATCCAAGGAGCTCAAATAGATTTTGGGTTCCTAGGAGCGTGATCGACTCACACTAGATGGGTTAAAGTGTGCCAACTTTGAATGGATAGATAGTTAATCTAACCATGGTAAAGGTGGCACTTTAGGTTATTTTCAAGGTTATGGGTACCTTGGAAATGTGGTTTGAATTTAAATCCTAAAGGACTTTAGGATGTGCCAATATATTTTAAGAATTATGAAAAATTGATCAAATTGGCACAAATTAGGTTTAAAGGTCATAGTGTGTCATTTTGGGATTTTGGCACACTTGGGAGATGATTGTAATATGGAAAAATGAAATTAATAATAAATGACAATTAACACTAAAATTTAGGTATTATATAACTTTATATTTTATTTGTCATGCTTGATTTGCCATATAATATGTCATAACATCATATTTCTTTTTAATCATATAAAATGTCATGATTATACTTAGGACTATTTTATGTCATGTGTATTTAGATTTAATCATATGTCATGACATCATGATTATTGGCATTGCTTTATTTATGTTATCATTTATGTCATGATCATATTTCTTGCATTAATAAAATTGAGTTAAGGACTATGACATAACTTGAAGCCCCATGTATAAGGAAATCAAGTAGTGTTTCCTTAGAAAATGCATGAGGCCTTAGTTTAAGATAAACCAAAATCCACATCTCACATTATATTAACATGTGTGTGTTTTCAAACACTCTAGACACATGTGAGATGCTAAAAAATGAGTTAAGTTCAAGGTGCATAGTCTTGCGTCTAGATTTATATCATGTGTGGATCATGGGGAAAACTAATGTACAAGTCATGTGCATTGAGCCCATTGATCATGATCCAATATAGATTTTCAAAAATATTTTAAAAAATCTTGGTGAAGTCTATCTTTTGATAGCAATCACCATTGATGATGTTGATACAAAGAGAACTCAAAACATTGAAGCTTTTCTTATTTTTTAACTTTGTATCATTTTCATTATTTTATGGGTAAATTAATTTTCAAATATTTTCCACCCATTGTATTTGTCATAAGTATTATACATATGAATTTTCATGATTTTTCGTATTATGTATAATTACTTATGAATTTTCAAAATTCATTTCTGAATTTTAATTTCTGTATTTACAGAAATCAGTCGACTGCCGTCTATGGTAGTTGACTGGCATCAACGGCAATCGACTGGTGATTGTAAGAGTCGATTGCCAAAGCTGATTTCGGATAAACAAGATTTGTTTAGCTTGATTTCAGATATGTTAGGTTACCCTAACTGCTCTTAATGGTAGGATATACTTTGAAAAGCATTAGAAAGGGTGAAAATCCATTGGATATGGATTAGGAGAGTTGTTTAGCATGCATATCAATTTTAAGGTGTGTGAGAGTTCATGTTTGAACTTTTGCCCTTAATTTTGATGATTTAGTATTCCTATAGGCTTAGGGACTCTCCAAGGATATTGTTGGTGCAATGGTCAAGGGGAAGCAAGCCTTTAGGGGGAGGTATCCATCATGGGATAATGGATGTTTTTCTTCCTCATGAGGGGGAGAATTGGGAGAGTTTATAGGAAGCATCTCTTAAATGATATGAGACTTATCACTAGGAAGAGTGAAGGCATCCTAGATGTTTTTGGACCAAGGGGGAGATTGTAAGATCTTATTGGGATATGAGACATTGACACCCTTGGGGAGAGAACCTTTTTGATGTATGTCAAAAAATGGAAGAATTAATGGATTACCAATTTGGGAGAATTGGTAAGGAGATTTGAGTTAGGTAGCCTAACTCAATGGTTTTATGGTTTTTTGTCAAACATAAAAAAGGAGGAGATTGTTGGTGCAATCGGCTTAGATCACGATTGACCAGACTCGAGTTGGACTCGAGTAGTGTTTTGATATTTGATAATATTTTGGGGAGATTATTGGTGCAATCGACTCGAGTCATGATTGACGGGATTCGAGTGGTATTTTGATGTTTGACTATATGATTGACATAGGGTTGACCATACAATGGAAAGTCCAAGTCATGGGTACTTTGTATGGAAAGTCCAAGTCTTGGGTATTTGGCATGGAAAGTACAATATGGGTTGGCAAGAAAAGTCCAAGGGGTGATATTGACGACGTAAAGTCCAAGGGTTGACAACGTAAAGTCCAAGCGGTAGTCTTGATAACGTAAGCCCAATGTGCCTTCGCGGTGTAGATCACGTTAGTTTGACAATAGCTGATGGAAGCACCTGAAGACTAGCGTATGGATGAATAAGTCATGGATGACTTGGAGGGATCAGATAGGCGTGAGACTGACAGAGGTGGCTAGAAAGCTTAGGTCTAGGCTAAGGGTGGTCTAGCTGTTAGTGAAAGCCCTAGAGTCAATCATGTGATGATTGTTATATGAACTTTATTGTATCATATTCCTATTTATAAAGGCATGGTTATTATATTTACTTGTATTGGTGCAAAATAACTAAGTATAATAATGTCCTTGAGTAGTAGGTTCTTATCTATATCAATCGATTGGTTGAATCGATAATGATATGATATAGAGAACACTACTCTTAATCATTCCTAGTTAAGTATTAACATTCAGGGACAATGTTAATGCATAGAGACTAGCATGTAGGTCAACACAATGACTTGATCTCACAAGTTATGGATATAAGATATCAAGTTGACACATGGGTATGCATTAGAGAATGTATACTGAATGACCCGCCATGAGAAAGTATCATGGATCGTTATATGAGTGTCATATACTTTCTCATGTGACTATTAGTATGACTATTAGTTCTTGGACCTAAAGTCACCATGGTTCCATACATAAGGAGTTGCATACTTTGGCTTCGTCAAACATCACCCGTAAATGGGTGGACTATAAAGGCGATTACTGGGTATGTAACAAATTATGCAGAGGGATGTGAGTGATGTAGATGGGATCTATCCCTCCTATATGACGGGAGTGACATCGTTATTCTTGATAGAGTGAGACCACGAAGTGCATGGCCATGCCCAAATGAGTCAATATGAGATATTGAGCTCATTTGATTAGAGTGAGTCTACTTGGATTTCAAGATATAGATTGTAACGAGAATGACACGGTCTATGCCTCAAATTGGTCAATCTAGATGTCAAATATAGAGGAACATTGTCACATATTGTGAGAGTCACAATTAGTAGTCACAAAGGTGATGTTGGAGCTCAATATTCTTATAACTTGGGTAGCAATGATGTGTTGCTAGATACCGCTCATTGCTTATGTTCCTAAATCAGTTTAGGAGCATTGCCAACGTTACAAGAACCTATAGGGTCATACACAAAGGGCAATTAGATGGAGATTAGGTTTATATGATGAACCATGAGGATTAGGTTCATGGGATGAACCAAATTGGATTAAGAGTAATCCAAATTAGACTAATTGAGTTAGACTCAATTTGATTCAAGTGTTGAATGAGTCTAATTTAGATTTGATTCATTGGGTCAATTTAAATTAATGAATCGGAATTCATTAAATCAAATTGACTTGAATCAAGTGGTTAGATTTGATCAACCATGGGAGATAAGAGGTCAAATTTAACTTAACTTGAGAGGGAAGATGAATCGTCAATTTTGACTTGACCATTTGCCATGTCATGGTGACTTGGCATGGGGGTTGGCCAATGATGGTGTTTCACATCATCATGGACTTATCATGTGGTGCCACCTCATGAGGGAGACAAAGAGCCATAGGCTCTTGGAGTTACATGCATGCATATAACCCCCCCAACAATAAGTGGCCGACCACTTTCATTTGATGATGTGAATTCATTTTTGGTTTGTAACTTCATCATCTTCTTCCTAGCTCTCCTTCTTGCTCTCCCAAGACTTCCTTGGCCGAAATACCTAAAGGGTGCTAGCACACTCTAAGGTGTTTTTCTCCACCATTTGTCCATGTGGATACTTGTAAAGGAGCGTACACTTGACACTCTTGAGTTCCGGTAAAGCATTTGGACGAGCGGGATAAGCGAAGGGCATCGCTACGAGGGTAATGCTCTCGCCTTCTAGATCTAAGGTAGAGCTAGGTTTACTTAAGCACATACATGTTTTATTTATATATATATCTTCGCACGGATCCGTGGCCGGGCATTCCGAGGTTTTCGCAATGCAAAAAGCGGTTTTTGCGGCTCGGAAAGTCCAACAGTGGTATCAGAGCCACGTGCGAAGCATGTATGTGTTTCATATTTGTAGTTTTTGTATTAGATATAAAAATTACAGATTTTTAAGTTTTTATAAATTTCCTATTTTTATAGAATTTTTGGGTATTTTTCTCGAAGAGTCGAAGCAACGAGTGTTGGGACACTTGTAGGCTTCAACCACCGAGAAAAACTCTCCGAAACAGCGAGTTCTCGCTTTAGGTTTTTGGGACAGTGACTTAAGTCGCTGTAAGATCATAGTAGGAACACTCGCAAAGTTTATTTTGCGAGTAGGGGAACTGCCCCTATCCCCGAAAGGGGCCTTGTCCCGCGATCGCGTCCGGAAATCGCTTAGCAGGACCGTTACGGAGAGGTGACTCATAAAATTGAAAAAAAAAGGAAAAATTATAGAAATTTTTTGTAAAATACATAATTTAGAATTATATATAATTCTGTGATGGTCATGGCCCAAGAACCCCAATATGATTGGATGATGATGTGTTGTAATTCATAATACGGTCTGTGTGCCATTTTTATGGTTGTGCGTGTTGTATAGGGTATGCGACCTGCGCATCGTACCTCTTCTTTTAAAATTCTAGTTGTAAATAGTTTTAGACTCGAATGTAACTCGAGTTTCATGTTTGTAATGTACAAAAATGGAGCGGTGGAAGGTCCACTTCTAGACGGAGTTACCAGGAGGGTGTCGATGACACATGGCAGTCAAAGGAGGCACTTGGAGAAGCCGCTAACCCTAGGTTGACCGTCCGATCTTCTCATTGGCTTGAGAAGATCGTAGTAGGGTCATGACCTAATCACAATTAATTTATATATATATATATATATATATATATATATATATATATATATATATATATATATATATATATATATATATATATGTATTTGTTATGCTTGTATGTATGTGATGCATGCTAGTAGAATAATGCTTCTATGTATATGATGCATGCTAGGTTATTTTTCTTGTATGTATATGATGCATGCTAGAATGATGCTTGTATGTATGTGATGCATGCTAGTGTAGGATAATAAAGGCCTTAATGCGTATATGATACACATTATGATTAGATTAGATCTTAATCGAATCAACTCGAAAATGCCTACCAAGTCCTTGATACCCATCACTACCTCGATCATTTGTAGTTGTTGAATCTGCCAAAGCAGAGCAATGCATATTATCTTGGTAGGGTGCGGAGGGATAATCTTGGTCCCGCCTATCACGGCTTGGGTTAGAGTAAGCTTAATTAGATTGAGTAAAACTAATTAACTCAATTGGATCGAGTAGAACTATAGACATATTCCAACCGTTGGAAAGATAGGATAAGATCGCATTTACACTAAATCTTGGGCGATTTAGCCAAAGCTAACTCAAGGTCTTTTGTAAATGTGGGTCTTGATCCTATAAACAAAAGTTGCATAGAGATGTAATCGGTAATGTGTTACCCACCGATCATACTAAGTCTTGGGCGATTTAGCCAAAGCTAACTCAAGACTTAGTATGATGTGGATCTTATCCCGCAGGAATTATAGCTAGTTTGTATGAATCTAGTAATATGGTTTGACCACATCCATAACTCGATTCTACAAAATTTCTATAATTCAGTGGGAGCATCATTTGATTAAAGGTCTAATTAAATGATAAAAGGAATATGATATTAATTTTCTGCATTGTGTATGTTGTAGATAACTATGTCGACAAACACGAACACTCTCTCTCCGTGTTCTGTCCTTGAGAAGGACAAGCTCAATGGAGCAAATTTCTTGGACTGGTACAGGAACTTGAAAATTGTTCTCACCCAAGAAAGGAAACTGTACGTCCTGGAGCAGCTCATTCCGGAGGCACCTCCTGTCACTGCCTCGCGAGCTGACAAAGATGCTTACAAGAAGCATCAATATGATGCATTAGATGTGTCATGTCTAATGCTCACGACCATGAACTCTGAGCTTCAGAAGCAACACGAGTTCATGAATGCTTATGATATGGTTGAACATCTTTGTCAACTATATCAAGGACAAGCAAGGCACGAGAGATATGAAGTCTCTAAGGCATTGTGTTAAATACTGAAAATTTAAAATATTAAATTAAATGGCCAAAGAATTAAGAAAATAATCCTGGAAATTTTTTGGGATTTTTAGGGAATTTTAGGAATTTTTCTGGATTTAAACGGAGTCCGTACGAGATTTTTACGGGGATAAAATAAATAGGCTTTTGTGAAGTCTATTTAAGGGGTTAATAGAGGGTAACCTAAACCGAAAACCTAAATCTATTTTTCTTTTTCTTTTTCCCCGCCGTGATCTTCTTCCTTCGGCAGTTCCTTTCGGGATTCCACTTCCGTCGGCGCCCTCATCTCCTTTTGTGAGCCCACTTTCGCCGGCGCCCTCTTCTTCGTCGGCGACGCCCTTCTTCCCTGAGTCGAGCCTTTCTTCCTCGCTGAGTCTTTCCCCATGGCACCGCAGCGAGCACCGCCGCCCGACGCGATGCGAGCTCGCCGCCGCCCCGGCGCGTGCTCCCCTTCACCGTCCGAACCACCGCAACCATCAGCCGAGCCCTCTTCTTCTTCGCGTCGCCACCCACAGTCCCCGGCCACAGGATCCTCGTCGGTTCCTCGCCGCCGACACTCACCTTCCCGGTGCTCAGGCCGCCGCAGGTTTGCCGCATCCCCATTGTCCCCCCCCCCCGCGCCTGCAGTCACAGGATCGCCGGCAACCCCTTGCCTTCCACCGCCGTTTTCCCTTTCGCGCTGCTGCACAAGGGGGGTGGGTGCTGCCGCCGTGTGCCCCCTACGCCCGGAGGCCGATTAAGTAAGGACCACTGTCGTCTAACCGTATCTGCCCGCTGCATGAGAATATTGTTTGGTTTGCTGTAGGTGATGAATTAGGTTAATTGATTAGGAATTAATTGGGTAAATTGATTGGTACAATTATTGGATAAATTAAAAGCCATTAAGTTTTATTTATTTGGTTTAGGTTGTTAAAATGCGGGTTAATCCAGGTTTAATTGATTAATTAGTTTATCCTTAATTAATCAAAAATTTTATCAATTGATTTAGTGAGCTAAATTAATTGTATGGATATTTATGGTTGGAAAATTAGTGACAATTGAAAATAGTTTGGGTTAATTGGGTTATGAAGGAAATCGATTTAAGTATTCGATTTGTCGGTGAATTGCATTTTTGTGCTTAACTATAGTTATGCTATATGCAGGTTTCGGTCACGAGGCAGGTCCCCGGTCGTGACGTTTTCATTCTTGCGGATATTTATATTCAGGCGGGTATTTTGACTTATCTTTTAGATATAGTCATTGTTGATATGCTAGTTAGGATAACATGCAATAATTTTCATGTTTATATGCCTAGTATATGGTTGGTGCCTACTTGATACATGCATGTGATAGGTTATGATTTTATCTTTCCTGTTTTTATTTGGATCATAGTTACTTGGATTATGGATATGTACATATTGATTGTACATATTATTCGGATAGGTATTTTGAGTAGGATTGACATGCTTTAGTATCATGCATCATCTTGCATTAGTTTAGAGCGACCAATCGATACTGATGTCAGTGCGACTTCGCCATTAGTTTCAGATTAGTCATCGCAACCGTCTGATGCGATCCACGGTAGTTATATCAGCCTATGTATCCGCCTTTATATCAGTCGCAGGTCCAGACAAAGCCACCTCTGGCAGTGATACCACCTCCACCTCCACCGGAGACTGGGCGGATTCATGCGATTACCAGAGAGGATGCACAGCGAGCCAACGAATCCGTATTTTGCGGTACGGTTTCACTTTATGCATTTTCAGCTATTATGCTAGTTGATACTGGTAGTTCGCATTCGTTTATTTCTTGTACTTTTATGAGAGAGATTGGTAGATTACCTACTAGTAGATCACAGAGATTAGTTGTCTCCCTACCATCTGGCGATACATTGGACGTTACCCAGGAGGTCCGAGGTTGTCCCTTAGATTTTGGTAACATCATTCTTACTGTAGATTTATTGGTACTGGACATAGTCGAGTTCGACATTATCCTTGGCATGGATTGGCTGTCAGCATATCATGCCACTGTGGATTGCCAGATGAGGGTAGTCACATTCCGACCTCTGAACCAACCCTCATGGGATTTCACTGGCATCCGGGACGACGGAATAGCGACCATTTCTGCGATTCAGGCTCAGAAGCTTTTATTGCACGGTTGCCAGGGTTTTCTATTATCTATGATCAATGTAGAAGACAGTGGTGACTCTCAGATCGCGGACATCCCTATTGTCCGAGAGTATTCAAATGTTTTTCCAGAGGAGTTACCAGGCCTGCCTCCCAGAAGGCAAGTGGAGTTCATGATTGAGTTAATACCTGGGACGTCGCCGGCATCGAAAGCTCCTTATCGTATGGCCCCGAGAGAGTTGGACGAGTTAAAGGTTCAGCTCCAGGAACTTTTGGATAGAGGATTTATTCGCCCTAGTGTATCACCCTGGGGTCCTCCGGTTCTCTTCGTGAAGAAGAAAGATGGTTCGATAAGACTGTGCATCGACTACAGGTAGTTGAACGCTGTCACTATCAAAAATAAATATCCCCTGCCCCATATTAAGGACTTGTTTGATCAGCTCAGAGGTACATCAGTCTATTCTAAGATTGATCTGCGGTCCGGATATCATCAATTAAGGGTTAGAGATTTTGACATTCAGAAGACAGCGTTCCATACCAGATATGGACACTATGAGTTTTTGGTAATGCCATTTGGGCTTACCAATGCTCCAGCAGTATTCATGGATTTGATGAACCATGAATTTATGGATTTCCTAGATCGGTTCATCATTATTTTTATCGATGACATTCTGGTCTATTCTTGTTCCGAGGAGGAACACGTGTAGCATCTTCGTCTTGTTCTCGATAGGCTCTGACAGAAGTGACTATATGCGAAGTTCAATAAGTGTGCGTTCTGGTTACCTTCAGTCGGTTTTTTGGGACATGTGGTTTCGAGTAGAGGTATTTCAGTTGACCCCCAGAAGATCGAGGTTGTCACTAGTTGGGAGCAGCCGAAATCAGTTCAGGAGGTTCGCAGTTTCTTAGGCTTGGCTGGTTATTACAGACGGTTCGTTGAGGGTTTTTCGAGCATTGCTATGCCATTGACACACCTTACCAGGAAGGGCGTGAAGTTCACGTGGACAGAGGCGTGCGAGACTAGTTTTCAGGAGTTGAAGAGGAGACTGGTGTCAGCACCGATTTTGGTATTGCCATCAGGGGACGACGGTTTCGTTCTTTATACCGATGCGTCTCTATAGGGTTTAGGTGCAGTATTGATGCAGCATGGTAGAGTAGTCTCTTATGCTTCTCGCCAGTTGAAGGATCATGAGAAAAACTACCCAGTTCATGATTTAGAGTTAGCCGCTATTATCTTCGCCTTGAAGATTTGGAGGCATCATTTATATGGTATTACGTTTGAGATTCTTACTGATCATAAGAGTCTCAAGTATCTGTTTACGCAGAAGGAACTCAATCTCCGACAGAGGAGATGGATGGAGTTCTTGAAGGATTATGACTGTACCATCAGCTACCACCCAGGGAAAGCCAATGTGGTTGTCGATGCACTTAGCCGGAAGTCCCGAGGGACTTTAGCTTCCTTCCGAGTTTTGGTCACAAATTTGATTCGAGGTTTCTCTGAGTTGAGCCTAGAGGAGCAGGGACCGACAGAGCAGGGCATTCTGGTTACCATGGTTGCTCAGTCGTCTATCCGGATGAGAGTCCGGGAGGCTCAGGCCAGTGATCAGCATTTACAGTTCATTGGTAGTCAGATAACTTTTGGACAGCAGACTGAGTTCAACCACGATGATGAAGGTATAATTTATTTCCGAGGCAGATTATGCGTACCTTAGCCTCACCCGGTTATGGAGGAGTTACTACAGGAGGCTCATCGCTCTTGATTTGTGATCCACCCAGGTGGAACTCGCATGTATCGAGATTTAAAGCGTTTGTATTGGTGGAACGGTATGAAGAAAGACGTCGCAGATTTTGTAGCTAGATGTCTAATTTGTCAGCAGGTAAAGGCTGAGCACCAAAGACCAGCTAGATTATTTCAGAGGATTCCTATTCCTGAGTGGAAGTGGGATCATATTACTATGGATTTTATGATGGGTTTGCCTAGGACACGTCAAGGCCATGATGCGATTTGGGTAGTCGTAGACTAAGCAAATCAAATGCATCTTCTTATTGAGAAGACCAACTCTGGATCGGTTGGGCTGTATTGTCGAGATCATCAGTTGCATGGTGTTCCTTTGAGCATTATATCAGATAGAGATCCCCGGTTCACATCTAGGTTACAGCGAGTCTGCGTGACTTTAGGCACACAACTTGATTTAGTATTGCCTTTCCATCCATGAGCGGATGGGCGATGCAGGCGGACCATTCAGACACTAGAGGATTTGCTGAGGTCCTGTATTATAGATTTCGGAGGCAACTTGGAGGATCATTTGCCGTTAGTGGAGTTCGCCTACAATAACAGTTATCATTCGGCTATCCAAATTGCCCCGTATGAGGCATTGTATGGTAGACAGTGTCGTACACCCACCCTCTGAGAGGAGGTTGGGGAGGCCCAGTTGCTAGGACCCGAGGCTCGGCATGGCGAGTTAGTCCGTACTATCGGGCGTAGGATGGAGAGGCGCGGGATCGCGGAAGAGTTATGCAGATCGTAGACGGAGACCTTTGGAGTTCTTTGTTGGTGATCATGTATTTCTGCGAGTCTCACCTACAAAAGGGGTGAAGAGATTTGGCCTCCATGGTAAGCTAGCTCCTAGATACATTGGTCCGTTTGAGATTTTGGAGAGGATTGGAGCAGTGGCTTATCGTCTAGCGCTACCACCATCTTTTGACAAGTATACATGATGTGTTCCATGTGTCTATGCTAAGGAAGTATGTGCCAGACTCTACACGTAATTACATCGGATGTGTCGAGGTTCCATTCAACTTTGATGCTACTTGAGAGGTTACGATGCGGATTTTGGATTACAAGGAACGACAGTTGTGGAACAAGGTTGTGCGACTTGTCAAGGTCGGGTGGAGTCACCACACCGACGAGGAGGCTACTTGGGACCTCGAGGAAAAGATCCGAGCTCAATACCCCCACTTGTTTACTTAAGGTACGTGAGGTATATTTTTCAGTACTTGTGGTATTTCTTGTTATGCATCTGAGTAGGAAATATGGGGACCAAAATTTTTATTAGTGGGGGAGAATGTTAAATATTGAAAATTTAAAATATTAAATTAAATGGCCAAAGAATTAAGAAAATAATCCTGGAATTTTTTCGGGATTTTTAGGGAATTTTAGGAATTTTTCCAGAATTTTTCTGGATTTAAACGGAGTCCGTACGAGATTTTTACGGGGATAAAATAAATAGGCTTTTGTGAAGTCTATTTAAGGGGTTAATAGAGGGTAACCTAAACTGAAAACCTAAATCTATTTTTCTTTTTCTTTTTCCCCGCCGTGATCTTCTTCCTTCGGCAATTCCTTTCGGGATTCCACTTCCGCCGGCGCCCTCATCTCCTTTCGTGAGCCCACTTCCGCCGACGCCCTCTTCTTCGCCGGTGATGCCCTTCTTCCCCGAGCCGAGCCTTTCTTCCTTGCTGAGTCTTTCCCCACGGCGCCGCAGCGAGCACCGCCGCCCGACGCGACGCGAGCTCACCGCCGCCCCGACGCGTGCTCCCCTTCGCCGTCCGAACCACCGCAACCATTAGCCGAGCCCTCTTCTTCTTCACGTCGCCACCCACAGTCCCCGGCCACAGGATCCTCGCCGCCGACGCTCGCCTTCCCAGTGCTCAGGCCACCACGGGTTTGTCGCATCGCCACTGTTCCCCCCCCCCCCCACGCCTGCAGTCACAGGATCGCCGACAACCCCTTGCCTTTTGCTATCATTTTCCCTTTCACGCTGCTGCACAAGAGGGGTGGGTGTTACCGCCATGTGCCCCCGCCCGAGAAGATGGCGAGACCACTTCTAATCTGCCATCTGTCTGAGATGGGATATTGTTTGGTTTGCTGTAGGTGATGAATTAGGTTAATTGATTAGAAATTAATTGGGTAAATTGATTGGTACAATTATTGGATAAATTAAAAGCCATTAAGTTTTATTTATTTGGCTTAGGTTGTTAAAATGCGGGTTAATCCAGGTTTAATTGATTAATTAGCTTATCCTTAATTAATCAAAAATTTTATCAATTGATTTAGTGAGCTAAATTAATCGTATGGATATTTATGGTAGGAAAAGATTAATAAGATGGTTGGAAAATTAGTGACAATTGGAAATAGTTTGGGTTAATTGGGTTATGAAGGAAATCGATTTAAGTATTCAATTTGTCGGTGAATTGCATTTTTGTGCTTAACTATAGTTATGCTATATGCAGGTTTCAGTCACGAGGCAAGTCCCCGGTCGTGACATTTTCATTCTTGCGGATATTTATATTCAGGCGGGTACTTTGACTTATCTTTTAGATATAGTCATTGTTGATATGCTAGTTAGGATAGCATGCAATAATTTTTATGTTTATATGCCTAGTATATGGTTGGTGCCTACTTGATACATGCATGTGATAGGTTATGATTTTATCTTTCCTATTTTTATTTGGATCATAGTTACTTGAGTTATGGATATGTACATATTATTCGGATAGGTATTTTGAGTAGGATTGACATGCTTTAGTATCATGCATCATCTTGCATGATTGCATGATGGCTGGATGGGGTTCCATTATTGTTAAGCCCATGACGATTACATAACACTGCACCTGTTAGTGGTACATCAGGAGGGTGTGTGCAGTTGCTCTGTCAGGCTCCGCTGGTCCGCTCATGGGTAGCGATGAGGCAATGTGGTAGCGGGCAGGGATCCCTCCTCTGGTCTATGACACCGGGAGATGAGAGCTTAGCTCCCCCACTCTGTTTGGGGCAGGAGGATAGGTGTACTCCGACAGCATCCTATCCACTCGGTCACTCAGGAGCAGTAATGGCAGAGTGCACAGTTGTCATAGCCCTACCACTCGACTTCACCATCGCGTGTGAGGCGGCTGACTGGCGTCAGGGGTGACCATGTCATTGGCACGGCATGCACTTTGCATGGATCGCATTTGTATTGTGTTTGTTGCATTTTTATTGATGCCTTGGATGTGCATATGATTGTCATGCATACAGGATACATATTTATATATATGGTGAGGACTTTATTACTTCTAGTCAGGCACATGCTCCTATATCAGGATAGGAGATTCAGGTAAGTACAATCCTTTTGCATTTATTTCTTGCTTACCCTATATGTGAGACTGTACTGGCATGATTTTTATTGTTAGCTATACCTTACTTTGCATATCTACTATACCTGCTGAGTTCTTTGAACTTACCCCGTTGATTTATATCTATTTCAGGATGAAGCTGTCAGAAGAGTGCAGCTGCCAAACCCCACTCGTGAAAGTTTTTATTTGTTATTTGTTTCTATGGTTTGGACATTTTGATTAGAGGACATTTTTAGGTTCGGAGATTGATATTTGTATTCGTGGATTTTTGGTGTCCTTATGGACCTTTATTCGGTTTTGTTTGGATTGGTTTTGGTTGAGTATTCCTGCCCAGATGGCAGAAGGGGTAAGTCTAGTTGTGATAGATGTTACTCATTTATTTTGGTTGATGGCCAGAGGTCTATTTTATTATCTGCATGTGTGTTTGGATTTTGGTCGTGTTGACCGATGTATAGTGGTCGTGTAGGCCTTGTATGTAAATTGGCATTGTCACCCGTACAGGGGAGATGTTGTCGAATTTTCATCTGACGGGGTCTCCTTCGGGGCGTGACACATTGTTTGGGTCCAAAATGCAAAATGGGACTCCCGTAGGTCCATATGTACTCAAGATGATTAGGTACATAGAAAACCTACAAAGATTGGGATTCCCACTTGGCCAAGAGCTAGCCACTGACTTGATTTTGCAGACTTTGCCATAAAGCTACAATCAATTTGTCATGAATTACAACATGAATGAAATTGATAAGCCACTGCCTGAGATGCTTAGCATGTTGAGAACTGCTGAGCTCAACCTTAAGAAGGGAAAATCTGACTCCATTTTGATGGTGCAAAAGAAGAAAGGCAAGGGCAAGCCTAAAGGTAAGGGAAAGTCTCAAGCCAAGGGCAAAGGCAAAGAACTTAAACCCAAAGGAGGGGTGACCAAGGAAGGGGCTTGCTTCGACTGCAAGGAAGTTGGACACTGGAAGCGTAACTGCAAAGCTTACCTGGAAGATCTTAAGAAGAAGAGAAGTGAGACTTTTACTTCAGGTATAAATGTTATAGAAGTCAATCTATCTATTTCTTCATCATGGGTATTAGATACCGGATGTGCATCTCACATTTGTACCAATGTGCAGGCGCTGAGAAATAGCAGGGCATTGACAAAGGGCGAGGTGGACCTACGAGTAGGCAATGGAGCAAGAGTTGCCGATGTTGCTGTAGGAACTTATGATCTATCTCTGCCCACTGGGCTTGCACTAGAATTAGATGAATATTGTTATGTGTCTGCTTTAACTAAGTACATAATTTCGGTTTCTTGTTTGGACAAGAAAGGATTTACATTTATAATAAAGAACAAATGTTGTTCAGTTTATTTAAATGATATGTTCTATTGTAGTGCAGCTCTAATGAACGGACTCTACTTTCTAGACTTAGAGAGCCCCATCTATAACATAAGTACCAAGAGGTTCAAGTCAAATGAGTTGAACCAAACCTATCTCTGGCATTGTCGCTTAGGTCACATAAATGAGAGTCACTTATCTCAGCTCCATAAGGATGGGCTGCTAGACTCATTTGATTTTGAATCATATGTGACATGTGAATCTTGCATTTTAGGCAAGATGACCAAGACTTCCTTTAGTGGACACAGCGAAAGAGCAACAGATTTGTTAGGACTTATACATAGTGATGTATGTGGTCCTTTCAATGTTGTTGCTAGAGGTGGTTACAGGTACTTCATTACATTTATTGATGACTTCGGTAGATATGGTTATGTGTATCTTATGACACAAATCAGAATCCTTTGAAAAGTTCAAAGAATTCAAGAATGAAGTACAAAACCAGCTTGGCAAGAGTATTAAGATACTTCGATCAGATCGAGGTGGTGAATACCTTAGCCATGAGTTTCGTGACTATCTAGCTGAGTGTGGGATTCTATCCCAACTCACTCCTCCTGGAACACCACAGTGGAATGGTGTATCCGAAAGGAGGAATCATACCCTATTAGATATGGTACGATCTATGATGAGTCACACAGATCTTCCTATATCCTTTTAGGGATATGCTCTAGAAACAGCAGCCTTCACCCTTAACCGTGTACCATCCAAGGTTGTGATAAAGACGTCATATACGATATGGACAGGGAGAAATCCCAAGATGTCTTTCATGAGGATTTGGGATTGTGAGGCTTACGTTCAACGTCAAGTCTCAGACAAACTGGGACCCAAATTCGATAGGTTCAATTTTGTTGGATATCCCAAGGACACGAAGGGATATTACTTCTACATTCCCAGTCAGCACAAAGTGTTTGTGGCAAAGACTAGGGTTTTTCTAGAAAGGGATTTTATTTCTAGAAAAACTAGTGGGAGTACGTTCGATCTTGAAGAAATTCAAGATAAGGACCATAGCACTGAGACCTTGATGGAGGTTGAACATGAACCACAAAGTGTTATGGGTGATGAGGTTGTTGCACAAAGAGTTATGGAACAACCACCTGTTCAGGTAGACCTACCTCTTCGCAGGTCTTATAGGGTATGTCGTCAGCCTGAGAGATACTCATTTTTCTTGTCTGACCATGATGATGTTATGCTCATTGAGAATGAGCCTACCTCCTATCAGGAAGCTGTAATGAGCCCAGATTCTGAGAAATGGCTAGAGGTCATGAGATCCAAGATGGAATCCATGTACACAAATCAAGTATGGACTTTAGTTGATTCACCTGAAGGGGTCAAACCCATTGGGTGTAAGTGGGTCTTTAAGAGAAAGACTGACATGGATGGACTTACGCATACCTATAAGGGCCGATTGGTGGATAAAGGTTTCAAGCAAATTCATGGTATTAACTATGATGAAACCTTTTCTCCAGTGGCGATGTTTAAGTCTATTCGGATCATGCTTGCTATTGCAGCATACCACGATTATGAGATCTGGCAGATGGATGTCAAAACCGCATTTTTGAATGGAAACTTGCTCGAGGATGTGTACATGACACAACCTGAGGGTTTTGTAGATCCACAGCATACTGGAAAAGTATGCAAGCTGCAAAGGTCCATTTATGGGCTAAAGCAAGCTTCTCGGAGCTGGAATCTTTGATTCGATGATACGATCAAACAGTTTGGTTTCATCAAGAATGAAGATGAACCCTGTGTCTACAAGAGGGTTATTGGGAACACAGTTATCTTCCTTGTATTGTATATGGATGACATACTACTCATTGGGAATGACATCCCTTCGTTACAGTCTGTGAAGACTTGGCTGGGGACGTACTTCTCAATGAAGGACTTAGGTGAAGCAGCCTGTATTCTAGGCATCAAGATCTATAGAGATAGATCTAAGAGATTGCTTAGCCTAAGTCAGAGTACATACATTGACACGGTATTACTATGGTTTACCATGCAGAATTCCAAGAAGGGACTTCTGCTGATGTCACATGGTGTGAGTCTTTCGAAGACTCAAAGTCCCTCTTCTAGAGAGGAGAGAGACCGCATGGATAAGATCCCTTACGCATCTGCTATAGGATCTATCATGTACGTCATGCTGTGTACTCATCCTGATATCTCGTATGCTTTGAGCATGATGAGTAGATACCAGTCAGATCCAGGTGAGCATCACTGGATAGCAGTCAAGAATATTCTTAAGTACTTGAGAAGGACTAAAGAATATTTCTTGATATTTGGAGGCGATGAGGAGCTAGCTGTAAAGGGTTACAGCGATGCCATCTTCCAAACTGACCAGGATGATTATAGATCGCAGTCAGGGTTCGTGTTTTGCTTGAATGGTGGCGCTGTGAGCTGGAAGAGTTCGAAGCAAGACACAGTTGTTGATTCTACAACAGAAGCCGAGTATATCGCTGCATCTGAGGCAGCAAAGGAGGCAGTTTGGATCCGTAAGTTCATTGCTGAGCTTGGGGTGGTTCCTAGCATAGCAGATCCCATAGAGCTCTATTGTGGCAATAATGGAGCGATTGCACAGGCTAAGGAACCTCGCTCACACTAGCGGACCAAACACATACTACCGCGCTTCCATCTCATTCGAGAGATTATCGATAGAGGAGATGTGAAGATTTGCAGAGTACCCACAGAGGCTAACATCGCAGATCTCTTGACTAAGGCTTTGGCACAGAAAAAGCATGATGGTCACACTAGGTCATTGGGTATTAGATACTACGGTGATTGGCACTAGTGCTAGTGGGAGATTGTTAGTGAAAGTCCTAGAGCCAATCATGTGATGATTGTTGTATGGACTTTATTGTATCATATTCCTATTTATAAAGGCATGGTTATTATACTTACTTGTATTGGTGTCAAATAACTAAGTATAATAATGTCAATGAGAAGTAGATTCTTATCTATATCAGTCGATTGGTTGAATCGATAATGAGATGATATAGAGAACACTACTCTTAATCATTCCTAGTCAAGTATTAACATTCAGGGACAATGTTAATGCGTAGAGACTAGCATGTAGGTCAACACGATGACTTGATTTCACAAGTCATGGATATGAGATATCAAGTTGACACATGAGTATGCATTGGAGAATGTATATTGAATGACCCGCCATGAAAAAATATCATGGATCGTTATATGAGTGTCATATACTTTCTCATGTGACTATTAGTATGACTATTAGTTCTTGGACCTGAAGTCACCATGGTTCCCTACATAAGGAGTTGCATACTTTGACTTCGTCAAACGTCACCCGTAAATGGGTGGACTATAAAGGTGATTACTGGGTATGTAACAAATTATGCAGAGGGATGTGAGTGATGTAGATGAGATCTATCCCTCCTATATGATGGGAGTGACATCGTTATTCTTGATAGAGTGAGACCACGAAGTGCATGGTCATGCCCAAATGAGTCAATATGAGATATTGAGCTCATTTGATTAGAGTGAGTCTACTTAGATTTCAAGATATAGATTGTAACGAGGATGACACGGTCTATGCCTCAAATTGATCAATCTAGATGTCAAGGATAGAGGAACATTGTCACATATTGTGAGAGTCACAATTAGTAGTCACAAAGGTGATGTTGGAGCTCAATATTCTTGTAACTTGGGTAGCAATGATGTGTTGCTAGATATCACTCATTGCTTATGTTCCTAAATCAGTTTAGGAGCATTGTCAACGTTACAAGAACCTATAGGGTCACACACAAAGGGCAATTAGATGGAGATTAGGTTTATATGATGAACCATGAGGTTTAGGTTCATGGGATGAACCAAATTGGATTAAGAGTAATCCAAATTAGACTAATTGAGTTGGACTCAATTTGATTCAAGTGTTGAATGAGTCTAATTTAGATTTGATTCATTGGGTCAATTTAAATTAATGAATAGAGATTCATTAAATCAAATTGACTTGAATCAAGTGGTTAGATTTGATCAACCATGGGAGATAAGAGGTCGAATTTGACTTGACTTGAGAGGGAAGATGAATGGTCAATTTTGACTTGACCATTTGCCATGTCATGGTGACTTGGCATGGGGGTCGGCCAATGATGGTGTTCCATATCATCATGGACTTATCATGTGGTGTCACCTCATGAGGGAGACAAAGAGCCATAGGCTCTTGGAGTTACAAGCATGCATGTAACCCCCCCCCCCCCCTCCCCCAACAATAAGTGGTCGGTCACTTTCATTTGATGATGTGAATTCATTTTTGGTTTGTAACTTCATCATCTTCTTCCTAGCTCTCCTTCTTGCTCTCCCAAGACTTCCTTGGCCGAAATACCTAAAGGGTGCTAGCACACTCTAAGGTGTTTTTCTCCACCATTTGTCCGTGTGGATACTTGTAGAGGAGTGTACACTTGACACTCTTGAGTTCTGACAAAGTGTTTGGACGAGCAGGATAAGCGAAGGGCGTCGCTACGAGGGTAATACTCTCACCTTCTAGATCTAAGGTAGGTCTAGGTTTACTTAAGCACATACATGTTTTATTTATATATATATCTTCACACGGATCCATGTCCGGGCATTTCGAGGTTTCCGCAACGCAAAAACCGATTTTTGCGGCTCGAAAAGTCCAACACTAGCAAATATGAGGGCATCATACTTGGTGTTAGAACCTCATGGATGAGGTTATCAGTCGACTGATATTATGATCAATCGACTGATGGGAGTCGATTGAAGTTCGACTGTAGGAAATGACCTGGCAGTCGACTGCCATGGATGATAGTCACTGATGGTCGAGTTTTCGGGAACAGAAAGTTTCTGAGTCGACTGTTAGGGTTTGAAAATTGAGTGATGGCTCGATCAGTCAACTAATGGGCATGATCAGTCGACTGATGGCCTATTCGTTAGAACTTATCCAACGTGGCTTGGGCCGTTGTGAGACAACGACTACAGGAGTAGTCGACTAATGGTCTTGATCAGTCGACTGCTAAGCGAAATCCATCCCGAATGTAAGTTATAAAAGTAGCTCATGGAGGAGGTTTTTGCCAAGGTTTCTTGAGGCATTTTGGAGGGGATTTGCTGCTGCAATCCAGACCTTCAAGGCTATTCTCAAGCAACCAAAAGCAAGCATTCAAAGATCTCTTGTAAAGTGTTTTTCTTTACTTGTAGTGTATTTCATATTTGTATTTGCTTGTATTCATTGTATTACTTAGTGTAATCTCTTGTACGAGGTTTCTCCACCTCCGACGTGTTGTTGAGAAAGAGTGTTATTATTTAGTGGTGTCGGTTGCATCGCTAGGGCTCGTTCGAGCCCAACCCATGGAGTAGGAACCTTGAGATTCCGAACCACGTTATATCCTTATGCATTTGTGATTGTTCTTGTGTTTTATTTTCTTTGTATATTTCATATTTCTGCTGCGTACTAACATTTTATAGCAAGCACGATCAAATTCCATCATCGATGAAAAATGCTATTCACCCCTCCTCTAGCGACGATCAATTCCCCAACACGTTCATGACATTCGTCTTTATCCTTATGTTGTAAATAATGCAACTTGCCGCAAACATCCTCAATAAAAGATTGATTAGTAGTTTCTATTATATCAAATGAAATTTCATTTTTACCAAATACCAAAGATGGTTTATCGTCTATTACTACAGCTTCAGTGGTGGTTAAGGTAGTTTTTCTAGATTCTTGAGTTTCGAAGATTTTTGAGTTGAAGTAATGCTCTCCTCGATCAAAATGTCAATATTAAATTTCACAAGTTCTTCTTCATCCATATAGTGTAAATAATGCAACTCACCACAAACATCTTTAGCAAAAGATTGATTAGTCTTAATTATATAAATTGAAATCTCATCATCACTAATCACTAAAGGGGTTTTATTATTGATAACTAAAGTTTCAATGATGGCTAAGGCATGCTCTTTTGGATCCTTGAGGTTTAGAGATTTTTTAATTGAAGCAATGCACTCCTTGATCAAAATATCAATGTTATATTCCTCAAGTTCCTCTTCTTGTGATGATTGAATTGATTTACCCGCTTCGGTCATTGTGCCATCTACATCCTTATTGTTCATTTGTAAATATTGAATATCCAACCTAATATGTTTAGTACAATTATCGAAATTATCTACTAGTTCTTCAAATGCTTTTGTTGTAGCATGATGTTGTTGATTGAATTCTAGTATTTGTTGTCTAAACTCCTCTTATTGTCGTGTTTGGTCTATAACAAAATTCTCTAGCATAATCTATAAGTTGGATTTTGGGGTATGACAAAATTTTGATGGTGGTACGTAATAGTCATTTTCAATTTGGTTTTGATAGAACAAGTTTTGAGGATTTCTCATATCAAAGTAATGAGGGTACAAATATGAGTCAGGGTATAACCACTGATTTTGGTTGTAAGTAACATCTACTTGTTTGAAAGATAAAGGTTTAAATAGGATTGGTCAATTATCAAAATCATGTTCGCCTTCACCACAAATTTTATAATAAAGGTTAAGAGAATTCACAACATTAAATTGATTAAATCTTTGAATTCGCTCCTTTGTATAGGAGAAAATAAAGGAAAGCATTAGTAATAAGAAAACTCTAGATTAACCAAATCGCAAGCAAATCCAATATTAAGTGCAGTCTCTGACAACGACGTCAAAAACTTAATTAGTGAAAACCGCAAGTGTACGACTATCGTCAAGTAATAAAAATATCGATCTCATAGGGACTAGTCAAGTACTAGATACGAGCGATGGAAGATTATCTAGAAGAATCGAAAATGGATGAGTCAATGAAAGAAAAGATAACAAACGAATTAAAAGATATAATAGAGGATAATCCTAGGATTTCAGTTTCACTACTATGTCTATTATCCAAGCAGTTCTCTCTTATATGGATATGTATTCCTGAAGGAGACTTATCCTAAAGTAATCTGTAGCCTCTCTCGAGGTCGAACCGATTATCTACCTAGACCTTATTCCTACTTTCACAGTATTCGTGTGTAGGCGACCTTGACTGCATTGGAAACCGATCACTAGCGCCCTGCAGATCGAATTCTAGACTTACTACCAGTTATTTATAGAAACGGATTGAAGTAAACCCTTTATGCTCTATGATAGTCTTTGAAGGATCCACAAGAGGTCTTAATTACGATGAGATATCAGTACGTAGATGATTTTTTAACCGCATCAGAAAACTATCACAAGAACCCCATGAATCTATCTAGACTTCAATCTTACTCATAATTAAATCCTCGAGTTCAATTCTAAATATTTGGGATTGAGACTCACCTCTCGGTTAGTTTCCCTTTTAAACCTCTATCCTCAAGAGGTATTGATCACTTTCGAGATATTCGTCTGTAGATGACCTTGGTCGCAATGGGAGCCTATCATGAGAACCCCAACGGATCAGTCTAGACTTTAATCCTCATTTGATATTAATTTCTCAAGTTTAATTCTATAGATATGGGATTGAGGTTAACCCTCAATCCCTAAAACATATAAATAAGTTGGCCACCAAATACGTAAATGAATCAAGACGTACGATAAAATCAAATCGAGAAATACAATTCAATAGACAAAAGAGTTATGACAATCCAAGATAGTTTGACATAGAGTTACTTCCTAATCCTAAGATACAAGACTACTCCATAAAGGAGTTACAAAACATAGATGATAGAAAAAGAAAGAATTAACCCGATGTCCTATGTCTTGAGCGACTTGTCTTCGGCGACTCCCCAAGATGGATCACTTTCATGAACCCTTAGATCCTCAACCATTGGCCTCCCTCTGGGGCTCACTTTAGGCCCTCTTCGATGATCCCTTGATCTTTTATCCGATGATAATTTTTTGGAGGCTTGGGGTCCTTTTTATAGACTTTGGAGGTGAAGAAGTCGTTATTTCGGAAAAGAAACCTCGAGTTAGTTGTAGATTACTTGGATTGAATATAGTGTGACACAGTAGTGCCAATTTTCACGGCCCGAGCATGCTGAGCTTTCTTCGTAACAGAGTCTGGAATTTGGTCTGACATGACTATGCTAATTGGCATGACTAGGCCATTTCAGATGTTGTAATAGGCGGTGCAACTCCATTTGCTCCCGGTTTGATCGCGAATCCATGTAGCTTTCCTCCATGAAGATGTTATGTCTCTTTTGTCTTGATTTATGCCCTCCTAAGAATAAAAACATGAAAACCGTATTTATCTGAACTAGAAAAAGTAAATGAATGAAAATGCTATGTTTTTATCGTGATATGTAAACAAAACCAAAGAAATGCATGCTAATTGGACTCTAAAAAGTGTGTATGATTCACACTCATCACTAGGCATAGAAGGCTAGTAACTTGACAGAACAGTTGAGTGATGACTTAGCAGTCGACTGATGGATCAGAATCCGATGTGAATCATGTCGTTGGAGTGACAGATCGCACAACGGTCCATTGACTAGTCGATTGGGGGTAAGGCAAGGTAAGCAGAAATCAGCTCGGTAAACACCTTATAAAAGAGGATTTCATGGAGATTTCGAGGTGTTGATTCTTGGATACTTTGAAGGAGATTTGCCATTGCATTCTAGACCTTCCAAGGCATTCCAAAGCAACCAAGCTACAAGCAAGCAAGATCACAATCATATAAAGTATTTTGATTCTTATTTTTCATTTCACTTGTATATTTGGTATTTGGTTGCATTCTTTGTAAAACTCAGGTTGTAAGAGGTTTCTTCACCTCCAAAAGTTTCCGAGAAAGAGAAAGATAATGGGACTATCATAGAGCTAGGTCGTGGAGTAAGAATTAGATATTCCGAACCATATAAAACTTATGAGTTGTGATTGTGGTTTATTGTTGCATTTATGTTTTGTTTCCCCTGCACATAACGCTTTGTAGGCAAGCACACGAAAGCTAGAACGAATTCATAGATCAAATCGAGTCACTATTCACCCCTACCCCCCCCCCCCCCACCCCCTCTAGCATGCTAAGGTCCTAACACATAAATCATATTGATCACACCCTGGATGGACACCTTATATTTCACTAGGTGTTCTTCTCGCTCTGATTAGGAGTTAGTTGGCTTAAGACCAAATCTTGAGGGATTAGCCTAAGATGGCCCTGCAGAATATCAGTGTGACACAAATGACCACCATTTAAGAAGAGCCATTAATCTAGTTCGCAATTGTGGATGTATTCTCATGAGTCTTTTGAGCTACAAATCTAGCTTCTGACAATCACAAGTGTGGTGGTCATATACTTCCAATGAAAGGCACAATAGGTATGTATTGGGGGTCGACGAGGTCCTTGTTCAACCCTGAGTGGTCCCATCTCCTCAAAGTTGATGTTCATCACGTATCTGGAGAGCCTTTTCTTTAGAAACCCTCAAAGGAGTAATATAGGACTGATATCTAAGAATAGAAGGTCTAGAAGATATTTGAGCCTTCCCTCTACTTTGTTTTAATCAAGTCTTTTGTACTTCCTCCATGTTGATGTACTTTTTTGCTCGAATGAGAAGCTCATCATAATCATGAGACGGTTTCTTCACTAAGGAATGGAAGAAGTTGTCCTCACGAAGCCCTTGTATAAAGGCGTTGGTCTTCATCTCAGCTATAGCCAGGGGTATTTCCAAAGTGGCTCGAGTAAACCACTTTATATACTCATGTAAGGTCTCCTACGGTTTTTGCTTGATATTAAATAAACTGAGAGGAGTAGGTTGATACCTCTTAGAGTTTGAAAAATGACGCAAAAATAGTGTCATGAAATCATCAAACGAATAAATTTATCCAACCAACAAAGTGTTGAACTATTTCTGACCGAATCCAATCAAAGTGGTGAAGAATACCTTGCATTTAACTCCATTTGAATATTGATGAAGGAGAGATGAATTCTCGAAATAACCCAAGTGCTCTTCTGGATCTGTTGTACCATTATAATCATCAGATTGGGTGGTCGAAAATGAGAGGATACCTTCTCCCATATAATCTTAGTAGAAAATGAGCACCCAAACGGCTTAATAACCTTGGATGTTGATTCACTCTGCAACTACAACCCGAGCAGCTAAATAGTCTTGAACATCAACACTCATCAGCGGATATGGACATGGCCAATGTAACTCCTTCGACGATCAAGTCAACTCCTAACTGAAAAAATGGAACTCATGATTATACAAGCAAAGAAAAAAGTGAAGAAAATGACTTGAGCACTAAGATAGATCATATCGTTTAACACCGCCACCTACCTTTATATAGGAGAAGAAAGCCTCTTGTAGAATAGAAAATAACTGCAAAAGTATAAACGGTTGTGGCGCCATTATATGCCATAATAATTTAATTCAGCCACTAAAGAATACATATAATGACTACACCCTCGCGATGCTTCAAGTATATGAATAGGCAAACATTTATAATGATCATTCTGATCATAAAGCTGTTAGTTATAGCCCTAGAACCAATCATGTGATGGTTGAATAGGGAACATTTTGTATCATATTCTATAAAGGCAAAGGATTGGTTATTATATTTACATCTTGCTTGTGCCAGCTAAATTAAATATAATAATGCCCTAGAAAAGTAGGTTCTTATCTACAGCACATCAATTGGCAGAATTGATTATGAGAGGCTGTAGAGAACACTTTCCTAAATGTTCCTAGTCAAGTATTAATATGCAAGGGCAATATTAATACATAAAGACTAGCATGTAGGTCAATTGATGACTTGATATCACAAGTCATGGATATATGATATCAAGTTGACACATGGGTATATATTAGAGAATATATACTGAACTGACCCGCCATGAGAAAGTTTCATGGATCGTCATATGAGTGTCATAAACTTTCTCATGTGACTATTGGTATGAATAGTCCTCAAACCTGAAGTCACTACGGTTCCCTACATAAGGAGTTATGTACTTTGGTATCGTCAAATGTCACCCATAACAGGGTGGACTATAAAGGCGATTACTGGGTATATAACAAATTATGCGGAGGGATGTGAGTGATGTAGATGGGATCTATCCCTCCCATATGACGGGAGTGATATATGTGGGCCCCTTGATTGAGTAGAACTACTAAAATGCATGGCCATGCTCGAATGAGTCAATATGAGATATTGAGCTCATTTGTTTGAGTTAGTTTACTCAGGGATCAAGAAACACATAGATTGATCGAGGATGACACGGTCTATGCCTCATTGATCAATCTGATATCAAGGATAGAAGGACACGGTCATACATTATATTAGTCACGGAAAGGTTAGTCGGATCTTGACTTATTTCATAACTTGGGTAGCAATGATGCATTGCTAGATGCCGCTCATTGCTTGTGTATCTAAAAGAGTTTAGATCCACTGCCAATGTTATGAGAGCCTATAGGGTCACACACAAAGAGCATGATGATTAGAAGAATTAGTGCATTCTAGTTTAACTAGAATAATTTGGGAATAAGCTTAAGTACAAAATGACTTTTGGGCTTTAAGCTTAAAGAGAATTTTAGCTTATTGATTTAATGAGATTAATTCAATATGCTAAGCTTATTAATTTAATAAGATTAAATAAATATGTTATCATGATATCCTAAGCTAAATTGATTTAATAAGATTAATTCAATATGTTACCTTATTGATTTAATGAGATTAATTCAATATGATAACATAAGCTTATTGAATTAATAAGATTAATTCAACATGCATGAATGTCACATAAGCATGCCACATAAGCATGCCACCTAAGCTTGATGAGGTGGAAGGAGACAAAGGGTTTTGACCTTTGGATTTCCTCCACATGTGGTCGGCCAAACAAGGAGTGGATTGTTTTTCAATGCAATTGATTGCATTGAATGTGATAGGAGGTGAAAGGTTTTTCCAATCCTATAAAACACTCCATGGGGTGGCCGGCCAAGGAGTTTGAAGCTTGAGGCTTGGAGAGAGCTTGGTGGTGAGAGGCTTTGGTTGTGTGGCTTTTGTGAGTGTAGCAAGAAGAGTGGTCTTCTTCTTCCTTTCTCTTTTTCCCTACCTTCCTCTCCTTTAGGGACTTCTATAGCAAGAAGTAAAGGAGAGCTCTTCTAGTTTTTTTGTGAGACAAGAGCTTGCTCGTGTGGATACATATAGAGGCACGGACATTTGAACGTGCTAAAAGATCCAACAAACCCAAGGAGAAGCGGGATTTAAAAGGGCACGCAACAAAGGTAATATTCTCCTATAAGATAGGTTTTGAGAAATTTATTTTTGTACGAGGTTTTCTTTCGCAAGGATCACTTGGAAGGAATCCTATTTTTCTGTTGCGCATATGCTATTTTGCATAAAAAAATCCCTAAAGTGGTATCAGAGCCACTTGCGAAAGATCGTATAAAAATAGGTTTTCTCTATTTTATATATGATATAGAAGTAGGATAAATTTTATTATGAGTTGATAATTGCATTAGCAATTTTTCAAACATAATAAAATATCCGATGTCTTTTAAAAGTTAAAATTGACATGGTGCATGGTTATGGCCTAGTCCCAAAAAGTTTGTGAATGTGTGTGTTGTAATTCTTAATACGGTCTGCGTGTCGTGCCTTTCTCCTAAAATTCTTGTTGTAAAATTAGTTTTAGACTCGAATGTAACTCGAGTATTTCTCCTTTTGTAATATACAAAATAAAGATGGAGGGTTCATTGGAAGATGACGTTACAAGGAGGAAGTCAATAACACAAAACAACCAAAAGGAAGCACTTGGGAGAAGATGCTATCCCTAGGTTGACCAATCAATCTTTTCATTGGCTTGAGAAGATTGTAGAATAAGGGCCATAACCATGACACACTTAGTTTAATATGTATGTGATGCATGTTAATTTAGCTTATATGTGATGTATGCTAATATGTATGTGATGCATGTTTAAGTTTATTTCTTAATAAGTCAAAAACGATATGCCTACCAAAGTTTGGTACTCACTACTTCCTCGATCATTTGTTGTTGGGTTTGCCAAAGCAAAGCAATGCATTTTATCTTGGAAGAGTGCGAGTGGACAATCGTGATGTCCCGCTATCAAACTTGGTTAAGACTTAATTAAGTTTTTCTTAATTAATTAAGAAAGTAGAGGCATATATTAGCTTTGAACATAAGTTTTAAAAATTAGTTTTGTGTGATTTCCGAACATCAGCTTTGTCTTAGAAAGTGGTCGTTGCTCCGATATCAAAGAAGGCCTCTGTGTCTCGCCCTACCGAAGATGGTTTAGGAATAAGCACTAAACTAATCTAAACTTAACCAAAGCTATTAAAGAGTTACATCAGATGTAATTGGCAAAAGATTGCCTACCTAATCATACTACGTCTTGGGCGATTAGCCAAAGCTAACTCAAGACGAAGTATGATGTGGATCTTTATCCCATATAAATTTATAGCTAAATAGAAGCTAATGATGTAAGCAAAATGTGTTTGCCTACATCAATGATTAGCTCATATCAAAGCTATGAGAATTTAGTGGGAGCCTCATTTAATTAAAGGCCTAATTAAATGACTTAGGTATGATACTTAATTTTGCATTTTAATGTTGTAGATCACCATGTCATCTAACACGACACACCCCCTCAACTTGCGATCTGTCCTTGAGAAAGACAAGCTCAATGGAGCTAACTTTCTAGACTGGTATAGGAACTTGAGGATTATCCTCAAGCAAGAACGTAAACTGTATGTCCTAGAGCAGTCTATCCCTGAAACACCCGCCCCTGCGGCCACTCGTGCTGAAAAGGATGCTTATAAGAAGCATCAAGATGACGCATTAGATGTGTCATGTCTTATGCTTGCCACCATGAACTCTGAGCTTCAGAAGCAACATGAGAACATGGATGCCTATGATATGGTTGAGCATTTGAAACAACTATATCAAGGACAAGCTAGGCACGAGCGTTTTGAAGTGTCTAAGGCTCTTTTTGCATGCAAGATGCAAGAAGGAACACCTGTAGGAACTCACGTACTTAAAATGATAGGGTACGTTGAGAACCTTGAAAGACTAGGTTTTCCACTGAGCCAAGAATTGGCAACCGATGTTATCCTGCAATCGTTGCTGGAAGCATATAATCAATTCGTCATGAATTATAACATGAATGAAATTAATAAACCTTTGCCTGAGATTCTCAGCATGTTGAGAACTGCTGAACCGAATCTCAAGAAGAAAGTTAGTAACGTACTAATGGTCAAGAAGGGCAAAGGTAAGCGCAAAGGCAAGGGTAAGACCCAAGCCAAAGGCAAGGCCAATTCATCCACTTCAAAGGGTAAAGGTAAAGAACCTAAGGAAGGGGACTGTTTCCATTGTGGTGAGACTGGACACTGGAAGCGGAACTGCAAAGTCTACCTTGAGGAAGTAAAGAAGAAAAGAAGTGGGACTTCTGCCTCAGGTATACACGTTATAGAAGTTAATCTATCTATTTCTTCTACATGGGTATTAGATACCGGATGTGCATCTCACATTTGTACTAATGTGCAGGGACTGAGAAATAGTAGACTAATGGCAAAGGGCGAAGTGGACCTACGAGTAGGCAATGGCGCAAAAGTTGCTGCTGTAGCTGTAGGAACATATTCTTTGTCTTTGCCCACTGGGCTTATCTTAGAACTAGAGGAGTGCATTTATGTACCTGCATTAACGAAGAACATAATTTCTGTATCTTGTTTAGACAAGAAAAACTTTTCTTTTATAATAAAGGACAAATGTTGTTCCATTTATTTGAATGAAATGTTCTATTGTAATGCACCACTTATGAATGGTCTCTATGTTCTAGATTTAGAAAACCCAATTTATAACGTAAATACCAAACGGTTCAAATCGAATAATTTGAACCAAACATATCTCTGGCACTGTCGCCTAGGTCACATAAATGAAAAACGCATATCCCAACTCCATAAAGATGGATTATTGGACTCATTTGATTTTGAATCATATGAGGTATGCGAATCTTGTCTTTTAGGAAAGATGACTAAAACTCCATTTAGTGGACATGGCGAGAGAGTGACGGACTTGTTAGGACTCATACATACTGATGTATGTGGCCCTTTCAATGTCGAAGCCAGAGGAGGCTATAAGTACTTTATTACTTTCACTGATGATATGAGTAGATTTGACTACTTATATTTGATGAGACATAAGTCAGAATCCTTTGAAAAGTTCAAAGAATTCAAGAATGAAGTACAAAACCAACTTGGTAAGCGTATTAAGCTACTTCGATCAAATCGAGGTGGTGAATACCTTAGTCAAGAGTTTTGTGATCACCTGGCTGAGTGTGGGATAATATCCCAACTCACTCCACCTGGAACACCACAATGGAATGGTGTATCTGAGAGGAGAAATCGTACTCTATTAGATATGGTACGATCAATGATGAGCCAGACTGATCTACCTACTTCCTTTTGGGGTTTAGCTCTAGAGACAGCCGCTTTCACACTTAATTGCGTCCCATCAAAAGCCGTAGAAAAGACACCATATACGTTATGGACTGGGAAGAGTCCCAAAATATCTTTTATAAAGATTTGGGGTTGTGAAGCTTATGTTAGACGTCAAGTCTCAGATAAACTAGGACCCAAATCAGATAAGTGTTATTTTGTAGGATATCCCAAGGAAACTAAGGGATATTACTTTTACAATCCCACACTTGGCAAGGTGTTTGTTGCAAAAATTTTTGTTTTTCTAGAAAGAGAATTTATTTCTAGAAAAACTAGTGGGAGTAAAATTCATCTTGAAGAAATTCAAGATGAAGATAACACTAAGGCTTCGATGGAAAATGAACAGGCACCACAAAGTGTTGTGGATGAGGAAATTGTTGCCCAAAGAGTTGTGGAACAAACACTGCTCAAGTAGACCAACCTCTTCGTAGATCTGATAGATCCGTCGTCAACCCGAGATATTCTTTCTCTCTTGGCGACAACGTGAGGTATTGCTTGTCGATCTTGGACGAGCCTACATCCTATCAAGAAGCTATGATGAGCCCAGATTAGAGAAATGGCTAGAGGCCATGAGATCTGAAATGGAATCCATGTACACTAACCAAGTATGGACTTTGGTTGATCCACCTGAAGGGGTAAAACCCATTGGGTGTAAGTGGGTCTTTAAAGTAAAGACTGACATGGATGGTAATAAGCATACCTATAAAGGTAGATTGGTGGCTAAAGGATTCAAACAAATTCATGGTATTGACTATGATGAAACCTTTTCACCAATTGCGATGCTTAAATCCATTCGGATCATACTTGCTATTGCAGCCTACCACGATTATGAGATCTGGCAGATGGATGTCAAAACCGCTTTTCTGAATGGAAAGCTACTCGAGGATGTGTACATGACACAGCCTAAGGGTTTTGAAGATCCAAAGCATCCTGGAAAGGTATGCAAACTGCAAAAGTCCATTTATGGACTAAAGCAAGCCTCTCGAAGATGGAATCTTCGATTCGATGATGCAATCAAGGAGTTTGGTTTCATCAAGAATGAAGATGAACCTTGTGTCTACAAGAGAAATAGTGGGAGCACAGTTGTATTTCTTATCTTGTATGTAGATGACATACTTCTCATCGGAAATGATATTCCCTCACTCCAGTCTGTGAAGATGTGGTTAGGAAATTGTTTCTCGATGAAAGACTTAGGTGAAGCTGCCTATATTCTAGGCATCAAGATCTATAGAGATAGATCTAAAAGATTACTTGGCCTAAGTCAGAGTACATACATTGATAAAGTGCTAGATCGTTTTGCTATGCAAAATTCCAAGAAAGGATTTCTGCCTTTATCACATGGTGTGAGTCTTTCGAAGACTCAATGTCCCTCTTCTAAGGAGGAGAGAGATCGCATGGATAAGATCCCTTATGCATCTGCTATAGGATCTATCATATGCCATGCCATGCTTTGCTCGTCACGGCGTCTCGTATGCTTTGAGCATGAGAGTAGATACCATCGGATCAAGTGAAAGTCAGCTTTGGATAGCGATCAAAAATATTCTTAAATACTTACGAAGAGAGCGAAAGAATATTTTCGATATTTGGAGGCAATGAGGAGTTAATCAGAAAGGGTTACTGATGCAAGCTTCCAAGCAGGCGAGGATGACTATAGATCGCAATCGAGTGCGTGTTTTGCACGAATGGTGGGGTTGGTGGAAGAGTTCGAGCGAGGACACGATTCTTGATTCTACAGCGGAGTATATTGTCGCTTTGCGTCTGATGTAGCAAAGGAGGTTGTTTGGCTCCGCAAGTTCATCAGTGAACTTGGGGTAGTTCCTAGCATTGCAGATCCAATAGACCTCTATTGTGACAACAATGGGGCTATTGCACAGGCTAAGGAACCTCGATCACATCAGCGAACCAAACACATACTGCGGAGCTTCCATCTCATTCGAGAGATCATCAATAGAGGAGATGTGAGGATATGCAGAGTACCGACAGAAGCTAACATCGCAGATCCATTGACCAAGGCTTTGGCACAGAGGAAGCATGATGGTCACACTAGGTCACTAGGTATTAGATATTATAGTGATTGGTACTTGTGCTAGTGGGAGATTGTTAGTTATAGCCCTAGAACCAATCATGTGATTGTTGAATAGGGAACATTTTGTATCATATTCTATAAAGGCAAAGGATTGGTTATTATATTTACGTCTTGCTTGTGCCAGCTAAATTAAATATAATAATGCCCTAGAAAAGTAGGTTCTTATCTACAGCACATCAATTGGCAGAATTGATTATGAGAGACTGTAGAGAACACTTTCCTAAATGTTCCTAGTCAAGTATTAATATGCAAGGGCAATATTAATACATAAAGACTAGCATGTAGGTCAATTGATGACTTAATCTCACAAGTCATGGATATATGATATCAAGTTGACACATGGGTATATATTAGAGAATATATACTGAACTGACCTGTCATATGAGTGTCATAAACTTTCTCATGTGACTATTGGTATGAATAGTCCTCAAACCTGAAGTCACTACGGTTCCCTACATAAGGAGTTATGTACTTTGGTATCGTCAAACGTCACCCGTAACAGGGTGGACCATAAAGGCGATTACTGGGTATATAACAAATTATACGGAGGGATGTGAGTGATGTAGATGAGATCTATCCCTCTCATATGACGGGAGTGATATCTGTGGGCCCCTTGATTGAGTAGAACTACTAAAACGCATGGTCATGCTCGAATGAGTCAATATGAGATATTGAGCTCATTTGTTTGAGTTAGTTTACTCAGGGATCAAGAAACACATAGATTGATCGAGGATGACACGGTCTATGCCTCATTGGTCAATCTGATATCAAGGATAGAAGGACACGGTCATACATTATAATAGTCACGGAAAGGTTAGTCGGATCTTGACTTATTTCGTAACTTGGGTAGCAATGATGTATTGTTAAATGCCGCTTATTGCTTGTGTATCTAAAAGAGTTTAGATCCACTGCCAACGTTATGAGAGCCTATAGGGTCACCCACAAAGAGCATGATGATTAGAAGAATTAGTGCATTCTAGTTTGACTAGAATAATTTGGGAATAAGCTTAAGTACAAAATGATTTTTGGGCTTTAAGCTTAAAGAGAATTTTAGCTTATTGATTTAATGAGATTAATTCAATATGCTAAGCTTATTAATTTAATAAGATTAAATAAATATGTTATCATGATATCCTAAGCTAAATTGATTTAATAAGATTAATTCAATATGTTACCTTATTGATTTAATGAGATTAATTCAATATGATAACATAAGCTTATTGAATTAATAAGATTAATTCAACATGCATGAATGCCACATAAGCATGTCACCTAAGCTTGATGAGGTGGAAGGAGACAAAGGGTTTTGACCTTTGGATTTCCTCCACATGTGGTCGGCCAAACAAGGAGTATGTGATAGGAGGTGAAAGGTTTTTCCAATCCTATAAAACACTCCATGGGGTGGCCGGCCAAGGAGTTGGAAGCTTGAGGCTTGGAGCGAGCTTGGTGGTGAGAGGCTTTGGTTGTGTGGCTTTTGTGAGTGTAGCAAGAAGAGTGGTCTTCTTCTTCCTTTCTCTTTTTCTCTACCTTCCTCTCTTTTAGGGACTTCTCTAGCAAGAAGTAAAGGAGAGCTCTTCTAGTTTCTTTTGTGAGACAAGAGCTTGCTCGTGTGGATACATATAGAGGCACGGACATTTGAACGTGCTAAAAGATCCAACAAACCCAAGGAGAAGCGGGATTTAAAAGGGCACACAACAAAGGTAATATTCTCCTATAAGATAGGTTTTGAGAAATTTATTTTTGTACGAGATTTTCTTTCGCAAGGATCACTTGGAAGGGATCCTATTTTTCCGTTGCGCATATGCTATTTTACATAAAAAAATTCCTACAAAAGCATTGGAAATGTCACCTCAGAAGATAAAATATTATAATTTGTCCGAATAGAGCGACCAAGGAGAAATGGAGCCCGTACAACCCAAATGTAGAATACCATCATTTATTATAATAATCAAATATTGACTTCTATAGTAGTTATAACAAGGAATTAGTGTTTACTATAAACTTTTTAAATTTGGATCAAATTCATAAAATTTTGATTAATTCGATAAAGTGTTTTTTATTTAAAAGTACTCTATAAATATTTTTTGACTAAGTAGATATTATAACAATGTTAGAATAAAGATATTTTTAATATAATAAATATGTTAAAGTGTTTTTTTTAATTTTAAAAAATAAATATTTTTTAAATAATTATGATATTACAGTGCACCATGAAACATAACCGATAAAAAAAATAAACCAAACGTTTTTGCAAGGGGTTTGGTTCGTGAATTTATATAAAATATATATTCAGATGTTTAGGTTAAAAAAAAGCTAGATTTTTCAAAGAGCACAAACTTTGCATTTTCAAATAGCAATTTTAGATATTCAAAATTTATTTTTTATTTTTTTTAGAACCTAAATTTTATTTTATTTTAAAAAGCATTACATTGAATTTGTATGGGGAAAATCTATCTGAAAAAGTATTTTTAGATACATAATATTATTCATCTTTTCTATATTATCTTTTTATGATTTATATCTTTCGTATTGACTGTGAAATTGATTGACAGAAATATCATACACTTTTGAAGAAAGAAAATTTTGCGCACTCATAATTTCTTCATTGTTTCCCAGCATTAACTTTGATCTCCAAAAATTGTTCAACTGGTTGCGGGCATTTATCTGCATACGAACTAGAAGAAACAAAAATCATTGTGAATTAATGGAGTCAGAAATTAGAACAAATTACGATTCAAAAGGTTAATGATAAAATCAAACTAAAATCACTAAAAAAAATCCCACTCTAGACGTTTTTACGATCTATTACACATTAATGGAGGTCCAACAACAAAATCTAAAACTAAAAAATAAAGAAAATACTTAATATGCTAATTGAAAATGCCAAAATCAAAATTATAATTGGAGTAGATTTGTCAAAGAGTGATTCGTGTAACTTAGTGAATCTAATTCAAGTTTTAAATTGGTTTAATTAATCTCTTAAATCTTATTTCTTAGATAGTGGGATAATTGGTTCAATTCTTATCTTTATTTGGGGTGTATCGATGATTTATGTCCAATATGATTATGAGTATATTTGTGCTTTTCTAAATGAATTTTCTTTTGACTTTTTGGATTTTTAAATTACCTTCTAATTATAAATAAAGGGGGTGACAATTATGTGTAATCTTGGATTTTGTTTCAATTCATTGAATTTAAATTTATCAAGGTGATCTCAAAGTTTTGGCATTTCCTTTCGATCCATTTTATTTATTTCTTCAATTTATTGTGGATTAATGATCTCAAAGTTATGGCATCTCGTAGAATTCGCTAACTTTGGCCGTCACCTCATTCGCATTGTCAATGAATTAAACCCAGATCCACTTCAAAGACTGAATTTTACAAACACACACACACAAAACTACAAAAGACTATTTGTTTCAGTTTCCAGCACTCATTATATTTGAGGCTGTTTCTACAAGATCGGACATGGAATTTCTATGCCGGCTAAGTCCAACACTGCCGGAAAAAATATAGAAGCATTCAAGCTCCGACGTCGTCTCTGCCACAGACTCCAGCAGTCTCTCCATTCCAAATTTCTCGAATAATCTGACACTGTTGCTGTCGGAGTTCATCATCCAAATGGCTTGTTCAATCACAAACCTCCTTATTCTTGGGACCTTGATATCTGGATAGTCGTACTCCTTCAGTATTTCTACGAGCTTCCCGACGAGTTCAATCTCTTGAATTCCAGCTTGCTCCAGTGCTCGAGAAAACTCGTCGGGAATTGTGAATTTGCAGAGCTGCGTGGCTAGACCAATAGATGCTTCCAACAGTTTCCCTTTTTCCTTCAAGATGGCCTTCAGCACCTGTTCGAGCAAGCAAGAAAGTTACGTATAAAAATTTTGTATAACCATCAAAGACTGAAAGTAGGCTCACTGACAGAGTATGCATAAATCTTACAGTGGGCATGGCGACTGCAACTTGGCTGAGACTATCATGGCATTCTGTTCTAGTATAAGCACACAAATTGCGCAAAATCCTCGATGCGTTGATTCGGAGAACAGGATCGCTTAGAACGCTGATGAGCCGCTTCAGTACCTCCGGTTTCTTCAATATACGATGACAATTGTCGCTGCTTTCCAATGCCAACATCGCCAGGGTCTCTCCTGCTTCATTGCGTACATAATTCTGTTCGTCACTGAATCCTGGCTCCAAAAAGATCGACACGAGCAGGTTGATTACGCCACCTGTGTTACCAATCTCCTCCTTAGCATTCTCATCCATACTCAAGCTTTTTAGTATCTCAATTCCCAGCTTCTTCATCTGGATGTCTCCATTCTTTACGATCTCCCTTATGTTGCTCACCGTGAATACTATATTGGATATCTCCTTCCGGAGCGTTTTGCCGGTTTCTCCGTCAGTGTCTACCAACATCTTCACCACTTGCAATGATAGTTTGACTATTATACTTTGTGTGGTTGGCGAGTGACTGTCTCTGACAAGTGCTCTGCTCGAACCAGTCAGGTCTATGATCTTGGAGAGAAGGCCTCTGGTGCTTCCGATCTTCCAACAGTTGGCATGGTCAGCCGAGAGCTTCTTGAAGATGAGCAGGCCCAACAGGTTGAGCCTAGAGAAGTCGAACTCCATATCAGAATTTATCTGATCAGAGGTCCTGCCACTGTGAAGCAACGATGACAGTGACTCCATTGCTCCAGGAATCGCAGCGACTCGAAGCACGTTTCTCCTCCTTCCTGCAAGCTCTGACAAAATCTCTGCCGCACACAGCCTGATCTCTTCTTCTCCCGGGTTCTTCCAATTCAGCATCTCGATCAATCTCTCCATCGTCGGCGTCGAAGACCCAATTTTTCTCAGCGTGCCAAAGGCAAAACAGTCATCGTGCACCAACTTCCGTAGGACTCGAAGCCCCATAAGTTGTTCGTCATGGAATTCAGAGTCCAACAAATCCTTGGCGAAGCTCACCAAGTTCATCTTAAAGCCGTCGAAGACGCTATCATTAATGCATTTAGTGTAAATCTCGTAAAAGAATCGCCTGATCGGAAGGATTCCCATGGGTCCGAGCTTATATTCTACACTGACATTCTCTAGAAGATGACACCAGTAGATCCTCCACGCCCAGTAGCTTCTTTCCACCAAAAATATGAGAGCTTCACAAAGTGCTAGTCCATAGAATAAATTTATCGAGATACTCGCGTTCTTTCTTCCTTCTCCTCGTGGGGCTTGATCCTGATCTTCTTCTACAAGAAGATCCTGATCGATAAGCTGCATCGAGGAGAGCGTCACACAGGCAATGGCAGACAAGAGTTGAAGGCAAGAGAGTGTCCTACTGATGAATTTCGATGCCAGTATCCAACCCACATGATGAGGACGAGAAACATCGCCCTCGTTTCTATTTCGCCGCGTAGTTTCGGGCGCTCTCTTATTGTTATATGGGTGGATTCTGAACTCGAACACTCGGAAACTGTTCCTGAGAGGGTTTGCAGGCAGCTGCTGCCACTCTAGCTCATGACTGCGGCTGAAAATTCGGATTCCTTCGATGGCGAGAATTATCGTCACAATAGCGAAGTCCTTTCCCCGGAGAAGATTCAAGAAACCACTGAGAACTACAGTCGTAGCCCAGATGAAGGCCAACGCCCCGAGTCCAGTAGCAGACTTCTCTAGTATCGCAAGATGGAAGGCGAAGAGCGCTAGCTTCTTTTCAGGAGTGTGAATTTTGCTGCTGTTCCGCTGTATCGGGGTTGGATTTGGATCATACGGTTCCGGATGAGGCGCAAACAGTGAGTGCCCTGCCCCGGCGGCGGCGTCCGAAGTGCCGCTGTGAATTTGGACGACGTGCGGCCTCGCGCCTCGTGGATCTTCTACTGATTGCTCTTTCGCAAACATCATCGATGGAGCCAAGCTCTCTTCTTGCGATGGCATGCAGCTAACAATATCGACTTTTGCTTGCTGTGCTGAAGCTTTCGATCAGCGAGAGCTTCCTTCTTCCTGTCAAAAGGACGAATCAATCCACATGCATGATCAGTGAGATCATGGAAGAAGAAGAATCAAGTCTCGAGAAGATAATTAAGTTTTGGAGACCATAAATAAGATGATGAAACCTACTCTTTTGCTTTCGTGAATGGGTTCAGATCGGAGACGATGCCTTCCAATTTATCGCACTAGGTGCTGCGTGTTTCCTTCTTCTCTTGCGTTTACTTTTCCCGGTCAAATGTCAATATATGGAGGGAAGCCAAGTATCTGCAAGCAGGTTCTTGATGCATCTCGATTATCGTGGGAAGCCAAGTCAATTAGCGTGTGGCATTGAACCTTGAAAATGATTAGTGGTTGAGCAATGCATCTGATCAAGGAGATTTAATTGACTTGTTTGACAAGTTGTTGCAGATGACGAGGAAGATTCAACATGAATCCATAATCTAATCTGTATATACATATCTGCTAAAATAGATGGTGCATTTGACTCTATAGTTTTTTGATACTTGTTCAACTAATAGTTAAAATAAATAAAAAATATTGGAAGGTTTTTTGATACCGGAGAAATGAGTAAAATACTTTTGATGCTCCATTGATGTGAAATCGTAGGGATAATCAAAAGCTCTCCAATAAGTTTTACCATTGAAGATTCTCTAATAGCTGTTTTAAAAATATCTTAATATGTTATTAATATCTAAATTCTTTCTCGTTAAGAGATTTGTTGGTGATTTAGAATGGTAAAAAAGGGTATCGGAAAAATTTTGACAATAAAATAAAAGTAGCAAAGCATTTTGAAATTTTACCAGATAAATAATAAATGACTTAAAATATGAAATAATTTTACAAAGTAAAAGTTTAATAACAAATTAAGAAAATAAAAAATAATAATTAATTTTTTATTTCATTAATGTAAGATAGTAATCTGCATGGTAGCTAGGTTTTTAAGTTAAAATTAATAAGTAAAGAAGAAAAAATGTAAGTGGATTTTTAGATTCTTTTCGTTACAGTAATGTTTAATTTGTGCTATACTATATTGTATATATTAAATGATACATCTTATAATCTAAATAAATAGAATAATAAATACAAGGACAATGAAAATCTCAATTGCCAAAGTTTCTTTTTCTTGTACTAACAAAATTCAAATGTATGGAAGCAGTCTCCTAAATGCTAGTTTTCATCCATCCATCCATTATTTTTGGATATAGTCAAATTATAATATTTTACGATATAATTAAGATTTTTTCAAAATGAACGTGAAGTGGTGAACTAATTAATTAAGAAGCGTGCGTGTGGTTAACTTCCAAGCACAGAAGAGACACAGTACTTCAGAATTTTCGTTTTTTGACTGGTTTGGGAAGTTGGCTAGAAGATATACGCAGTCAAGAAGACCGAGCAAATGCATGGGGTTAGGCATTAACATCGTAAAATTGCTAAGAGTGAGAGAGAAGCGAAGGATTGACTGCAAGTAGAGTTGTCAAACGAGTCGATTTATGATGGGGTGGACTAATCCATTGTAAATTCAATATTTAATGGAAAGAGACGGATCAACCCGTCATCTCGACGGGTTAAGAAATTTTCAACCCAACTCAACCCAAGACGAATTGCGAGTTAGGTGGGCTAACTCGCGGGTCACACAAATTTAAAAAATATATCTAAAATTACCGAGGTATTGAGGGCTTGAGATAATGATCTATAAGACAGATAAAGTATCATGATTAAAAAAATAAACATGTGAAGTAATTAAAATATTATAATTGAGATAAAAAATACTCTTTTGTTTTTTACTCTTAACTTATTTTATACTTTGTTGAGGTGTATGTGTGATAGAAGAAAATTGTTATGGTGAAAAATTTGTTTTGTTAATATTAAAAGATTGGTAAAAAAACTTATACAATTTTATTTTCAGATGTTTCATCTTTTGACATTTCTTAACCCGCGGGCCAACCCATACCACGACAGGTCAACCCGTCTAGACCCGCAATCTGCGCGGGTCGATCCGTTTAGACTCGTCATTTTCAAAATGACGGGTTGATAAAATTTCAACCCAACCGGCTTAAATTATTTGACGGGGCGAACCAACCCGACGGGCCCAATCCAACTTGGGCGAACCAACCCGACGAACCCAATCCAACTTGACAGCTCTAACTGCAAGCTTACAAGAAGTCGTTGACCGTGAGTTTTGCGACTGTGATTTGGAGTAGTTTTTGTTTCAACAACTCTATGCTACCGTGAGTTTGATATAAAGTAGTTTTTTTTTATTGACGCTGGCGTATTCGAATTTTCAATTCGATTAATCTTGAAGAGCGATCAATTTTGTCCTACGAATTTTCGGGACACCTCGCCAATAGCTGAGCCGGTAAGATCGAAGTCCAAATGACCTCCATCGACCACTAAAGATAAATCAGAAAAACATTCGTAGCTTTTTCACGGTTCAATTGGACTCTATAGTCGTGTCATCCTTAAACGATGGTCTAATGCTGAAATTGTACTCCGTCCACCGGACAAACTTCTAAGTCTCAGTATCGCCCGAATAGATTTTTCTAAATTCATCATCGAACGATATCACAACAGATGATCAAACTGTCTTTTCTTATATAATGTCTTTTCGCTTTTGCCGATGCACTGTATTCTTGGAGTCTGAGAAGTTTTTTTTTTCATCCATGCCATAATTGTTTCGATCAAAATTATTTATAATTAAAATTATTCTATATTATAATAATTGTTGAAGGATGCATGGTTTATATAGAGCAAACCTACTAGGGGGTGTGATCAGAAGCACGACCAAACTATTGTTCTCTCTAGAGCCAATGCCATGCTCGTGGCCCAAACATGCACGGTCATCTTGTGGTTGGGTTTGAGGGGTCGAACAAATCGATGCCACAATCGTTGCACACGACCACTGTGGTCTATTTCGGAGTCAACACCACGATCGTGGCAAAAAACACGACTAGACTGTGGTTCGTCCAGAAGGTAATGACATGCCGACAACATGGCTAGGTCATGGTTCGTCTTAGAGGCGATGAGAAGTTCAAGATTTTTACTAATATGTGGTATTTTAGGTTTAAAATATTATATAGTTAGGAATATACATATGTGATCATTGTAACTCTAAATTGGGGGCGATTCTAATTGAGTTTGCTAGGTCATTCTGTGGAGTAGGCATATTATCAAACCACATTAAAATTATGTGTTCTCATCTCTCTCTTTCTCAATTTTTCTTCTTCCTCCATACTCGTTTTCTTCGTTGTTGTTGCATCATGATCCCAACAATTAATATCAGAGTTAATGTTCAACATGGCCAGGTTCTCTTCTATGAAATTTGATTTGGTGACGTTCAATGGAACTGAAAACTTCGGATTGTGGTAGAGGAGGGGGATCTGTTGGTGTAGCAAGGTATGATTAAGACGCTAGGAGAAAAGAAACTGGATGACATGGAGAAGGCAAACTAGGAGAAATTATAGGCAAGTGTGGTGACAATGATTAGATTGTGTCTAACAAATGATATGATGTATCATGTTATGGACAAGAATTAAAAATCCAGTATATGTCCAAGTCATTAACAAACAAGTTGTATCTTAAGCAGAACCTATTTGGGCTCAAGATGGTAGAGGGCACTAATCTGATACAACACATCAATGTATTCAATCAGATTTTCAGCGATTTGAAGTGGATTGATATGAAGATTTATGATGGAAACAAAGTCTTGATATTGAATTTATTAGTGCAATCGACCCAGGTCACGATTGATCAGACTCAAGTGGGACTCGAGTACTGTTTTGATGTTTGACAATAGTTTGACCATTGTTTGACAATGGGTTGATTATATAGTTGACATGAGGTTGACCATATGAGGAGATAGCTTTATGGGGAGATTGTTGAAGCAATCGACCTCAGGTCAAGTTTGACCTAGCTCGAGTATGACTCGAGAGAAGTCCAAGTCTTAGGTACTTGACATGAAAAGTCCAAGCATGGGTCTTGACAATGGTAAAGTCCATGTCATAGGTACTTAGCATGTGAAAGTTCAAGTCATGGGTACTTGATAAGGAAAGTCCAAGCATGGGTCTTAGCAATGGAAAGTTCAAGTCATGGATACTTAGTAAGGAAAGTCCAAAGATATAGTCTTGGCGGCATAAGTCCAAGTGTGCAATCTTAGTGGAGTAAAGTCTAAGTGAACTTTGGCGATAAAAGTCCAAGTATAGATGCTTGGCAATTGGGAAGTCCAAGGGTGTGATATTAGCAGCGTAAAGTCCAAGCATATAGTCTTGGAAGCATAAGTCTAATGTTTTGCAACGTAAAGTCCAAGCATGGAGTCTTGGTAGCATAAGTCCAAAGGTACCTTGGCAAGTAATCCGGTTAGCATGACATAGCCGATGGAGATACTTGAAGGCTAGCGCAAGGATGAAGAGTCACAGACTCAAGGAATTCGAGAGGCATGAAGCTGATGGAAGTGGATTGAAGACTTAGGTCTAGGCTAAGGGCGTTTATCAAGTATGAGGAGATCATACTTGGAGTTAAATCTCATTGTTGAGGTTTATCAGTCGACTGGCCGAGTGTTTGCCACTCAGAAACTGAGTTATCTTAGAGCAGTCGACTGGGAATATGACCAGTCGACTTAGACTCGACTGCTCGAGCTATGCTCCGGCAGTCAACTATCATGTATAGATAGTCGACTGGACTATGTCAGTCGACTGCTTGGTAAGACAATCGACTGGCCAAAGTGGCCAAGGCACAAAACCCTCGGTAGTCGACTAAGGGTTGGTAGTCGACTGGTCTTGAATGGCCACGAGCATAGAAGCTCTGGTAGTCAATTGGGCAGTCGACTACTGTGCAACAGTCGACTACTGTGCAACATTCGCCTAGGGGTTGATGGCAGTCGACTGCCAAGGTATCCATTGGCTAGAATGTCAACGTAGATTAAGTTCATTGTGAGACAACGACATTGTAGGCAGTCGACTGGTATCTTTTGGCAGTCAATTGCTAGGTGAAAATCTAAATCACGCGGAGGCATAAAAGGAGCTCGACGGGGAGGATTTCGATAGGGTTCTAGGGGCAATTTGAGGTGAAGTGCTAGTGCATTTCAGGGTCCTTCACTTGTCCAAGCAACCACATCAACAAGCATTCAAAAGCTCTAGTTTGTAAAGTATTCTTTCCATTTCATTTGTACTCTTGTTATACTTGGTTGTATCTTCATTCTTATTGTTGTAAGATTATTGTAAGAGACTTCTCCATCTCCGATGTGTCACCGTGAAGGAGTTTATTAGTGATGGTGTGCATCACTAGAGCTCGCCCGTGGAATAGGAACCCTAGGTTCCGAACCACGTTATTTCTTTGTGTTTATGTACTTGTTGTGTATTTGTTTCTATTATTATATATTCCGCTGTGTACACTAACATTGTTGTAGACAAACACGCGAACGAACGATGAAGTCGACGAACTGCTATTCACCCCCTCTAGTGCGGTCATCGATCCCTCTACAATTTGTATTAGAGTGGGTCACTTTTCACCGGATTTACAACTGAGGGAGCAAGCGCTAGAGGATAAAATGGAGTTGCCTCATGATGGATTGAGCTGCGACACCATGGTTCCACTTTTCTTTGACGACGAATATTTCTTATTTTGGAAAGGTAAAATGGAATATTTTTTATGAAAGATATAGATTATTGATTTAGTGTTGTAGATGGTTTTGATCCTCCCAAGGACAAGAAAGAAAGAGTTCTCAAGAAGAAGAAGTGTACTAGAGAGCAAAATTGGAAATATGAAATTAATAAAAAGGTAATGTTAATTTTAACTAACTTAATGCCTAGTAACATCTTGCATAAGGTAGGAGATTGTAAGGATGCTAAAGAATTATAGAGTAAGTTGACCAAGCTCCAAGAAGAATCCTCACTGACCCAAGAAGTAGAGGAGAAAGTCGAAGAAGGACCAAGTTGCTCATCCGCTCAAGCTCAAGAAGAGAGTACATCATCATCCCAAGAGCTTGAGGAATTGAAAGTTGAGAGATGCTCAACATCCGAGAAAGAGGTTGAAGAATTGGAGGAAGCCTCCACTTCTAGGATTGAGGGGGAGGAGAGACCATCCTCCATGCCGGAGCAAGAGGAAGAACCATTTACCTCTGGGAGAGAAGAAGAGCAAGCTCAAGATTCCGACCTAAGTAACTCGAGTATAATAAATAAAGATAAAAATCATATTATGTGTCACGCCCGTCATTTTTTTCCAAGGGTCCGGAGGGGCAGCGCGTGACGCGACCGTACATACATACACTTCTTACTACTTACAGCGGAAGACTTTGGATACATTTTTTTTTCTTTTCTTTTAAACATAAACATGCATTGACGTATATAGATACTTCTTCTTAACATAGAGCATGCATCATAACATATATAGATACTTCTTCTTAATATAGAGCATGCATCATAACATATATAGATACTTCTTCTTAACATAGAGCATGCATCATTATTTCATAGGTACTTAGTGCTTAGTTCTAGTCCATAAACATCATCATCATAAGGGGACATAATAAGGACATCCATAAACATCATCATCATATGGAAACATATATAAAAGGACATAACGGATCTTCTCCACCATGTCACTACCACACACATTTGGCCCCTCCTGCTGCTCCCTTTTAGTTTATCCATCCCTTACCCTTATCTGCAGTACGAGGGAAAGATAAACTATAAGCACATAGGCTTAGTAAGATCCTGTCCTACTCACAAAAATCATACATCGACATTAATCATGGCATGTAACATTCATAACATATAAGCAACATAACATGTAACATACATGACGTAAGCAACTTAACATGTAGCATAAGTAACATAAGTAACATAACATGTAACATACATATCATAGCAGCATATCATGTAAATATATGACTTAATCAAACATAACATACAACATATGTAACATAGCAACATATACATGTCATATCAACATAACAAACAACCTATATATGACATATCAAACATAACATACATCACATGTAACATAGCAACATAAACATGACATATCAAACATAACATGCAACATATATATATGACATATCAACATAGCATACATCACATGTAACATAGCAGCATAAACATGACATATCAAACATAACATGCATTACATGTAACATAGCAGCATAAACATGACATATCAACATAACATGCAACATATATATATGACATATCAACATAGCATACATCACATGTAACATAGCAGCATAAACATGACATATCAAACATAACATGCAACATATATATATGCCATATCAACATAGCATGTGAACCTAACAATCAAATCATGTAAACATATGCAGGATGCTTTTTGAAAACATATATTATAGGTACGTAACATAAATCTCAACATATTTAGGCCCGGCATTGTACCACTTCTTCTTCATAATAGCGCACATCCCTAAATAGACCCGAGGTAGCAAGTCTCGAACCTACTAGGTTACTAGGCCCGATCTTAGTCCGTCGACCTAGGGCAATCGTCATAGCGTAGAAGCCCATCCTAGGCCCGAGTCTTACTCCATCGACCTAGGGCATCTTGGAGCCCATCCCATACTAGGCCCGATCTTAGTCCGTCGACCTAAGGGCAATCATACATAGAGGCCCATCCTAGGCCCGAGTCTTACTCCATCGACGTAGGGCATCTTAGGAGCTCATCCCTTTGGACCTTGTTAAGGTCTTGGTACAAGCCATGCAGAAGGTAAAATACTTATATGCTTTTATTATAACATAGCTTATTTCATTTTTGCAAACATAGCATACTTCATTTCATAACATATCATATTTCACTTCATGAACATATCATCTTTCATTTCATAAACACATCATACTTCATTTCATAACATGTCATATTTCACTTCATGAACATATCATATTTCATTTCATAAACACATCATACTTCATTTCATAATCATATCATATTCATTTCATGAACATATCGTTTTTCATTTCATAATCATATCGTATTTCATTTCACAATATATCTTAAATATCACATACACATAGGGCATGGTGTAAGGCATAAACATCAAGAGTAAGTAAACACTAACCTAAAACATGTTATCTTCATCTAGCATCATTTAATATCACCAGTCAACATGAATTCACCCAAACATAAAACACATGTTAACCTAACCTAGAGCATATTAAAGGACAATGGGTGGCCGAATGGTTCATGTAGGTTTTTAGGGCTAGTCTTTTAACCTAATCCAATTAACATACTAACAACATCATATGCATACAAAACATGAATTAAAACTTCATTAAATCATCAAATAAAGGGGGTGGCCGAATGGTTCAAGGGCTTTTAGGGTTAGACATTTAACCTAATTCAATTAACATACTAACAACATCATATGCATACAAATATGGATTAAAACTTCATTGGAGCATCAATACAAGGGGAGTGGCCGAATGATCCTTGTAGGTTTTTAGGGTTAGTCTTTTAACCTAATTCAATTAACATACTAACAACATCATATGCATACAAACATGGAATAAAACTTCATTGGAGCATCAACACAAGGGTGGTGGCCGAATGGTCCATGTAGGTTTTTAGGGCTAGTCTTTTAACCTAATTCAATTAACATACTAACAACATCATATGCATACAAAACATGGATTAAAACTTCATTGAATCATCAAAATACACATGTTGGCCGAATAGTCCATAGAGGTTTCTAGGGTTAACCTTTAACCTAATTCATTCTACATCTTAACTTCATCATGTGCATGTAAAAATAAGGTATAGAACTTCAATAAAACACCAAAAATCCATGTTGGCCGAATGGTTCATAGGGGTTCCTAGGGTTAACTTTTAACCTAAATCATTTTGCATCCTAACATCATCTTCTTCTTACAAAACATGATATAGGACTTCCTTGGAACCTCAAAACTAAGTTTGGCTGAATATATCATAGGGATTTCTACACAAAACAATCAACCGAAAGCTACTCGTATGCAGGTGAGGGATACTTACATCCTTCGCTTTGCTTTTAGTGGGAAGATGACCTAAGGAAAAACCAAACCTAGCCTTCTCCTTGCTTGGATGGGGTTCGGCCAAAGGATGAAAATGGAGAGGGAGAGGAATAGATTTCGGTGAGGAAGAAGAAGAGAAGAGGGAGAAGTGGAGAAGTGGCTTTTCTCTTGTCCCTTCATTCCCTATTTATTCTCTTGAAGTGTCCCTTAGCCTCCCTTACCCTTAACTATCATTTCCCCTATTCCTCTACTAATAACATCTCATTGGGCTTCTGGTTAGTGGATGCATCTATAGGGCTTGGCTATCTCTAGAGGTTTGGGGTTCAATTCCTAGGCCTTGCATCCTTTTTGGCTCATTTTCTTTTATTTTTGAAAGAGCCCACATAAAGCCCATTATAATCATACAAAAATTATTATAAAATTTCTAGAGCTTGGGATGAAAAAGGGAGGAAAGGGAAATGGAGAATTCGGCCAAGGATGAGGAAGAAGGAGAATGAAGAAGGAAAGTGGGGTTTTACTTCCTCTCTTTTCTTAATTCTCCTCTTTAATACCTAGGGAATGAACACTCTTCATCCTTTCATGGGAGGGGATGGACCAACTCCTCATCTTCCCATCTATATTCTTTGTATATTCTTTATATATCTTATCCATGAATCATCCTATGGTCTTGTACATTCTTTATATATCTTATCCATAAATTATCCTAGGGTCTAGTGGTGTCAAGGCTACCTCCCTATTAGGAGGTTCATGGTTCAAATCCTACCTATAACCATCTTTTATTTTATTTTATTCTAAACCTTTTATGGCCTTAAAACCTATATAATTACTTGGCATAGTTTAGAATTTTATGGGCGTTACAATCCTTCATACCTATAAAAGTTTTGTCCTCGAAACTTAGAACAACTCCGGATACTTTTATTTCATGTCATTCTCGCGTTCCTAAGTTGCTTCTTCAAACTTTTGATTTTACCATATGACTTTCACTAAGGGTACTTCTTTGGTTCTCTATTTCTTGATTTCTCGATCTATTATCTGAATAGGTCGACTTTCATAACTTAAATCTTCTTGAACTTGTACCGTTTGTGGCTCGATCACATGGTCTTATGAACTCTATGCAATCTGATCACCTCCTCAACATACAACTGAGCAAGTTGTTCCATTGAGGAATCTGATACTTGATTGCAAAATAGATAGATTTTTGTTAATCTTTCAACAATCACCTAAATAGCTTCATAACCATTAGTTGTTTTGGGTAGTCCTACTATGAAGTCCATAGCTATATCTTCCCACTTCCATTACAGGATTTGAATAGGCTACAGAACTCCTGTAGCTGTCCCTAGAGTGTTCTGTAACCACATGCATACGATCCGGTGGGGGTACTGTCTCATCGATTCTATTACTGCGTCTTCTAGCCATGCTTATCTTCATATATTATAATAAGGCTAGCATAAGATTATCATACATATATTCATGTATATTTAAACTAAAACATTCCTTATCTTACACTTATCTTCATATATTATAATAGGGTTAGTATAAGATTATCATTCATTTATTTATGCATATTTAAACTAAAGGCTAGCATAAGATTATCCTACATGAATTCATGCATATTTAAGCTTAAAAAAAAACATTTCTTATCATTCATGAACAAAATAAACTAAAGGCATTTCATAAACAAAATAAGCTAAAGATATTTCATATCATTCATGAACAAAATAAACTAAAGGCATTTCATAAACAAAATAAGCTAAAGATATTTCATATCATACATGAACAAATTAAGCTAAAGGCATTTCATGAACAAAATAAGCTAAAGGCATTTCATATCATACATGAACAAATTTAACAAAATTAGAGTAGACATAGAATTCTTACTTGGAGCGGCAGGATTTGGAGCTTGATGTGTGTGTAGTGGAAAGGCAGATCCGCTCTGATACCAACCTGTCACGCCCGCCCTTTTTTCCAAGGGTCCGGAGGGGCGGCGCGTGACGCGACCGTACATACATACACTTCTTACTACTTACAGCGGAAGACTTTGGATACATTTTTTTTTCTTTTCTTTTAAACATAAACATGCATTGACGTATATAGATACTTCTTCTTAACATAGAGCATGCATCATAACATATATAGATACTTCTTCTTAACATAGAGCATGCATCATAACATATATAGATACTTCTTAACATAGAGCATGCATCATAACATATATAGATACTTCTTCTTAACATAGAGCATGCATCATTATTTCATAGGTACTTAGTGCTTAGTTCTAGTCCATAAACATCATCATCATAAGGGGACATAATAAGGACATCCATAAACATCATCATCATAGGGAAACATATATAAAAGGACATAACGGATCTTCTCCACCATGCCACTACCACACACATTTGGCCCCTCCTGCTGCTCCCTTTTAGTTTATCCATCCCTTACCCTTATCTGCAGTACGAGGGAAAGATAAACTATAAGCACATAGGCTTAGTAAGATCCTGTCCTACTCACAAAAACCATACATCGACATTAATCATGGCATGTAACATTCATAACATATAAGCAACATAACATGTAACATACATGGCGTATGCAACTTAACATGTAGCATAAGTAACATAAGTAACATAACATGTAACATACATATCATAGCAGCATATCATGTAAATATATGACTTAATCAAATATAACATACAACATATGTAACATAGCAACATATACATGTCATATCAACATAACATACAACCTATATATGACATATCAAACATAACATACATCACATGTAACATAGCAACATAAACATGACATATCAAACATAACATGCAACATATATATATGACATATCAACATAGCATACATCACATGTAACATAGCAGCATAAACATGACATATCAAACATAACATGCATCACATGTAACATAGCAGCACAAACATGACATATCAACATAACATGCAACATATATATATGACATATCAACATAGCATACATCACATGTAACATAGCAGCATAAACATGACATATCAAACATAACATGCAACATATATATATGCCATATCAACATAGCATGTGAACCTAACAATCAAATCATGTAAACATATGCAGGATGCTTTTTGAAAACATATATTATAGGTACGTAACATAAATCTCAACATATTTGGGCCCGACATTGTACCACTTCTTCTTCATAATAGCGCGCATCCCTAAATAGACCCGAGGTAGCAAGTCTCGAACCTACTAGGTTACTAGGCCTGATCTTAGTCCGTCGACCTAGGGCAATCATCATAGCGTAGAAGCACATCCTAGGCCTGAGTCTTACTCCATCGACCTAGGGCATCTTGGAGCTCATCCCGTACTAGGCCCGATCTTAGTCCGTCGACCTAGGGGCAATCATACATAGAGGCCCATCCTAGGCCCGAGTCTTACTCAATCGACCTAGGGCATCTTAGGAGCTCATCCCTTTGGACCTTGTTAAGGTCTTGGTACAAGCCATGCAGAAGGTAAAATACTTATATGCTTTTATTATAACATAGCTTATTTTATTTTTGCAAACATAGCATACTTCATTTCATAACATATCATATTTCACTTCATGAACATATCATCTTTCATTTCATAAACACATCATACTTCATTTCATAACATGTCATATTTCACTTCATGAACATATCATATTTCATTTCATAAACACATCATACTTCATTTCATAATCATATCATATTCATTTCATGAACATATCATTTTTCATTTCATAATCATATCGTATTTCATTTCACAATATATCTTAAATATCACATACACATAGGGCATGGCGTAAGGCATAAACATCAAGAGTAAGTAAACACTAACCTAAAACATGTTATTTTCATCTAGCATCATTTAATATCACCAGTCAACATGAATTCACCCAAACATAAAACACATGTTAACCTAACCTAGAGCATGTTAAAGGACAATGGGTGGCCGAATGGTTCATGTAGGTTTTTAGGGCTAGTCTTTTAACCTAATCCAATTAACATACTAACAACATCATATGCATACAAAACATGAATTAAAACTTCATTGAATCATCAAATAAAGGGGGTGGCCGAATGGTTCAAGGGCTTTTAGGGTTAGACATTTAACCTAATTCAATTAACATACTAACAACATCATATGCATACAAATATGGATTAAAACTTTATTGGAGCATCAATACAAGGGGGGTGGCCGAATGGTCCTTGTAGGTTTTTAGGGCTAGTCTTTTAACCTAATTCAATTAACATACTAACAACATCATATGCATACAAACATGGAATAAAACTTCATTGGAGCATCAACACAAGGGGGGTGGCCGAATGGTCCATGTAGGTTTTTAGGGCTAGTCTTTTAACCTAATTCAATTAACATACTAACAACATCATATGCATACAAAACATGGATTAAAACTTCATTAAATCATCAAAATACACATTTTGGCCGAATAGTCCTTAGAGGTTTCTAGGGTTAACCTTTAACCTAATTCATTCTACATCTTAACTTCATCATGTGCATGTAAAAATAAGGTATAGAACTTCAATAAAACACCAAAAAACCATGTTGGCCGAATGGTTCATAGGGGTTCCTAGGGTTAACTTTTAACTTAAATCATTTTGCATCCTAACATCATATTATTCTTACAAAACATGATATAGGACTTCCTTGGAACATCAAAACTAAGCTTGGCTGAATATATCATAGGGATTTCTACACAAAACAATCAACCGAAAGCTACTCGTATGCAGGTGAGGGATACTTGCATCCTTCGCTTTGCTTTTAGTGGGAAGATGACCTAAGGAAAAACCAAACCTAGCCTTCTCCTTCTTGTGGATGGGGTTGGCCAAAGGATGAAAATGGAGAGGGAGAGGAATAGATTTGGTGAGGAAGAAGAGAGAGGAGAAGTGGAGAAGTGGCTTTTCTCTTGTCCCTTCATTCCCTATTTATTCTCTTGAAGTGTCCCTTAGCCTCCCTTACCCTTAACTATCATTTCCCCTATTCCTCTACTAATAACATCTCATTGGGCTTCTGGTTAGTGGATGCATCTATAGGGCTTGGCTATCTCTAGAGGTTTGGGGTTCAATTCCTAGGCCTTGCATCCTTTTGGCTCATTTTCTTTTATTTTTGAAAGAGCCCACATAAAGCCCATTATAATCATACAAAAATTATTATAAAATTTCTAGAGCTTGGGATGAAAAAGGGAGGAAAGGGAAATGGGGAATTCGGCCAAGGATGAGGAAGAAGGAGAATGAAGAAGGAAAGTGGGGTTTTACTTCCTCTCTTTTCTTAATTCTCCTCTTTAATACCTAGGGAATGAACACTCTTCATCCTTTCATGGGAGGGGATGAACCAACTCCTCATCTTTCCATCTATATTCTTTGTATATTCTTTATATATCTTATCCATGAATCATCCTATGGTCTTGTACATTCTTTATATATCTTATCCATAAATTATCCTAGGGTCTAGTGGTGTCAAGGCTACCTCCCTATTAGGAGGTTCATGGTTCAAATCCTACCTATAACCATCTTTTATTTTATTTTATTCTAAACCTTTTATGGCCTTAAAACCTATATAATTACTTGGCATAGTTTAGAATTTTACGGGCGTTACATTATGTGTTTTGAATGTATGGAACATGAGCATTATAAGAGAAAATGTCCAAAAAGAGTCAAGAAGGCTCAACCGACACCAAAAGTCAATGAGAAGCCAAAGGAAGTCGGTGCCTAAAGTCAAAAGAGCAAGGGGCATATTATTTGCTTCAAATGCAATCAACGGGGTTATTATAGGAGTCAATATCCTAGGGGGAGTCACCTTTGCAAGGATGTTAGAGGAGCATCACATGTAGGGGATGTTAAATACAAAAAATTTAAAATATAAATTTTAATAGCCAAAATTTTGGAAAACTAATCCTAGAAATTTTCCCGGGATTTTTAGGGAAGTTTAGGAATTTTTCTAGAATTTTTCTAAAATTTAATGAGACTTGTACGAGATATTTACGGGGATAAAATAAATAGGCTTTTGGAGGGCCTATTTGAAATATCAATTTTGAGGGGTTAATAAATTTTATTAACCTAAAGTTTTAAATAGAAAACCTAGGTTTTCTATTTCCCCCTTTTCTTTTCCCCGTTGCGCTCGATCCCCCTCTTCGCTACAGTTTCCTCTCGCGACACCTTCTCCTCTCTTCTCGCCCGCAGTCACCAGATCACCATCGTCTCACTCTTCTCCACATCGCAGTCGCAGTCATCGATGCCGCTCGCCCGAGCCCTCGCGGTCGCTAGCCACGCCACTTGCGCCGTGACTCGGCAACACCCACACCTCTCGTCGCCCCTTTCTCCTGGCGATCTTACCCTCAGTCAAGCAAGGGCGGCGGCCTTGCGCTGGCGGTGAGCAAGCACGTGGCCGGAAGTTAGGTCAGAGGAGTCGCCGCTACGTATTGATCTGCGATGGAGGTCTCTGTCGGAACAGACGGAGGCTGGCGGCAGCTAGGTGACGGTTCGAAGTGGGAGTTGTTCTTCCCGATCGAAGCTGGGGCAAGATCACATGTGTGGAGCTCGGGATTGGAAGTAGGTTGGGCTGTCGGTGTGGTGGGTTTTTGCTGCAGCGAGATCTGAACGGAGGTCGCCATCTTCGTCAGAGCTCAAAAACCTCGGGTTAGGGCAGCGACAAATTCTGCCGGCGAAGTTTGAAATTTGGGTATATTTCCATGTTTCCTTCTTTTCTCTTTTGTTCATGATGTTTTCTATGGATCGACGATGTTAAATGAAGTGTTGATGCGATCTGTGGATTAGGGCAGCGATTTGCGTTGGATTTTTCTGACGAACCAAGGAGATTAGGAGGGGGTTCCAATGCCGTTTGTCATCAGGAATAGGTAAGCGCCAATTTTTCTCCTTACCTTGGGTGAGACCTAGTTCATAGTTGTGAATTTCTGTGTTTGAGCTCAATTTGCGAATTGGGCAGTGGACTTTTCCGGCGAACAAGGCAAAGGTGGGGAAATTCTATCAGTGGATTGCATTTTTGTGTTTAATAATAGTTATGTTGTATGCAGGTTTCGGTCACGAGGCAAGTCCCCGGTCGTGACGATTTCATTCTTGCGGACATTTTTATTCAGGCGGGTATTTTGACTTATTTCTTAGATAGAGTCATGTTGATATGCTAGTTAGGATAGCTTACAATAATTTTCGTATTTATATGTCTAGTATGTTTTTGTGCCTACTTGATATATGCATTTGATCGGTTATGATTATATCTTCCCTGTGTGACTTGGATCATAGTTACTTGGATCATATATATGTACTTATTGATTGTGCATATTATTCGGATAGGTATTTTTAGTTGGATTTACACGCTTTAGTATCATGCACCATCTTGCATGATTGCATGTTGGCTGGACGGAGTTCCTTTATAGTTGAGCCCGCAGCCAGTTACATGGCCTGCACACGCTGCCACTCATGGGTTAGTGGTACATCAGGAGGGTGTGTGCAGTTGCTCTGTCAGGCTCCGCTGGTCCGCTCATGGGTAGCGATGAGGCAGCGTGGTAGCGGGCATGGATCCCTCTTCTGGTCTATGACACCGGGAGATGAGAGCTTAGCTCCCCCACTCTGTTTAGGGCAGGAGGATAGGTGTGCTCCGACAACATCCTGTCCACTCGGTCACTCAGGAGTAGTGATGGCAGAGTGCACAGTTGTCATAGCCCTACCCACTCAGCTTCACCATCGCGTGTGAGGCGGCTGACTGGCGTCAGGGGTGACCATGTCATTTGCACGACATGCATTTTGCATAGATAGCATTTGTATTGTGTTTCTTGCATTTTTATTGCTGCTTTGGATGTTGCATATGATTGTCATGCATACAGGATACATACTTGTATATGGTTCGGCGATTTTATTTCATCTAGTATGGCACATGCTCCTATATCAGGATAGGAGATTCAGGTAAGTACAATACTTTTGTATTTCTTTCTTGCATACCCTATATATGAGACTGTACTGGCATGATTGTTATAGTTAACTATATCTTACTTTGCATATCGACTATATCCACTGAGTTCTTTGAACTTACCCCGTGGTTGTATATTTATTTCAGGATGAAGCTGTCAGGAGAGTCCAACTGCCAAACCCCCTCATCGCGAAAGTTTAATAATTATTCATTTTATGGTTTTAGATATTTGGATTAGAAGATATGTTTAGGACTGAAGTTGGATTTATGTACTCGTGGATTTTTGGTGTCCTTATGGACCTTTATTCGGATTTTATTTCGATTGGTTTTTGGTTGGGTATTCCTGGCCAAATGGCAGAAGGGGTAAGTCTAGTGATTGTAGACTGTTTACCATTTGTTTTGATTGTTGGCCTGAGGCCTTATTACCTGCGTGTGTTGTTTGGATTCCGGTCGTGTTGACCGATGTATAGTGGTCGTGTAGGTCTTGTATATAAGTTTGGTATTGTCACCAGTACAGGAGAGATGCTGTCGGATTTTTGTCTGGTGGGGACTCCCCTGGGGCGTGACAGGGGGGCTAATGCAAACCCTAAGATAAATTTAAATAATACTCATACTTTATGTAATGATAGGAAACATGCTAGAAATTTCCTTGCTATTGCTTATGAAAAGCATGTTAGAAATAACAAATATTATTGCTTAGGTGTCAAACATGTCAACTTACCTAAGGAAATCATTAGGAAGATAGAGAACAACCTAGATATCAACCCTAAATGGACTAGACATATGCCTAGGAAGAATAATTCCCAAAAGGTTAATGCAAAATCAAATTTGAATAAGTTGGTTGAGGGAAATCAAGCTTTGAGATCAAGGCTTGAGAAATTGAAAAAGACCCTTGAAAAAAATGACAAATTTAAGTAAAGGGTCTAGGAGTTAAAACTTAGATGTTAGGAGGTAAGAATTGCCTAAAGACAAGAAAGGCTTGAGTCACAAGTCTATGTCCAAGGTAGTCATGCCCACCTACCACAATGTTCTATTTGATTATGGAACTAAATCTAGGTCTAGGAAAACCAAGGTCACAAGGGATGTCATCCCTAGAGTTGACCATGGTAGGTGGCTAATGGTCAAGGTTTCCAAGAAAACTAGGAAGGCCATTAAGAAGGTTACAAGGGAGGAAATCCCTAGGATTAACAAGACAAGACCACAATGACAAAGGCTTCCAAGCCTAGGATGGTCATAAGGAAGATACTAAGGGAAGATATCCCTAGTGAGTACCTAGTTAACCCAAGAAGATCCAATAGATTTTGGGTTCCTAGGAGCGTGATTTCCTCACGCTAGATGGGTTAGAGTGTGTCAACCTCAATTGGATAGGTAGTTAACCTAACCATGGTTGAGTTGACACTTTAGGACATTTTCAAGATTATATGATACCTTAGAAATAAGTTTGGATTTATATTCTAAAAGATTTTAGGACGTGCCAATAAAATTTAAGAAGGTTGAAAATTTGATCAAAATTGGCACAATTAGGTTTAGAGTCAATGGTGTGTCATTTTGGGTTTTTGGCACACTTGAGAATTTGGTCATTATGGCAAAATTGTGATTTAATCCTAACAAATGACAATCAATACTAAAATTTAGGTATTCTTATACATTTATATTTTATTTATCATGCTTTATTTGTCATGTGTTATGTCATGACATTATATTTCATTTAATCATATAAAATGTCATCATTAATATATAGGTTAATTATGTCATACTTGTGTTTAGGTTTATTTTTATGCCATGACATCATGATTATTGGCTATGCTTTAATTTATGCACATTATTATGTCATGATCAACATTCATGCATTTAGGTTAATAAAATTAAATTAAGGACAATAGCATGATTTGAAGTCCCATTATAAGGGAATCAAATAGAGTTGCCTAAACAAATACATGAGACCCTAGATTAAGGAAAAATAAAAACCCACATCTCACAAAAACATTAAATTAACATGTGTGTGTATTGATACACCCTAGATACATGTGAGATGTTAGAAAAATTAGTTGAGTTCAAGGTGCATAGTTCTTACACTAGATAAATCCAAACTCATAGTATACCATGGATGAATCATGAGAAAAGCTAATGTACAAGTCATGTACATTTAGCTCATAGATCATGGTTCAAAATAAAGTTTTAAAATCATTTCAAAATCATTTTGAAAAAAACTTGGTGAAGTCTATCTTTTGATCGCAATCATCATTGATGAAGTTGATGCAAATTAGGTCAAAAATATTGAAGTTTTCAATGATTTTGAACTTTATATCAATCTCACAATTTAATGGGTATTTTATCATAAAATTATTTTTTATCCATTGTATTCAGCTTAAGTAATATGCTCATGAAGTTTCATGTTTTTTTAAATTTTCTAGAATTACTTATGCATTACTGAATTTTGCTAAAATTCAACTGATTCCAGAAAACACAAAAATCAGTCGACTACTGATTTGAGCAGTCGACTGGTGGTGTATTCAATCAACTAATGACTAATTTCAGTCGACTGATGGGTCTGATTTCAGATGAACAAGATTTGTTTAACCCAATATCAACCACTTTAGGATACCCTAATGTCTTTTAATCCTAGGATATGCTTTGGAAAGCATGGAAAGAGTGAAATATCATTGAAAATGATTAGGGGAGGTGTTTAGGGTGGAATGTCAAATTCTAAGGGAGGTTAAAGTTCAAGTTTGAACTTTTACCCTTATTTTCGATAATTTAAGTTTCCTATAGGCTTAGGGACTCTCCAAGGACATTGTTGGTGCAATGGTTAAGGGAGAGTAAGCCTTTAGGGGGAGGCTATCTATCAAGAGATGATGGATGAGTATTCCTCAAAGAGGGAGACATGAAGGCTTTGGAAACCCTTATTGTGCTCACCAAAGGGGAAAAATTAGAGAAGTGAGGATTTCTCCTCATTTAGTGATATTGGATTTATCACTATGAAGAGTGAAAACATCTTAGATTTTTTGGACTAAGGGGGAGAATGTAAGATCTCATTGAGATATGAGACATGAATACCCTTGGTAGTCTTTTTGATGTATGTCAAAGGGGGAGAAGTGAGGTTTAAGTTAGGTAAACCTTCACTATGCTTTAACATTGGAAGAGTTAAGTTTGGGCTTATTGGTGAGCCTAACTTAAAGGTATTGTCAAACATCAAAAATGGGGAGATTGTTAGTGTAATCGGTCCAGGTCTATTGTTTGGCCAGACTTGAGTGGGACTCGAATAGTGTTTTGATATTTGACAATGGTTTGACTATTGTTTGGCAATGGATTGATCATATTATTGACATGGGTTTAACCATATGAGCAGATAGCTTTATGGGATGATTGTTGAAGCAATCGGTCTCATGTCAAGGTTGACCTAGCTTGAGTAGGACTCGAGAAAAGTCCAAGACTTGGGTACTTAGCATGAAAAGTCCAAGCATGGGTCTTGACAATGGTAAAGTCCAAGTCATGGGTACTTGGCAAGGAAAGTCCAAGCATGGGTATTGACAATGGAAAGTCCAAGTCATGGGTACTTGGCAAGGAAAGTCCAAAGGTATAGTCTTGGTAGCATAAGTTCAAGTGTGTAGTCTTGGCGGCGTAAAGTCCAAGTGAACTTTGGCGATGAAAGTCCAAGTATGAATGGTTGACAATTGGGAAGTCCAAGGGTGTGATATTGGTGGCGTAAAGTCCAAGCAGGTAGTCTTGGCAGTATAAGTCCAATGTTTAGCAGCGTAAAGTCCAAGATGTTGGAGATTCTGGGATCATGAACAGTGGAATAAAGTGAATAAAATAATTTTTATTACATCTCATACATCCCCTGGGGGCTAGGAAAACTTGCTTTGACATAATCATATGAAAAACACACATAAGGAGAAGAAGAAGTTATACCTTCGAGATTCTTTTGAATTCGTCGAAACTACAAGCAAGACCAACGAGCTTTGTCTCTATCAGTATCCATGCTGGGATCACCTGAGACAACTCTTAGAGCAGCAAGCCTTTGTCTTTGATTGGTGCTAGCCAATCGGCGGAGACAAGAGAAGAGAAGAGAGGAAAGACAGCTACCAAGGGAGAAACCTAAAACAACCATTCTACAAAGATTATCAAGGGATCTATTTGTAAATTGTTGGATCGATTAGAGCGCTAGAGGGGGGGGGGGGGAATAGCGCAAGACAATTTTGGGTAGGTACATATAAAATGCGAGTGAGAGTAAATGCAGCGGAAAGAAAATAATACTCATTTGTTTTTACTTGGTTCACAGCCTTCGGCTGCTAGTCTAAGGCCTTAACGGTCCTAGACCGTGTACGGAGGGCAAAACACTAAAAACACTCCTCCTCGTTAGAGGTAGGAGTAAGCGAATACAATCGATACGAAAAGCTCAAGGTAGAGAGACACTCCCCCTCTCCTTGTTATGATTAAAGCACAATAAATATAGAAATAAGGACGATAATAAGAAAAATACCAACGACTAATAAAGTAATGAAAGTTAGACACTTGTCGTCGGAGATGCGGTAACACTTCGTCGTCGTAAGGTCGTCGTAGAAGTGTATTGTAGCGGAGGCTTTTTGGATAGCTTTTGATGATGGAAATGGGGTGAAGAACCCCTACTTTTATAGCCTTGGAAACCCTAGACGTCACATCTTCAACCAATGAGAACAAGCCTCCTATCCCTTCAAAAATGGAGATAAGCTTTGACTCTCCTCGAAGCTGATCCTTGACCAACAATGATCATTGTTACCTACTACCGATCGCTAGATGTATCATCGATCGATTCAAGCCCTCGACTGATGGCAGGTTTTCCAACTGCAACGAATAGTTAGCTCAAAAATACAATTAATATAAGTAAATCAAATGGCCATATACCATCCGATCTCGACTTAGACCTTCCATGGGAGGTCTTGGTCGGATTGTTGCCTAAGAACGTCTCCGTACAGAGGACATGACCTTCCTTGCGCTCACTCACACGAGCTTACCTCAACATTTACCTTGTAGCTTCTGCTTCCGATCTTCTACCTGATTCCTTCGGCTCCCTCCGAAGTCATCCCGGTGTTGCCCGACCACCATGGCTCCCTCCGGGTGTCGCTGACCTTCAACTCTAACTTTAGCACTTTTCTGCATACTTGATTTAGCTCGTGAGATAATAAAATGAGCTTAACTTTGTATCGTTTTCTATAATCAAAACTCAGGTTCAACTTAGGTGCCTACTGAACTAATGATCTCTCCCTTTTTGATCTATGGTAAACCCATACAAAGTTAAGGAAATAATATGCATGAGGAATTAAAAATTAAGTAGGAGTAATAGAGACTTTCTTTCAAGTACTCCCCCTTGATGAAACCTCCCCCTTGACTGATGCTGAGTCTTGAAAGAAGGTCTTGACCCTCCCCCTTGATGTTTGCTACTAAGGAAGAGTTTAAGTAATTAATAATTACTTAAAGTTGGCCTTAGTATTAAAAATAAGTTTAAGTTAAGAAGATTCCTTAACTTGACCTTTCTCCCCCTTTCTCAACTAATAAATTTGCCAACATTATGTTAAGTAAAACATTAACTTTTGGCCAGGAGAATATAGAATTAAGTTACTAAGTTAAGTTATAAAAAAAAATGATCCCTTAACTTAAAAAAAAAATGATCCCTTAACTTTGGCCTTTTCTCCCCCTTTTGCCATAAATCGGAAAGAGTGGGTTTGAAAAATATAAGTATTAAGTTTAAGTTCCAAGTCCAAGCATGTTCCATATTATTTTGAAAATAATATACTAAAAATAAGCTCATCTATTGAATGTTCAACTCTTATTTGACTTGATTGATATGAAAGATCAATAAGTCCTGGTCAGAGTCGGTTAATATATATGATTATACTCCGTGGTTCATGGCGATGCACTAGCTCTACATCTGGAACCAGGAGTAAGGTCCTAACATCTCACACCCATCTACGTGGCTAAGTACACAAACACATTAGTCCTATGTGTTGTGAGATGTATTGGCTCCTTAAATCTATAGGTGCATGATATCTAGGGTGAGCCCTAAGCTAGTTCTATTAACATGAAAATTAAATACTAGAGTATATAGAAAGAATGTAGGTCCTACTCTATTACACACATGCCTAATTTTCGTCTTAGTAGACTAAATTCGACTTCGGGTAGTGGCTTGGTAAAAAGATCGGTTAGGTTTGACTTGGATTCCACATATTCGAGTTTAATGATTCCGTTAGCTACATGTTCTCGAATAAAGTGATGTTTAACTTCTATATGTTTGGTACTAGAATGACAAATAGGATTTTTGGTTAAGTTGATGGAGCTAATATTATCTATGTGAGTTTTAATATTGTTGAAGTTTAAGTTAAAGTCTTGGAGAGTGTGCTTCATCCAAAGAAGTTGGGCCACACACTCACCCATCGCGACATATTCGACTTCGATGGTAGATAAGGCAACACAGTGTTGCTTCATATTGCACCAACTTACTAGACTCGAGCCGAAAAGTTGACAACAATGATATGTCAATTTCCGCAAGTGTACGGTTGTCGTCAAGTAATAAAAATATCGATCCCATAGGGATTGGGTCAATTACCGAATGATTGTGATACCAAGTTATCTAGTCAAATCAAAATTTAGAATTAAGTAAAGGAACTAAGCAATTAAAACAGTGAATGAGAAGAACAAGCTAAAAGTCAATAATTGAGGGAGAATCTCAGGATATAGGTTTCACCGCATAGACGATTTATAAGGTAATTGTGTTCTCTCTTACTCCTTAGAGTTGTTTTGATGGAATCTATCCTAAGTTAAATCAATGTCCCCTTTCGAGGTCTACGTCAATTGTACCTATCAAACTCAATTTTCCTGTCATGGTATTCGAGCGTAGGTGATCATAATCAACTAAGGGGACCTGTCACGTGACCGCCGCAAACCTCTCTAGTCTTACTATCGTTACTTGGTAAAAATTGGATTTGATAAATCCATTAAGTCCATAAGAGTTCCTCTAGAGACTAAAATTCCTTTTCATGATAGGTTTGCACACGGGACCATAATCAGCTAAGGAATCATCAATGATTCCTGCAAGCCCTCATAGATACGCCATCGATACTTAGTAGGAATTAATCCCTAGTTTGGATCTAGGTTTCGGGAACTTGGGTTCACTATTAGGTATTTCCCGAGGGTTCCTTAAATTTATCAATAAGAATCTAAACCCAACTCAAAACAAATGATAATTCAAGTAGAAGAGATTCAATCAACCATCACAAATTGTCAAGGGCTACTCCCCCATCCTAAGATTACAGGACACTACTCCATAGCTGTATAAGAATTGCCAAAGAGAAAGTTTACAATCCTTAACGCCATTGTTCGTTGTGTTTCCTCCGCCATCGACTTTGTCCTCCTCCTTCCAATTCCGCCTCCCCCTAGGGTTAGAATTCATCTTCTTTTATATCCTTGGCTTGGTCTTCAATTAAGGCAGAAATTCTTCAATTGCGAAATCCTGTGCCAGTAAAAGGAAAGCAGAAAATAGGGCGACATGCCCATGTCAATGGAGGGCATGGGCGTGTCGGGCTTTTGGCATGGGCGTGTCGGCTATGGCGTGGGCGTGTCAGCTAACACACCCCGGGTGTGTTAAGGTCTGGAAACTCGACACGGACGTGTCACTGATAGCACGCTTATGTTATTCTGATACGCCTTGATAATTTCTGATACTTCACCTGTTAACATGAAAAATACTCCAAAATAGTTTCTTTGTCCAAAATATATTAAACTTAACTGAAACATAACAAAATACATGACTAAAATATAAAATGGGATGAAATGCATACATATTGAATACCCAAAATGCAGCATGAATTACACACATCAAAAATCACCTAGACCTAAACTTTTGCTTGTCCTCAAGCAAAGAAAAGGGAAGAACACAAAAGACAATTTATGTGTGGAGGTGCAAGAGATCATCCAGAGGTATAAAATCTGATCTTAATCTTATCAAATCATTCCTAATTGCAAAACTTGAAAGATCCCTATATAGTGCATGTGAAAAGTCGATCCAAAGGCATTGGAGACCAATCCGGATTAGACGTCCCCTCTATCGTGTTCCTCTTATTTCCGGCATAGAGACACTTACCTGCCTTAATGCATGGATCATCTTCCCTTATCAACAAAAGGTCTCAAAGGAGCACTTACCAGGAAGAAAGGAGGGAAGAAATTTATAATAAGCATTTCCCCAGTAACTAGTTAGCCTCAAAGGGGCACCTTTTAGGTGTTTCCCCAGTAGCTACTTGGTCTCAAAGGGGTGCTTCAAAACAATTTCAGTCCTTTTTTTTTTCTTTTCTCTCTTTTTTTTTTAAACAAAAACTTCTAGGAAAAGTGTTTCTCCAGTAACCAAATTGTACAAGAAAGTCCCCAATGGAAAATCGAGTACTAGTCCGATATGGGGGATTTAAACCCTTTTCAAATACCTCAAACCTTTAGATCGTGTGTAAAGTGAAATAGGGTTCTTATCAAGTAAGCACAAAGGAATATCATGATCCGACCAAGGTTCAATTATACTATGCTAGATGATATGCAATGTTCAGCTTATATAATGAAACATACTCCCCTAGACCTAAATTATGCAATAGCCAAATTAAAAATTCAAGAAGAAACAACATAAGCAATAAATGAAAGGCATCGATACTCACAAAATAGCTCAAGGGGATCAACGGTCACCGTCCTCGCTACTAGCATCCTTCTCTGCCCATCTACGCCATCGCTCCCGTAAAACTCTCGGGACTCCTGCCTAAATCTAACATCATCCTCCCTCCTAGCGGCCTTGGCAGTGAAGAACTCATCAGCCCTCTTGTGAAAATCTGCTGCCCTCTCCAAATGCTGAGTCACCATACGATGGTGCTCCTCTGTAGTCTGAGCAAACCGATCCCACACACCTATGTGCGAGGTATGCTCGACCCTGAAAGCCTCGAATAACGATCGGAATTCTGAAAAATCAAATGAAGAATGTCTTGCAGAAAAATTGTCAGTAGAAAATTGAGGGGGCTCAGGAGTCGAATGGGATGGCTCGGGGGCTATGTGAGATGGCTCCCTAGGTGAGGGTGATGGAGCATGGGCAGTAGGGGTAGGCAAGGGACCGTGGGCATCTCTAAAAAGCCAATTGACTTCATTACGTATGGTGATCTGCTCGGGGTTTGGAAGAGGGATTTTAATTCCATTTTTCAACACCAAAAGATATCCCTCTTCAAATGCCTCATCATCTTCATATTAATACAAGCATCCAAATCCAATCTAGGGCTAGCAGGACAATGTTCAAGGTTATCTAGGTCACACCCCAAAGCAATGGCAATTCTAGTGATAAGACCACCTACGATTATAACCCCAGATGAGCTATTGCTAACTTTAACTAGGTGTCTCACCATATGGGCTCCAGAATCAATGTTAACTTCATTTAGCATAGCCCATAAAAACTGTAGCTCACTCTGCCTAGCTACCCCTGCACTATCATATCTCCCAAAAATTGTATTAGCCATAAACCTAAGGAGGTAACGAAAAGTAGGATTCGGGATATTAAATGATTTAGACCTAGATGCATCATAAGGATGAGGGTCATCAGAAATTAATCTCCAAAACTGATGATCAATAAAATGTCTATGAATTTGCCTCTCCCCTCTGTAAGAAAAATCAAATATCGCATTAAAATTACTAAAGGAAAGAGCAAACTCATGATTCATTAGTCTAAACTGGATTTTTCCTTCTTCACAATTCTTCCCTTGAAGTATTTCAGCGGATAATGAGCTAAGGAATTCAAGAGTAATGCTGGGATAAGTAAGATGATGATACGCGATAAAATCAGTCCAACCAATCCTATTAGTCAACCAAATTATATCATCTCTAATACCTAGGGTTGTCAACGTGTAGAAATCAATGGTTTGTGTAGAAACTATTTTCCTTTTCTCAAGCTTACTGAACCTAGATTTCATAACATCATCTCTAAAGACAATTCCACACGGATGACAAGAGGTCGGAGGATCGTTACCCAAGTCTTGAGCTTTCCTCTTTCCCTTGTCCTGAGCCGTCGATTGAGAAGAAACTCCTCCCCTAGTCTTCACTCGTTTACTCATGACGTTGGGGAAGGAGAGAGGTGGTTGAGCTTCCGACTGGTTGAGATGGAGAGGCGACGTTTGCTCCAGGCTTGTGGAAAGTTAGGGCGTGCTTGGAGCATTTTAAAAGGGCAAGCGGTGACCTAGGCGTGCCAACCGTACTTTTTTGCTTGACACAGGCGTGCCACCCAGCACGCCTTCCTTCTTTTTGCACGACCCAGATGTGCTAAAGGGCACGCCTCTTTTCTTTTGAGCGACACGGGTGTGTCGTCTAACACACCCAGGGTGTGTTGAGTTTGAGTGGGCTTGACACGCCTGTGCTGTTTGACATAGGCGGGTCGTGTAAATCTGGCACGCAGTGGTACGACAATGACATGCCCATGTCAAATAGCACGATCTCACAATGCCAACCTTTCGAGGCCGTGTCGACGAGTGACACGAACATGTTGTGTCCTGTAATCTTGAAAACCTGAAAAATACAAACTCAAGGTTAAAATAAAAATGAAGAAAATAAAATAAAATAAATAAAAACGAAAATAGCTTGGGTTGCCTCCCAAGAAGCGCTCGTTTAAGGTCATTAGCTTGACCCCTCAATTACTCCCTAGTTGGATGGATGTGGCTGGAGGAGTGTACTCTGCTCCTCCTCCTCAATCAACTCTTCAGGTTTGTTTGAGAAATATTTCTTAAGTCTTTGTCCATTCACTTTGAAAAATCCGGTAGACTCACTTGATATATCAATAGCTCCATGAGGATAAACCTTTTTAACTTGGTATGGTCCCGTCCATCTGGACTTGACTTCCCAGGAAAAGTTTCAATCTCGAGTTGAAGAGTAATACCAAATCTCCTTCATGGAATTCTCTACGCATGATATTCCGGTCATGCCATCTCTTTGTTTTCTCCTTATAAGATTTCGCATGTTCATAAGCATCAAGGCGTAGTTCTTCAAGTTCATTTAGCTGCAATTTTCTTTTCTCTCCGGGTTTCTTTAGGTCAAAATTAATCCATTTAATTGCCCAATATGCCCTATGCTCTATTTCAACTGGAAGATGACATGGTTTTCCATAAACTAATCGAAACGGAGTCATTCCAATGGGTGTCTTGTAAGCTGTTTGATAGGCCCACAGAGCATCATCAAGGTTCAAAGACCAGTCCTTCCTTGACCTTGATACTGTTTTCTCCAAGATAGCCTTTATTTCCCTGTTTGAAACTTCGACTTGCCCACTTGTTTGTGGATGATATGGTGAGGCTACTTTATGGGTTACTCCATACTTCTTGAGAAGACTTTCAAATTGTCTTTCAATAAAATGTGAGCCTCCATCGCTTATTATCGCTTCTCGATCTAAATCTTAGAAATATTATACTCTTGAAAAGTTTTATAACTATTTTTGCATCACAGGAGGGAGATGGGAGAGCCTCAACCCACTTAAACACATAGTCCATCGCCACCAATATGTAGCCATTGTTATAGGAAGAAGGGAAAGGTCCCATATAGTCAATTCCCCAGACATCAAATAATTCAACTTTCAATATCGAATTTTGAGGCATCTTGTGTCTTCTTGATACATTCCTGGTCCTTTGACAACGGTCACAAGTCATCACATAATTCCGGGAGTCTCTAAAAATATGAGGCCAGTAGAATCCTGCTTATAAGACCCTTGCTGCAGTCTTGTTCGTGCTAGTATGACATCCATAAGCAGAAGAATGACAATGATACAATATGTCCTCAATCTCTTCTTCGGATACACATCTTCCATAAATAGCATCAGCTCCTTGCTTGAACAAGAATGACTCATCCCACACATATTGCTTTACATCCGCGAAAAACTTCTTCCTCTAATGATAAGTCATATGGGAAGGTATTATCTCGCAAGCTAGGAAATTGGCAAAATCAATGTACCACGGAGCCTCGATTTTCTTGACAACTAGTAGCTGCTCATCCAGAAAGAAATCATTAATAGCAAGATCATCGTTGCTTCCTGCATTTATTTCTGGGTGTAGTCTCGATAGATGATCTGCAACTACGTTCTCCGTTCCTTGTTTGTCTCGAATTTCCAGATCAAACTCTTGCAGAAGAAGTATCCACCGGATGAGTCTTGGCTTGGATTCCTTTTTGTTCAACAAGTATCTTATGGCTGCATGATCTGTGTAAACTATATCACCTTAGACCCAATAATATAAGATTTGAACTTGTCGAAGGCAAAGACTATAGCCAAGAGTTCTTTCTCCATAGTAGCATAATTCACTTGTGCTTCATCCAACATTTTACTGGCGTAGTAAATTACATACACCTTGCAGTCCTTCCTTTGTCCCAAAACTTCCCCTACAACGAAATCACTTGCATCACACATAATTTCAAAAGGAAGACTCCAATCTGGAGGTTGCATTATCGGGGCAATTGTCAATGATTCTTTTAATCTGAAAAATGCATCAAGACAAGAATTATCAAAATGAAACTCGGCATCCTTAGCAAGCAAATTAGTCAATGGCTTTGAGATTTTTGAAAAGTCCTTGATGAACCGCCAGTAAAACACTGCATGTCCTAGAAAACTCTGCACTCCCTTAACATCGGTTGGAGGAGGTAACTTCTTGATCACTTCAGTTTTAGCAATGTCCACCTCGATACCACGCTGTGAAACTAGGTGCCCAAGAACTATGCCTTTTCGCACCATGAAGTGGCACTTTTCCCAATTAAGCATTAAATTCATTTCCTCGCATCTCTGCAAAACCTTGACCAAATTAGATAAGCACATATCAAAATCTGCACCATATACAGAAAAATCATCCATGAATACTTCCATTATATTCTCGATCATATCGGAAAAAATTGAAGTCATGCATCTCTGAAAAGTTGCTGGTGCATTGCAAAGTCCAAAAGGCATTCTCCTGAAAGCAAAAGTATCATATGGGCAAGTAAAAGTTATTTTCTCTTGGTCGTTAGGATAGATGGGGATTTGGTAGAAACCGGAGTATCCATCTAAGTAACAGAAATGCGAATGTTTTGCCAATCGGTCTAACATTTAGTCAATAAATGGGATGGGAAAGTGATCCTTTCTAGTTTCCTTGTTTAATTTCCTATAATCAATACACATTCTCCACCCAGTGACTACTCTCGTGGGGATTAACTCATTCGTAGCATTTTTTATCACGGTTATCCCCCTTTCTTAGGCACCACATGGACAGGACTCACCCATTTGCTATCAGATATAGGATAGATAATTCCTGCATCTAGTAATTTCAGGACCTCTTTCTTGACCACCTCCTTCGTGGTCGGGTTTAGCCTTCGTTGATGTTCTATTGAAGGTTTATAATTATCCTCGAGTAGAATTCTATGCATGCAAACCGATGAACTAATTCCCTTTATATCATCAATCTTGTATCCAATGACATTCTTATGTGTTTTCAAAGACTTGATCGATTTCTCAATCTAGATCGCTTAAATTAGCATTAATGATCACGGGATAAGTAGAATTTTTGCCAAGAAATTCATACCTGAGTGTCGATGGAAGAGGCTTAAGTTCTACCTGTGGTGGTAGGTCAAGGTCAACAATCTTCGACTCTTCATCCTCGAAATCCCGTTCGAGCCTACCAAGATGAGTTTGTTCTTGTGCTCCTTTTAGTGCAATTGACGGGAAACTGTCAATCCTGCAACAAACATCAAAATCAGAAGGTTGTTTAATGGATTTGGAAAGGTCGAATTCAATTTTATCATTTCCAAATGCAAGTGAAAGTTTGTAGTTCTTGACGTCTATCATCGCCCCTGCAGTAGCCAGGAAAGGTCTCCCTAAAATGAGTGGAATACATGGGTCGTCATCCATGTCAAGCACTATGAAATTGGCGGGAATATTAAAGTTTACCACCTTCACAGGTACATCTTCTAAGATTCCCAAAGGATATCTAATGGATCGATCGGCTAATTGCAAGGCCATAATTGTTAGTTTCATTTCTCTCAAATCTAATTTCTTGCATATGGAAAGAGAAATCAAATTGACACTAGCACCTAGATCACAAAAAGCCTTATCAAAACTAGAGTCATTAATTATGCAAGGGATAGAAAAACTACTTGGATCATTTAACTTGGGAGGTATCATGTTTTTAATTAAAGCACTGCATTCTTCGGTAAGAGCCACTGTTACATGCTCCTCAACTTTCCTTTTATTGGTTAAAATATCCTTCAAGAACTTGGAGTACGTAGGCATTTGTTGAAGAGCTTCTGTAAAAGGTATATTAATATAAAGCTTTCTAATTACCTCAAGAAACTGTAGGGGATCGAACGGCCGGCTAGAGGGGGGTGAATAGCCCTCTTACGATGGATGTTGGAATTCTCTCTTTCGTTTGCTCGTCTACACAATCGTTAGCGCAAGCGGAAGCATAAACAATAAAGACAAAGCAATAAATGAAAATACAAACGCTAACAAAGAAGATGTAACGTGGTTCACGGCTACGCCGCTAATCCACGGTCCGATTTGTCCAAGGTGAATCACTCCTCCAAAGCCAATCACTATTGGTCTCTCCTTTGCACCAAGCTAGGTGGAGGTAACCTTTACAATCAAGATCACTCTTCTTACAATAAGAATGGAGTAAAAACAAGTAAGAAGAGTTTAGAGCTTGTGGGGCACTAGGAAGATCACTTAGAGCATAAGCATTCGCCTCTCAAAGGCTCACACCCTCTCTTTTTATAGAGAGGGCTGATTTCTTCCCATTGGCCGCCAGCCACTATTGCCACGCCTTGGCGATCATCGCTACACCAACGGCCTCCGAACACATCGGATCCCGACCGTTGTAGTCCAATGGAACTCTTGGCGATCGATGGACCTCACCGATCATTGCTCTCGTAGTCGATCGTCTGGCCGGCCACGAGCGGTTCAATGCGCGATATCCTCTGGCGCGATCATTGTCATTCCATGATCATCGGGCATAAACCCATCATTGGATACGATCGAAAACACTCGATTCAGAGCGATCATTGTCATTCCATGGCTGATCGTGGTGTGAAACTCAAACTTAACATAAGTTTGAGCTCCCGACGGTCGGGTAAACCTTAACCCTTGCGGTCAAGTCTCCGACACTCAGCCATTCGGCCAAGTTCACCTAATGAGCTACTTATATTTCACTCATTCTCTCATCTCACTCGAAGTCCCTCGCCGAAGCTCTCTTCGTTCGCGGCCACGTCCCTCGGCAGCATCAGGCGCACGGCTCTGCAATGCTCCTTCGCGTCTCTTGCCTCCGAAGTCTGCTTCCTTGGCTTCACTTCAAGTAATTTCGTCCGGCGGTCCCTCGGATGCTCCAAGCGCACGGCTTCCGCAAAGTCATCCTTCACCGACTCAAGGACCGAGGTTGTGAGGGTGAACCCACCAAGGCTCCATGTGCGAATTACTAAGTCCTGCAAGACTCCAACACACATATCAAATAACAATACCAACCTAACTTAAACCCTTTGCCACACACATCAAAACCTTATCATGGCAAGAGATTGCCCTAACAATCTCCCCCTTTTTGATGTGTGGCAATCCGTTTAAGTTAGGTAAAAACATTTGATATAAATTTCTAAGGTAAGAAAGCATGTAAACATAAACATGATATAGCAACATGCAACTCCCCCTTAATCCATGAAACTCCCCATACAAATTTTCAAATTTTCTCCCTCTATCATAATTTACTTAAACATAATTACTTCTCCCCCTTTTACACCATTAAAAAGATTAACACTAAGTTATAAATCCATGGCATCAAGTTAAATAGAAGGAGAATACCAAAAACATGATTAAAATCTGAAATCAGAAAATATTGGGCTGTTTTGGTGGGATTGCTATATCGGTATGGCGGATCGTAGCACAAAAGGATTCCGAAATTCTGATTTCTGGGTGAAATTCAGAAATGCATTATAAATTCAAGAAAATTTGAAAAATCATGAAATTTGAGGAACATATTTCTTTTAAGTATATCTATCAATGAAAAATAGTTTTTCAAGAAAAATCATTATATTTTCTGAGATTTGCCAAAAATCTAAAGGCTTTAAAAAACCACTAGTTTTTGAGCATGTTAGTATTCATTTTAACACCTAGTATCGCTTAGGATTGTTTCAAAACATGAATACATGGATTTTAAAGTAAGAAATTATTTTGAAAACATATGAAATATCCAACCATGATCTTTGGGCAATATGTCTATGAATTAAACATAAGCCTTCCCCATGATTGGTCTATTATTGCTATTTTGATACCTTAAATGACCATCTAAATGCCATAGGCATCAGTGGACATTTGTATCATCCTAACATCTCACTCATGCTAAGTTTTCAATCAAAGTAGCCTATGGTGAGTGTGAGATGCATCCTAGGGGGTATTTGTACATACTTAACCATTATATTCATACAATTCTATCAAGGTTAAGTATCAACCTAACAATCCTCATGATCATAAAGACATATATCAATTAATTCTACATTATGATCATGAAACACATGTATTCATTGAATTGTCATCATGCATTAGGTATTATGTCATGATAATAATAAATTATCACCTAAAGCATGATTTAACCCTATTTCTCATGATGACGTGCCAAATTTCAAAATCATAAATCATGATTGCATACATAGCAATTGCATTAATCATCATGATTTAAGCATTATTATCTATTTATGGGCACGTTATCATCACCCAACACTATTCTAAAAATGTTGTCCCGCCATCCTAAGTCAACCAAAATATGATATAGGTCAATTCCATATGGTTGACTACCCTAGGGTTTTCCTAACCCTTAAGGATGAATTTTGGAACCCAAAATAGATTCTTGCCTATGGGGTTCACTAGAAATTCCTTAGGAATCCATTTCCTAGCAATTACTTTCTTCTTATCTTGTCCCCTAGCAATTAGGCATTTGTAGGCCTTTTTATTTTTCTTTTCTTTATAACCTAGACCCTTCTTATTAAAACTTGCCCTTTGGATCCCAATTATCATATTCAATGTGTTGGAGCCAATTGTGAATTTTTCTAGGGCTTTGGTTAAATAGTTTACCTTTTCCCTTAGGGCCCTATTTTCATTTATACATGCATCACTAACATCTAATGACACATAAAGATCATGTGAGCATGCATCATTTAAGCTAGAAGAAATATTATCATTTAAGCATGCATTTTCTAGCTTATTTTCCAATGCCTTAATTTGATTAAGCATGCTTTTATTTTTATTTTTCATTCCAAATAAGTCCTTAGTTAAACTAGAAATTATGGAAACTATTTTCTTAGGAGAGGCATTCGTTACCATAGTTTCCATATAATCTTCTTCTTCTTCGGATGAGGAGGATGTAGAAGCTCCCCCTTCACTTGAGCTCTCTCCTCTTGAGCTTGATCCTTCATTTTCGGATGAAGAGAAATCCAAGTCATCAAAGGCCATCAAGGCCAAATTGGTGACAAAGGCATTCTCCTCATCCGATGATGATGAGGAGGATGAGGATGGGTCATCCCAAGTCCTTGCCTTTAGAGCTTTGGTCTTCCCCTTTTCTTTTGTCTTCTTCTCCTCTTCCTTCTTTTTCTTGCTCCCCTTTTTCTTCTTCTTTTCTTCTTTCTTTTTCTTCTCTTCCTTGCTCTTGTTTAGGAGGGGACAATTATCCCTTATGTGTCCCTCTCCTTGGCAATTGTAGCATATGACCTTCCCCCTTGGTCTTCTATTCCTATCATGAGATTTATCAAATCTAAAATTCTTAAATGCACGCCTTACCTTCCTTACCATGTAGGCTTCTTCCGTGCTATCCATGGAGGAGGAAGACGCTTCATCATCGGAGGAGGAGAAGATCTCTATCTTCTTCTTCCCCTTATTTGCCAACAATGCTACTCCCCTTGAAGGTTGTATTTTTGGCTCTTCTTGTATTCCTTCAAGCCTAGATTCATGTAATTCCATAGTGGAGAAAAATTCATCTAGAGTACTTACCTCTAGATTCTTTGAAATGTAAAATGAGTCCACCATTGAACTCCACTTGGATGATCGGGGGAAAGCATCTATGGCCTTCATTATCATATCGCGATTGGAGAGCCTTTCTCCTACACTTGTTAGTCCATTTAAAATTTCTTTGAATCTAGAATGCAAAGAAGTTACCTTTTCTCCCTTTTCTAATTTAATGTTGGATAGTTGGGAGCGGCGGAGATCTCTCCTTGCTAGCTTTGCCTCGGATGTGCCTTCATGAAGCTCAATTAGCTTCTCCCACATCTCCTTGGCGCTTAGGCATTCTCCTATTCGGTTGATTTCTTGTTGGGGGAGCACATTGAAGAGATGATGCTTGTCTTTTGAATTTGCAAGGTGCTCTTCCCTTTGCCTTTTGGTCCACCTAGATTTCTTGTAGAATACTAAAAAAAAAAAAAAAAAAAAAAAAAATATATATATATATATATATATATATATATATATATATATATATATATATTAATTAACTCGTTAATTAATTAGGATTAATTAGGAGATTAATTAGGAAATAGATGGTTGGGTAACATGGGCTTGATGAGATGGGCTTGGGTGAATATGGGCTTGACCGAGATGGGCTGAACATGGGCTTGGGCTGAGATGGACTTGGGCCGAACATGGGCTGGGCTGAATCTAATCTGATTGAGTTTAGGTTTGAGCTGGGTTAACCAGATCAATCGAACGGCATTTAAAAGCCGGCCGAACGCTGATCGTCTCATTTCCATCACGATCAGCTTCCGTTCTTCTCCGCGCCGAACGCTTTCCTCGCCTCGTGCCGGCGATCCGGCGAGCTGACGGCGCCGCTTGATTGGTAGATCTCCCAGGGGATCAAGGGAGGGTTCTCGAAAGAAGTCGCGCGACGCTTCGAGGAGACGGCTTGTCGCGGCAATGAGCTGCCATCGAGGTAAACAATCTATCTAGGGTTGGAGTTCCATCGAGGATTTTTTGATCTATTTGGCATTACCTCGGTAGATTGGGGATTTTCATTGATCGGTGCTTGCTGGATTGTCTTCAGCCGGTTGTTCGGGAGTGCTGAGCGGAGGATCGGGAAGAATCGCCGCCGGTATAGTTTGGATCTGGTAAGTTGGATCTATCCCAATATCGTCAACTGTGATATCTATGGATTGTGATACTGCTTAAAGTGATTTGGTATTCGTATGATGAGTTTCGTTCGGTTAAATGTGATGTGGGTGTTTGTTTGAATCGGAACTATAGATGATGATTGTTAGGAATTGCAGATGTGGTTGGGGAGTAAATCTGTGATTTCGGTGATTGATTGGGGATTAGATGTCGGTAATTGATGCGAGCTCGTGATCTGGATTGTTTCCGGTGAGCAGAGATTGAACAGAGGTGTTGCCGAAGATGCTCCGTTTGGTGTCAAGGGTGAGAGCCGTCCGGGAGAAAATCAAGATGGGGAAAGTGGTTAATTAGGCTTTCCGTGGTGTTAATTGTGTAGGAGATCGAGTGATTAAAAGTAGGTTCTGTGGATGGTTTGATTGGGTTGTAATCTATTTGAGGTCAGGATGGATTGTCCCTAACCAAGAATTGTGCCGGCTATGGGTGTTCGTAGAAAGGAGAGTTGTGATGATAGAGTTGATATTGTGATTGTGGATTTGGGTAGTATAGTGAATTTGAATTGCCAATGAGTGGTTAGGCTTGTTGTTTCGGGTATTGGTGCTCGAGTAATATTAATGGATCTTTGACCTGTTTAGACTTAGAGATCTATGTAGTTGACCTAGGTAGTGTAACGAAGTTGGGATAAGTATGGTTCTTATTCAGATGGAAAATAATAATATAAAATAGTATTTATTCGTATTATTATTGGAGTGTTATGCTAAATCCTAATTTGTTATTATGTGTTTGGGATACGGGGCTGTGCTCACCGTGAGGATTATACGAGCCAGATCGGTGGGTAATATCTACCGGTCCTGTAGAGTTTGATCAATTCTAGTGCATGATAGTTTACATATGGTTATTCTTTTTTAACTTAGAACCACTCATATTGTATATTGTTCTTGTACTTAACATTCGATCATTGAGATATTGATGTTAATCTATCATACCTTTATCTCGGATAGAAATTATAACCCTGGTTGTTTGTTAGCTGATAGGTATTCAGTTAAATGCATGTAGTCACTAGTGTGGACTTAAATGGGGTTACCGGGTTCCATCACTAGGTTAGGTGATGAATCCTCGGTCGTTGTACCGTACATATATTAGTGAGTTAACTTGATGAACCTATTTACCTGTACATAGGTAAGTAAGTTGGGGTTACGGATCAATCGTCCTTGCATGGTTGACTTTTGTTGACTAGATCTCCTTGTGGATTAGGGAGTGTTGTGGGGATGTATGTGTGAGCTATGCATCATTACATTTGCATGCATGCTGACGACTGGGTCTTCCTTGTGGAAGAGACGGGTCATCGGACATCCTGCCTCCCCGGCCACTCGGGGTAGTGGTAGCAGGGTTGAGGGCAGAGCATTAGATGTGCCGCGCTCGACCACTATATATGGTGGTAGCTGGAGATGCGCACCTGGCCACTGTGCAGAGTGGTGTTAGCACTCGCCCACTATAGATGGTGGTTGTTACGACGTGCAGTTGTCCTGTGTGCGGCGCTTGTCTACTCATGGGTAGGGACGGCGTGGCTTGCAGCAGGGACCCCTAGGAGTAGTTAGCTTTTTACGCTTATATACTACTCATTCATACTACCCAACTCGGCCACTCGAGAGTAGTGGTAGCTAGAGTCGGGCTAGTTGTCATTTGTCGTGCCACCCTGGCCACTCTGGGGTCGTGGTTGGACGGGTCCGCAGACAGTGACCATGCATATGCATTGCTGATATATATATGTATGCATGTATTTGATATATGTTTTACATATGCCTGTGAGATGCTGCATTTGATTGCTGCATATGATTGTACATCATGCTACATGCCTTTTTGCATATTTTATATACTGCGGTGCATGTGTTGAGTATAAGTGTGTACTATTTGGATTATGTCATGATATACCTGTTCAGGATGTTATAGATCATATGGAGGACAGACCGTCAGGTATGTACATTACTTTATGTAAGTTGATCCGTTGATCGCTTTATGCTATGAGTAGGACATATATGTGATTACCGATTACTATGCTTAGTCTTAGTATCAGATGTGGACTCTCATGCATACCTGTAGATCTTCACATGTATACTTGTAGATCTCTTACCCTGTATGTTGTTCATGCACTTCTATATATTACCCCTGAGTTTTATACTCACCACCTGACCTCGGGTTTCGCCGCCTGTGGTAGATAGAAGACTTTGGCGAGACTTGGAGCATTGCCACCCGATCCCATCTCATGCTTTTCCGAGGGTTTTGTTTCCCATCTCATGTATCTACATATGGACTTTATTGCTATTGGAGACCGTGATGTATTTTGCTCTTGTGATATTCGATATGAGATTTTTTTTGGTATGGACGGATATACCGATGTACCGATGTTGATCGAGTTGTATTTCCATTATGTTTGACTTCCGCTATTGATGTTATACGCTTTTCTTTGTGTTGTTATACATTTTCGATATGTGTTATAATCGGGCCGCGACTTTCACCGTATTGGAATTGTCATAAGAAGTCGTCAGTTGTGGACAGAGTCTACCTCGGCGTGACAATTTTATTGGTATCGAGCTCTAGGTTGCGATGCCATGCAATAATGTTTTGTCGGATTTTGGGACCTCGAAATCGCTTTGATTTGATTTGATGTCGATTTTGGTAAGATGGGATTGACAGAGGCATGAGCTCGAGTTGTCCGTAAGAAATCTTAACACTTAATATTTTCTCGGATTAAATATTTAAGTAAGTCGCTCAACAGTGTGAACAGACGATATTATGGCACTGCTCGACTTCGTAAGAGAGGTCGACCATCTAAACAAATGTAACTCCGGAGGACCGATTGATCAGAGGAGCCATACGCCTCCTACCAGAGGTTCGAACCTCAAGAGCCCGATGTACCCTTGACTACGCCGATGCTACGATTCCAGCTGGTCGAGTCAAGGCACGATATCGGCAGTTAGCACGGCGGCCAAGGACCGATTCACGCTATTCCGAGGCTAGTCCGATCCTCGGATCGCACGGACTTGGTTAGACAATTTGGAGGATACATTTGAGTTCATGAGTTGCACCGATGAGGAGAAGGTGGGTCTAGCGACTTATCATCTTAGGGAGCAAAGTGCTACATGGTGGAAAATGCGAAGACCTTGATGGGAGAGCAGAACATCACCGGGCGCTTTTCCGAGATATATTCTCGAGGCGATATTTTCCTTCGCGTTCTACAAAGACGCCGTCGAGTTCTTAAGCCTTGCAGGGGATCGATCGATTATGGAATACAATGCGTAGTTTACTCGATTAAGCGGAATTCTGTCCGCGTCTGGTAGCACAGGATGAGGACCGGATGTTACAATTCACACAGGGTTTGGCAGCCTATATTCGAGTAAGAATGTCTGGATCCTCCATTAACTCGTACCGTGAGGCACTGGATAGGGCTCTGTCTATTGAGATGACTTCTCAGCAAATTGCAAAGGAGAAGGAAGTAGAAAAGCAGATGTCCTGTGGAAAGCGGAGGTGATAGGATCGACCACGGAGACTCATAATAAGCAGAATCAGTGGGGGGCTTCTCGTGGTACTTCAGAGGGATCATCTAGGGCACAGAAAGGGAAGCGACCAGCTTCTGGACAGTCTGGCGGTTCTCAGAAGAACCGTAAGAGTGGATACATGACTAGATGTCGTAGATGTGGGTCCGGAAATCATAGTGTTCCCGAGTGTCCCCTGGATCGAGATGTTTGTTATTACTGCAAGCATCCAGGCATACTAGTCGAGAGTGTAGGTGGAGGGTTCGGAAATTCCAAAGAAGGGAAAGAGATCGTCAAGGCATCATCAGAGGTCGGCACCTGGGGACGCGGAGATGCATGGTCAGAGACAGACACTACCTCCTACAGCTCAGATATATCATATACATGGGAGTGATTCTTTCGGAATGCCAGCAGCGATTCATTATACCCCAGCTCCAGAGAGTTATTATTCAGGACCACCTACTCGATATATACCTAGGCTCTCGGGGATATATTATGCTCACAAGAAGAGAGTCACCTCCAAAGAAGATCATCTCGCACCCAGATCCATCCGGAGTGGAGGCATTCTACTATTATATCTGGAGCGCAGCCGTCGCAGGTGGAGACTGGACGAGTTTATGCCATTACCCGAGAGGACGCCAATGGGCCGAGAGGATCCATTGGTCATTCGGGTATGATTTTTGTTTATTCTATACTCCGATACATTGATTGATACCGTAGCTCGATTCCTTTATTTCTAGTATATTTCGAGAAAAATTGGGAGAATCCCTATGATTCGTTCTTGTGGATTAGCGTATCATTACCATCGGCGAGGTTTTGACCACCATCAAGTAATCGAGGGTTGTCCGTTGGATTTTGAGGGACATATACTTACGGTGGACCTGCAGGTGCTAGAGATGGTGGAATTCGACATTATACTCGGAATGGATTGGTTGGCTACATATTATGCTACAGTGGATTGTAGAGCGAGAGTAGTGACCTTCCGACCACCCGATCAGCCTGCATGGGAATTCGTGGGTACCGTGATGATGGAGTGTCCGATTATATCCGCACTCGGAGATTATTGTCGCATGGTTGTCGTGGTTACTTATTCTCATTGGTCAAAGTGGAGAGTGAGGAGATACCACCTCTTTCCAACAGACGGGTAGTTCGTGAGTATCAGGATATATTTCGGATGAACTTCCGGGCTTGCCACCTCGAGGCAAGTGGAATTCGCGATAGAGGTGATTCCAGAACCGCACTTGTGTCAAAGGCTCCATCTGGATGGCACCGAAAGAGTTAAGTGAGTTAAAAATACAGCAAGAGTTATTGGATAGGGTTTTGTTTGTCCTAGTGTATCACCTTGGGGAGCTCCGGTGCTGTTTGTTAAAAAGAAAGATGGATCTCTGCGGTTATGTATTGATTACCGACAATTTAATGCAGTAACCGTTAAGAACAAATATCCACTGCCGAGGATAGAGGATTTGTTTGATCAGCTCAAGGATACTTGCGTGTATTCCAAGATTGATCTGCGATCAGGTTATCATCGGTGAGGTAAGAGACGAGGATGTTCAAGAGCTCGCTTCCGCGCGTTATGGACATTACGAGTTTCTAGTGATGCCATTTGGTCTTACTAATGCTCCAGCTGCATTTATGGATTTGATGAACCAGGTATTCTTGAGGTACTTAGATCAGTTTGTCATCGTATTCATAGATGATATCTTGATATATTCTCGTTCTGAGGAGGAGCATGAGCATCATCTCCGGATTGTATTGGAGACATTGCGACGGGAGCATTTATATGCCAAATTCAGTAAGTGCGCATTCTGGTTATCTTCTGTGGGATTTCTTGGACATGTGGTATCTAGCAGAGGTATTACAGTTGATTCCCAGAAAATCGAAGCGATTACCAGTTGGGAGCAGCCAAAGTCAGTTCAGGAAGTCCGTAGTTTTCTTGGATTGGCCGGGTATTACCGTAGATTTGTGGAGGGATTTTCCCGTATAGCCACCCCACTTACTCGCTTGACCCGGAAAGGGGTCAAGTTTGTTGTGGCGTGTGAGTCCAGTTTCGTGAGCTTAAGGCCGTTCTAGTTTCGCAGACCGACATCGTAATTCCTTCTTCTTGTGATGGGATGGTCTTATATACTGATGCTTCTTTCCAAGGATTGGGAGCAGTTTTGATGCAGTTCGACCGTGTAGTATCTTATGCCTCCCGTCAGCTTAAGGATCATGAGAGGAATTATCCGGTACACGATCTGGAGTTAGCAGCCATTATCTTTGCGCTAAAGATATGGAGACATTATCTGTATGGGATTACTTTTGAGATCTATACGGACCATAAGAGTTTGAAATATCTTTTCACTCAGAAAGAATTGAATCTAAGACAGAGACGATGGATGGAATACCTAAAGGATTATGATTGCACCATTCAGTATCATCCGGGTAAAGCTAACGTTGTAGCAGATGCACCGGCGGTGAAGTCCCGTGGGATTCGGCTAGTCATTTGACATGATCGATCTTGTTCGATTCTCGAGTTGGGGTTATCAACAGGTCAAACATCCCGGGGGATATTGGTATCTATGGTTGCCCAGTCTGATATTATTGAGAGGATCAAGGAGGCACAAGCTAGTGATCAACACTGCAGCTTTATGCAAAGACTGACTCGTGATTTATTGCATGGATTTCGTGTGACGAGACTGGAGTCCTCCGATTCCGAGGGAGATTATGTGTTCCAGACACACATCCGATTAAGGAGGAGTTATTACGAGAGGCACATCACTCGAGATTTGCTATACATCCCTGGGATGTATCGAGATTTGAGGCGTTCTATTGGTGGACGGTATGAAGAGGGATATCATGGATTTCGCCGCCGATGTTTGGTCCGCCACAGGTAAAGGAACATCGAAACCCACCGGATTGTAGAGAATCCCAATTCGGAATGGAAGTGGGAACATATTACGATGGATTTTGTTACGGTGGTTGCCTGTAACCCGTAAAGGACATGATGCGATTTGGGTGATTGTTGATAGATTAACCAAATCCGCTCATTTTCTTCCGATTCGTGAGACACATCCATTGGATCGACTAGGAGTTATATCACAGAGATTGTCGATCGCACGAGTACCTTGAGTATTATATCTGATAGAGATCCGCATTTTACTTCACGATTCTGGCAGAGTCTTCAGCATGCTATGGGCACCGAGCTTCGTCTCAATACAGCATTTCACCCGCAGACGGATGGACAGTCGGAGCGTACTATTCAGACTTTGGAGGACTTATTGAGATCTTGCGTCATGGATTTCGGAGGCAGCTGGGAGGATCACGTTCACTTGGTGGAGTTCGCGTATAATAATAGCTATCACTCTTCCATTCAGATGGCTCCCTTTGAGGCTTTGTACGGTCGACCCTGCAGATCTCCAGTATTGTGGGAGGATGTTGGGGAGCGACAGTTATTGGGCCCTCAGAGTATTCAGCACGATGCAGAGTTAGTTCGTGTTATCAGACGACGATTGTCAGAGGCGCAGATGCAAAAGTTATCGGAGGCGAAGACCTCTGGAGTTTTCTATAGGGGATCATGTGTTCCTACGTGTATCGCCTACGAAAGGAGTCAAGAGATTCGGAATTAAAGGAAAATTAGCACCACGCTACATTGGACCATTCGAGATATTGGAGCGGATTGGAGGTGTAGCATACCGATTGGCTCTACCTCCGACGCTTGCGAGCGTCCATAACGTATTCCATGTGTCTATGCTGAGGAAATACGTACCGCATCCGGATCATGTTCTGACAGAAGTGCCGGTTCCACTCCAGCCTAATGCGACATATGAGGAGGTTCCTATGCGGATTCTTGGTCGCAAAGAGCGTCAGTTACGGAACAAAACCATCCGCCTGGTAAAGGTTGGATGGCAGCATCACACTGATGAGGAGGCTACATGGGAGCTGGAGGATATCATACGAGTTCGATACCCTCACCTGTTCACGTGAGGTATGTAGTAATTTAAGAAATTTCTTACGTTAATTACTGCATATAAGTATGGAAATTTGGGGACCAAATTTTATTAAGTGGGGGAGAATGTAGAATACTAAAAAAAAAAAAAAATATATATATATATATATATATATATATATATATATATATATATATATATATATATATATATATATATATATATATATATATATATATATATATATATATATATATATATATATATTAATTAACTCGTAATTAATTAGGATTAATTAGGAGATTAATTAGGCTTAAATAGAAATGGAAATCAGAATTGTGAAATTGGAGATGGGCTTAATGAACATGGGCTTGATGAGATGGGCTTTGAACATGGGCTTGATCCGAGATGGGCTTGGTGAACATGGGCTTAATGAGATGGACTTGGGCCGAACACGGGTCAATAATCTAATCGATTGAGTTTAGGTTTGGTGGTTAACAGATCAATCGAACGATTTAAAAGCCGTCAACGCGATCGTCTCATTTCCATCACGATCGCTTCTTCGCAGAACGCTCCCAAGGCTTTCCTCGCGCTCGATCGATCCGGCGAGCGCGCTCGACGGCGCGGCCAGGGTAGATCTCCGGGATCAAGGAGGGTTCTCGCCGAAAGAAGTCGCGCGACGCTTCGAGGATGACGCGTTATCGTGGCAGCCGAGCGCCCATCGAGGTAAACAATCTATCTAGGGTTGGAGTTCCATCGAGGATTTCGTGGATCTACTGTATTTGATCTATGGCATTACTCTGAGATTGGGGATTTTCATTGATCGGTGCTTGCTGGATTGTCTTCAGCCGGTTGTTCGGGAGTGCTGAGCGGAGGATCGGGAAGAATCGCCGCCGGTATAGTTTGGATCTGGTAAGTTGGATCTATCCCAATATCGTCAACTGTGATATCTATGGATTGTGATACTGTTAAAGTGATTTCGGTATTCGTATGATGAGTTTCGCCTTGCTTAAATGTGATGTGGGTGTTTGTTTGAATCGGAACTATAGATGATGATTGTTAGGAATTGCAGATGTGGTTGGGGAGTAAATCTGTGATTTCGGTGATTGATTGGGGATTAGATGTCGGTAATTGATGCGAGCTCGTGATCTGGATTGTTTCCGGTGAGCAGAGATTGAACAGAGGTGTTGCCGAAGATGCTCCGTTTGGTGTCAAGGGTGAGAGCTGCTGTCGGGAGAAAATCAAGATGGGGAAAGTGGTTAATTAGGCTTTCCGTGGTGTTAATTGTGTAGGAGATCGAGTGATTAAAAGTAGGTTCTGTGGATGGTTTGATTGGGTTGTAATCTATTTGAGGTCAGGATGGATTGTCCTAACCAAGAATTGTGCTTGGCTATGGGTGTTCGTAGAAAGGAGAGTTGTGATGAGAGAGTTGATATTGTGATTGTGGATTTGGGTAGTATAGTGAATTTGAATTGCCAATGAGTGGTTAGGCTTGTTGTTTCGGGTATTGGTGCTCGAGTAATATTAATGGATCTTTGACCTGTTTAGACTTAGAGATCTATGTAGTTGACCTAGGTAGTGTAACGAAGTTGGGATAAGTATGGTTCTTATTCAGTAGATGGGAAAATAATACTGAATATAAAATAGTATTTATTCGTATTATTATTGGAGTGTTATGCTAAATCCTAATTTGTTATTATTATGCGAGTTTGGGATACGGGCGGGCTCGCGTGAGGATTATCGAGCCAGATCGTGGGTAATATCTACCTGGTCCGGTAGTTTGATCAATTCTAGTGCATGATAGTTTACATATGGTTATTCTTGTTTACCTTAGATCCACTCATATTGTATCTTGTGCTTGTACTTAACCTGCGATCTTTGAGATATTGCTGTTAATCTATCATACCTTTATCTCGGATAGAAATTATAAACCTGGTTGTTTGTTAGCTGATAGGTATTCAGTTAAATGCATGTAGTCACTAGTGAGGAATTATATGGGGTTACCGGGATCCATCACTAGGTTAGGTGATGAATCCTCGGTCGTTGTACCGTACATATATTAGTGAGTTAACTTGATGAACCTATTTACCTGTACATAGGTAAGTAAGTTGGGGTTACGGATCAATCGTCCTTGCATGGTTGACTTTTGTTGACTAGATCTCCTTGTGGATTAGGGAGTGTTGTGGGGATGTATGTGTGAGCTATGCATCATTACATTTGCATGCATGCTGACGACTGGGTCTTCCTTGTGGAAGAGACGGGTCATCGGACATCCTGCCTCCCCGGCCACTCGGGGTAGTGGTAGCAGGGTTGAGGGCAGAGCATTAGATGTGCCGCGCTCGACCACTATATATGGTGGTAGCTGGAGATGCGCACCTGGCCACTGTGCAGAGTGGTGTTAGCACTCGCCCACTATAGATGGTGGTTGTTACGACGTGCAGTTGTCCTGTGTGCGGCGCTTGTCTACTCATGGGTAGGGACGGCGTGGCTTGCAGCAGGGACCCCTAGGAGTAGTTAGCTTTTTACGCTTATATACTACTCATTCATACTACCCAACTCGGCCACTCGAGAGTAGTGGTAGCTAGAGTCGGGCTAGTTGTCATTTGTCGTGCCACCCTGGCCACTCTGGGGTCGTGGTTGGACGGGTCCGCAGACAGTGACCATGCATATGCATTTGCTGATATATATATGTATGCATGTATTTGATATATGTTTTACATATGCCTGTGAGATGCTGCATTTGATTGCTGCATATGATTGTACATCATGCTACATGTCTTTTTCATATTTTATATACCGTTGTGCATGTGTTGAGCATGAGTGTGTACTATTTGGATTATGTCATGATATACCTGTTCAGGATGTTATAGATCATATGGAGGACAGACCGTCAGGTATGTACATTACTTTATGTAAGTCGATCCGTTCAGTTTATGCTATGAGTAGGACATATATGTGATTACTGATTACTATGCTTAATCGTATGTCCATTGGACTCATGCTGCATACCTGTAGATCTTCACATGTATACTTGTAGATCTCTTACCCTGTATGTTGTTCATGCACTTCTATATATTACCCCTGAGTTTTATACTCACCACCCTGGACCCTGGGTTTTCTGTCGCCCAGGTGGTAGATAGAAGACTTTGGCAGAGACTTGGAGCATTGCCACCCGATCCCATCTCGCTGTTTTTCCGAGGGTTTTGTTTCCCATCTCATGTATCTACATATGGACTTTATTGCTATTGGAGACCGTGATGTATTTTGCTCTTGTGATATTCGATATGAGATTCTGTTTTTGGTATGGACGGATATACCGATGTACCGATGTATCGAGTTGTATTTCCATTATGTTTGACTTCCGCTATTGATGTTATACGTTTTGCTGTGTTGTTATACATTTTCGATATGTGTTATACTGGCTGCGACTTTGTACCGTATTGGAATTGTCATAAGGGGGTGCCGTCCGTTGGCCGGACAGAGTCTACCTCGGGGCGTGACATTTCTCTATTGGCTTCCCCTCTTCATCCCTAGGCAAAACGAAATCGGATTCCATTGTAATCATAATATCAAAATCCGTTTCGAAAAATACCTCCATTCGCTTCTTCCACCAAGCGAATTCTCCTTCAAACTTCGGAGGATGGATGTTGGATCCGACCATTTTGAAAGTTGCTTGTTGTGGCGGTTAGTCCTCGACAAGCTTTCCTTGGCTCTGATACCACTTGTAGGGGATCGAACGGCCGGCTAGAGGGGGGTGAATAGCCCTCTTACGATGGATGCCGGAATTCTCTCGTTCGTTTGCTCGTCTACACAATCGTTAGCGCAAGCGGAAGCATAAACAATAAAGACAAAGCAATAAATGAAAATACAAACGCTAACAAAGAAGATGTAACATGGTTCACGGCTACGCCGCTAATCCACGGTCCGATTCGTCCAAGGTGAATCACTCCTCCAAAGCCAATCACTATTGGTCTCTCCTTTGCACCAAGTTAGGTGGAGGTAACCTTTACAATCAAGATCACTCTTCTTACAATAAGAATGGAGTAAAAACAAGTAAGAAGAGTTTAGAGCTTGTGGGGCACTAGGAAAATCACTTAGAGCATAAGCATTCGCCTCTCAAAGGCTCACACCCTCTCTTTTTATAGAGAGGGCTGATTTCTTCCCGTTGGCCGCCACGACCGATCGCCCTTAGCGATCGGCTGTCACTACAACGGCCTCGAACACGTCGGATCCCGACCGTTATAGTCCAACAGAACTCTTGGCGATCGGTGATGGACCTCACCGATCATTCTTTGCCTCGTAGTCGATGTCGATCGGGCGGTTATGTGTCGGCGATATCCTCCGAAGTCATTGCCATTCCATGGTAGTCATCTGAGAATAAACCCATCGATCGGATACGATCGAACACACTCGACTCGGAAGCGATGCCATTCCATAGCGGTCGGTGTATGTGAAACTCAAACTTAACATAAGTTTGAGCTTCCGGCGGTCGGGTAAACCTTAACCCTTGCAGTCAAGTCTCCGACACTCATCCATTCGGCCAAGTTCACCTAATGAGCTACTTACATTTCACTCATTCTCTCATCTCACTCGAAGTCCCTCGCCGAAACTCTCTTCATTCGTGGCCACGTCCCTCGGCAGCATCAGGCGCATGGCTCTGCAATGCTCCTTCGCGTCTCTTGCCTCCGAAGTCTGCTTGCTTAGCTTCACTTCAAGTCATTTCGTCCAGCGGTCCCTCGGATGCTCCAAGCGCATGGCTTCCGCAAAGTCATCCTTCACCGACTCAAGGACCGAGGTTGTGAGGGTGAACCCGCCAAGGCTCCATGTGCGAATTACTAAGTCCTGCAAGACTCCAACGCACATATCAAATAACAATACCAACCTAACTTAAACTCTTTGCCACACACATCAAAACCTTATCATGGCAAGAGATTGCCCTAACAGAAACTTACCAAATTGTTCATCCAATTTCTCCTTAATCAGCCTCTGAGGGAATGGAATAGGAGGCTTGTATGTCCTTGGCTCTTTGTGCGACATGACTATGTTGTCTGGCTCGACTGGGGTGTGTTGGCTTCTGCAGTGACCTGACACAGGCGTGACGACTGGCACACCCTGGGTGTGCTTATGGGCATCACTCGACACGGGTGTGTTGGTTAACACACCCTGGGTGTGTTGTCCGCTGCCTATCTCAAAATCGTTCAACACAGGCGTGCTGCTGGACATGACCACTTCTATAAACTCCGACACACCTGTGTTCTTGAACACGGGTGGGGCTTGTTGAGCTCTGGCAGATGGTACTTCTTTCTTGTCTCCTTCTAAAATTCTTCCACTTCTCAAACTTATAAAATTATAATGTTCAGCTGGGTTTACTTCCGAATTTCCAGGGAATCTATCGGGCGTCCTAGATGTAGCGCTATCAATTTGAGAAATTTGATTCTCCAACATTCTTGTGTGATTAGTCAAATTATCCACCTTGCTTCCCAATTGCTTAATCGCCTCGGTGTTGTTTTGATGTTGCTGATTGGATTCTATAACATGCTGTTGAAATTCATCATTCATCTTCCTTTGGCATGTGATAAAATTTTCCATCATCTTCTCTAAGTTTGACTTTGGCCCTGGTTGAAATCCCGAAGGTGCTCCAAAATTGTTCTGTCCAGAAGAATTTTGGTTGGCTCGATACGAAAAGTTGGGGTGATTTCTCCAACCGGGATTGTACGTGTTCGAATAAGGGTTGCCACCATTAGACTTTTGATTAAAATTATTCAGCGTATCTACTTGCTCAACCCTTGCTCCCGATGATGGTGCGTGTAGAATTTGGCAATTTGTAGCCATATGTCCTATTACACCACAAATCTCACAAGTGACATTAGATGAGTTTACAGCTGATACATTAAAATGTTCAAGCTTTTGAGTTAATGCATCAACTTTAGCGCTGAGTAAATCGAGAGTACTTACCTCATACTTACCTAACATTTTAATCGAATACCCTCATTCTGTAGCCCAATGGTGAGAATTCATTGTCACATTCTCGATGATCTCAAAGGCTTTATCCAACGTTTTGTTCATGAGAGCTCCTCCTGCAGCAGAATCAAGAGAAACTTTAGTGGCATATGAGATTCCATTATAGAAAGTATGAACAATGAGCCATTTCTCCAGCCCATGATGAGGGCATTGCTGTAGTAATCCCTTAAATCTATCCCAAGCTTCAAATAATGTCTCTCCATCCTTCTATGCAAAATTAGTGATTTGATGACGAAGACTTGTAGTTTTGCTTGGCAGAAAATACTTGTCTAGAAATCTTTGCTCCAGCTGATCCCATGTAGTTATGCAGTTCGCTGGAAGAGAGTATAACCATGCTCTAGCTTTGTCCCACAACGAGAAGGGGAATAAGCGCAATCTAATAGCATCAGCTGAGGCTCCATTCAGTTTTAACGTTTCACAAAATTCTAAAAATACTTCCAAGTGCATATTAGGATCTTCAGTAGGCGCTCCTCCAAATTGATGATGTTGGACCATGGAAAGTAGAGCCAATTTCAATTCAAAATTGTTCGCTTCAATGGGGGGTCTTCTAATACTTGATCTCAGTCCCCTTGTATTAGGCGCTACGTAATCCCTTAAAGGTTTATTCTCGTTCTGATCAACCATGTTAGAGTTCAAATTTTCTTCCTGTTGTTGTTGAAGTCTTCTTCTAGCAAGGAACGTTCTTTCTATCTCAGGATCAATTTCGAGAATTTTCCTATTAAATCTGTGCATGCAACAACGAGAGAAGCTTCCAAAATAAGAATTCAGAATAGACAAAAGAATAAGAATAGAAACAGAAATCTAGATTAACTAAATCATGCTCAATTCAATATTGAGTGTCAATCCCCGACAATGGCGCCAAAAACTTGATTTATCGATTTCTGCAAGTGTACAGTTGTCGTCAAGTAATAAAAATATCGATCCCACAGGGATTGGGTCAATTATCGAATGATTGTGATACCAAGTTATCTAGTCAAATCAAAATTTAGAATTAAGTAAAGGAACTAAGCAATTAAGACAACGAATGAGAAGAACAAGCTAAAAGTCAATAATTAAGGGGGAATCTCAGGATATAGGTTTCACAGCATTGACGATTTATAAGGTGATTGTGTTCTCTCTTACTCAGAGTTGTTTTGATGGAACCTATCCTAAGGTAAATCAATGACCCCTTTCGAGGTCTACGTCAATTGTACCTATCAAACTCAGTTTTTCTGTCACGGTATTCGAGCGTAGGTGATCATAATCAGCTAAGGGGACCTGTCATGTGACCCCCACATACCTCCCTAGTCTTACTATCGTTACTTGGTAAAAATTGGATTTGATAGATCCATTAAGTCCATAAGAGTTCCTCTAGAGACTAAAATTCCTTTTCACGATAGGTTTGCACACGGGACCATAATCAGCTAAGGAATCATCAATGATTCCTGCAAGCCCTCATAGATACACCATCGATACTTAGTAGGAATTAATCCCTAGTTTGGATCTAGGTTTCGGGAACTTGGGTTCACTGTTAGGTACTTCCCCAGGGTTCCTTAAATTTATCAATAAGAATCTAAACCCAACTCAAAAAAAACGATAATTCAAGTAGAAGAGATTCAATCAACCATCACAAATTGTCAAGGGCTACTCCCCCATCCTAAGATTACAGGACACTACTCCATAGTTGTATAAGAATTGCCAAAGAGAAAGTTTACAATCCTTAACGCCATCGTTCGTTGTGTTTCCTCCGCCATCGACTTTGTCCTCCTTCCAATTCCGCCTCCCCCTAGGGTTAGAATTCATATTCTTTTATAGCCTTGGCTTGGTCTTCAATTAAGGCAGAAATTCTTCAATTAAGCGGACATCCCGGGCTTCGCCGTAGAAAAGGAAAGTAGAAAATAGGGCGACACACCCATGTCAATGGAGGGCATGGGCGTGTCGGGCTTTTGGCGTGGGCGTGTCGGCTATGGTGTGGGCGTGTCAGCTAACACACCCCGGGTGTGTTAAGGTCTGCAAACTCGACACGGACGTGTCACTGATAGCACGCCTATGTTATTCTGATACGCCTTGATAATTTTCGATACTTCACCTGTTAACATGAAAAATACTCTAAAACAGTTTCTTTGTCTAAAATATATTAAACTTAACTGAAACATAACAAAATACATGACTAAAACATAAAATGGGATGAAATGCATACATATTGAATACCCAAAATGCAACATGAATTACACACATCAAACAACCACTCGTGCTCTTTATATCGAGTTTACTACCGGTGTAGTCCGAATTGGAATAGCCGATTAGTTCAAACTCGGTAGATCTAGGGTACCAAATACCTACGCTTAGCGTGCCCTTTAAATTCCTAATGATAAGCTTAACTAATGTTAGGTGAGACTCCTTGGCACAGGTTTGAAACCTTGCGCACATACTTACCGCGAATAAAATGTCGGGTCAACTTGCGGTTAAGTATAGAAGACTCCCTATCGCACTCCTATAGTGTTTTAGGTTGATGGATTTTCCTTCTAAGTCCTCTCCTATGTTGACATTAGTTGCCATGGGTGTATTGATGGTTTTGGCATCTTGTATTCCAAAGAGTTTAATTAATTCCCTAGTATATTTTTGTTGATGTAAATATATTCCATCCTTAGTTTGTTTAATTTGTAGTCCTAGAAAGAAACTCAATTCACCTACTGAATTCATTTCAAATTTACTTTCCATAAGTGAAATGAATTCATTTAGTAGGATCGAATTGGTTATTTCGAAAATGATATCGTCTACATAGATTTGGGCTATAAAGATTTCCTTACCTACGATTTTTACGAAGAGGGTTGGATCGACTAGGCCTTGGTTAAACCCTTTTGACTTAAGATAAATTGAAAGTCTCTCGTACCAAGCTCGAGGAGCTTGTTTGAGTCCATAAAGAGCTTTATTTAGTTTAAGGACATGGTCGGGTTTATCTAGGCTTTCGAATCCTGAGGGTTGACTAACGTACACCTCTTCCTTAATAAGTCCATTTAAAAATGCTGACTTGACATCCATTTGAAATAACTTAAATCCTCGATGTGCAGCATTGGCTAACAACATTCGGATGGATTCTAGTCTAGCTACGGGGTCATAGGTTTCATCGTAATCTAATCCTTTGACTTGACTAAAACCTTTGCTAACTAACCTTGCTTTATTTCTAACTACTTCACCTTTGTCATCATGTTTGTTTCGGAAGACCCACCTTGTTCCAATAACTGATTTATCTTTAGGTGGTGGTACTAATTCCCAAACCTCATTCCTAGTGAATTGAGCTAGCTCTTCCTGTATTGCAATAATCCAATCGGGATCAAGAAGAGCTTGTTCAATAGTTTTGGGTTTGATTTTCGAAATCAAGGAGATTTGACTAAGGTTTCTATAAGATGATCTAGTTCGAACCCCTAAGCTAGGATCACCTATCACTTGGTCGATAGGATGATTCGTTTGAATCCTAATTTGACTTGGGTTAGGGTCACCTATCACTTGGTTGACTGGATGACTTGTTGGGCTTGGGTTAGGATTAATACTAGACTTGATCTCAGGGTCGGAGTCGAGTCTAGTATGAGTTGGTTCGCTAGTTGGTGTTGCTATGGGTTTTGTAGGTGTGTGTCTTTCATTGAATGTTGGGGATCGAACGGCCAGCTAGAGAGGGGGTGAATAGTCCTCAATCGATGGATGTTGTAATTTACTCGTCTATAAAAGATTAGCGCAAGCGGAATATAATAAGACAAGACAAGTAAATATACAAGACAAGAATCAAAATGCTAACGCAAGATGTAACGTGGTTCACGGCTACGCCGCTAATCCACGATCCCGATTCGTCCGAGGTGAATCACTCCTCCAAAGTCAATCACTATTGGTCTCTCCTTTGCACCAAGCTAGGTGGAGGTAACCTTTACAATCAAGATCACTCTTCTTACAATAAGAATGAAGTAAAAGCAAGTAAGAAGAGTTTAAAGCTTGTGGGGCACTTGGAAGATCACTTAGAGCATAAGCATTAGCCATCCAAAAGCCCACACCCTCTCTTTTTATAGAGAGGAAGCTTTTCTTCCCGTTGGCTGCCACCAGTCGACTGCCGCCACTCCAACGACCTCTGAACACGTTAGATCCCGACCGTTGTAGTCCAACGGAACACTTGGCAGTCGACTGATGGACCTCATCGATCACGCCTCGTAGTCGGCCCGATCGGCTCGGCGGTTCGTGGCGAAACCCTTTCGACCCGATCGATTGCGCCTTCGTGATCGATGAGTCTTCTTGATCGCCCCATATGGCGATCGATTGGCCTCAAAACACTCAGTCGAATACCAGTCGAACCACGTTCGACTCAGAGCAGTCGACTTCCATTCCATGGTAGTCGACTGGTGTCGGGAAATCCCATCCGACACTTAGCCAAATGGCCAAGTTTCACCTAAGAGCTACCCCTTCCCGAGTTACATTCGCTCACTCTCATCTCTCGGAGTCCCTCGCCTTCGAAGTTCTCTTCGTTCGCGACCACGTCCCTCGGCAGCATCAGGCGCACAGCTCTGCAATGCTCCTTCGCGTCTCTTGCCTCGAAGTCTACTTTCTCCGGCTTCACTCCAAGCTCCTTGTCCGACGGTCCCTCGGATGCTCCAAGCGCACGACTTCCGCAAAGCCATCCTTCACCGACTCAAGGACCGAGTCATGAGTTGTGAAACTCGCCACGACTCCATGTGCGAATTACTAAGTCCTACACGACTTCAACACACATATCAAATCAACATAATAAACTAACTTAAATCCTTTGCCACACACATCAAAACCTAATCATGGCAAGAGATTGCCCTAACAATCTCCCCCTTTTTGATGTGTGGCAATCCGTTTAAGTTAGGTAAAAACATTTGATAAAAAATTTCTAAGGTAAGAAAGCATGTAAACATAAACATGATATAGCAACATGCAACTCCCCCTTAATCCATGAAACTCCCCATACATATTTCTCCCCCTATCATAATTAACTTAAACATAATATTTTCTCCCCCTTTGACACCATCAAAAAGATTAATACTAAGTTATAAACACATGACATCATGTTTAATAGAAGGAAAATACCAAAAATTGGTTTAATAACTGAAATCAACCTTTCTTTATTAGAATATCAGGCCACACGATCATTTGGCACTGTTTTGAAATTCGATTTTTCGAGGTAAATTCGTAAATGCATTAAAAATTTTAGAAAATTCGAAAAATCATGAAATTTGGGGAACATATTTCTTGTAAGTATATCTATCAATGAAAATAGTTTTTTTATGAAAAATCATTATATTTTTGAGATTTGCCAAAAATCCAAAAGCTTTAAAAACCACTAGGTTTTTGATCATTCTAGTATCAAGTTTAACACCTAGTTTTGCATCCAATTGTTTCAAAATATGAATACATAGATTTTAAAGTAAGAAATTGTTTTGAAAACATATGAAATATCCAACCATGATCTTTGGGCAATATGTCTATGAATTAAACATAAGTCTTCCCCATGATTGGTCTATTATTGCTATTTTGATACTTTAAATGACCATCTAAATACCATAGGCATTAGTGGACATTTGTATCATCCTAACATCTCACCCATGCTAAGTTTTCAATCAAAGTAGCCTATGGTGAGTGTGAGATGCATCCTAGAGGGTATTTGTATATACTTAACCATTATATTCATACAATTCTATCAAGGTTAAGTATCATCCTAACACTCAACATGATCATAAAGATACATATGACTTAATTTCACATTATGATCATGAAACACATGTATTCATTGAATTGTTATCATGCATTAGGTATTATGTCATGATAATAAACAAAGTATCACCTAAAACATGATTTAACCCTATTTCTCATGATGATGTGCCAAATTTCAAAATCATAAATCATGATTGCACATATACATAGCGATTACATTGTTATCATGATTTAAGCATTATTATCTATTTATGGGCACATTATCATCACCCAACACTATTTCAAAAATATTTTCCCGCCATCCTAAGTCAACCAAAAATCTGATATAGGTCAAGTCCATATGGTTGACTATCCTAGGGTTTTTCTAACCCTTAAGGATGGATTTTGGAACCCAAAATAGGTTCTTTCCTATGGGGTTCACAAGATACTCCTTGGGAATCCATTTCCTAGCAATTACTTTCTTCTTATCTTGTCCCCTAGCAATTAGGCATTTGTAGGCCTTTTCATTTTTCTTTTCTTTATAACCTAGGCCTTTCTTATTAAAACTAGCTCTTTGGCTCCCTATAATCATGTTCAATGTATTTGAGCCAATTGTAAACTTTTCTAAGGCTTTGGTTAAATAATCTACTTTCTCTCTTAAAGCCCTATTTTCTTCTATACATGCATCACTAACATCCAAAGGCATATAGTTATCATGTGAGCATGCATCATTTAAGCTAGAAGAAATATTATCATCATTTAAGCATGCTTTTTCTAGTTTATTTTCTAAGTCCTTAATTTGATCTAGCATGCTTTTGTTCTTCTTCTTAGCTCTAAATAAATCCCTAGTTAAGCTAGAAACCATGGAAACTATTTTCTTAGGAGTTAGATTCGTTACCATAGTTTCCATGTCCTCTTCTTCTTCTTCGGATGAGGAGGATGTAGAGGCTCCCCCTTCACTTGAGCTCTCTCCACTTGAGCTTGATTCTTCATTTTCGGTGGAGGAGCAATCCAAGTCATCGAAAGCCATCAATGCAAGGTTGGAGTAGACATGCTCTTCTTCATCGGATGAGGTATAGGAAGAACCGTCATCCCCTGTCTTGGCCTTGACTGCTTTGGCCTTCCCTTTTCCTTTGCCTTCTTTTCTTCTTCCTTTTCTTGTTCCCCTTTTTCTTCTTCTTTTCTTCTTTCTTCTTCCTCTCTTCCTTGCTCTTGTTTAGGAGGGGACAATTGTCCCTTATGTGGCCCTCTCCTTGGCAATTGTAGCATATGATCTTTCCTCTTGGTTTCATATTCCTATCATTTGATTTGTTAAATCTAAAACCCTTTAATGCACGTCTTACCCTCCTTACCATATACGCTTCTTCCGTGCTATCCATGGAGGAGGAGGAGGATGCTTCATCATCATCGGAGGAGGGGATCTCTATCTTCTTCTTCCCCTTGTTTGCCCAGAATGCTACTCCTCTTGAAGGTTGGATTTTTGGCTCTTCTTGTATTCCTTCAAGCCTCGTTTCGTTGAGCTCCATTGTTGAGAAGAACTCCTCCAAGGTGCTCACTTCTAAATTCTTTGAAATATAGAAGGAGTCCACCATGGAGCTCCACTTTGAGAATCGCGGAAAGGCATCTATAGCCTTCATAACCATATCCCGGTTTGATAGCTTCTCACCTACACTTGACAAACCGATTATAATTTCCTTGAAACGAGAATGTAAGGAAATTACCTTTTCTCCCTTTTCTAGTTTAATGTTGTTGAGTTGGGAGTGGAGGAGGTCTCTCCTTGCTAGCTTCGCCTCGGATGTGCCTTCATGAAGCTCAATTAGCTTCTCCCACATCTCATTGGCACTTAGGCATTCTCCAATTCTATTTATTTCTTGTTGAGGAAGCACATTGTAGAGATGGTGCTTTGCTTTTGAATTTGCAAGGTGCTCCTCTCTTTGCCTCTTGGTCCACCTTGACTTCTCTATTAGTTTTCCCTCTTCATCCCTAAGCAAAATGAAACCGGATTCCATTGTAATCATAATATCAAAATCCGTTTCGAAAAATACCTCCATTCGCTTTTTCCACCAAGCGAATTCTCCTTCAAACTTCGATGGATGAATATTGGAGCCGACCATCTTTTGATGAAGTGCTTGTTGCGGCGGTTAGTCCTCGACAAGCGACTTGGCTCTGATACCACTTGTTGGGGATCGAACGGTCGGCTAGAGGGGGGTGAATAGCCCTCAATTGATGGATGTCGTAATTTACTCGTCTACAAAAGATTAGCGCAAGCGGAATATAATAAGACAAGACAAATAAATATACAAGACAAGAATCAAAATGCTAATGCAAGATGTAACGTGGTTCACGGCTACACCGCTAATCCATGATCCCGATTCGTCCGAGGTGAATCACTCCTCCAAAGTCAATCACTATTGGTCTCTCCTTTGCACCAAGCTAGGTGGAGGTAACCTTTACAATCAAGATCACTCTTCTTACAATAAGAATAGAGTAAAAGCAAGTAAGAAGAGTTTAAAGCTTGTGGGGCACTTGGAAGATCACTTAGAGCATAAGCATTAGCCATCCAAAAGTCCACACCCTCTCTTTTTATAGAGAGGAAGCTTTTCTTCCCGTTGGCCGCCACCAGTCGACTGCTGCCCTTGGCAGTCGACTGCCGCCACTCCAACGGCCTCCGAACACGTCGGATCCCGACCGTTGTAGTCCAACGGAACACTTGGCGATTGGTGATGGACCTCATCGGTCATTCGCTTTCAGAGTCGATTGCCCGGTCGACTACGAGCGGTTCATGGCCAAACCCTTTCGATCGGTGATGGTCTTGGCGTCATTTGCCCCATATGGCGATCATTGATCATGGCCTTAAAACACTCAGTCGAATACTAGTCGAACCACGTTCGACTCAGAGCAGTTGACTGTCATTCCATGGCAGTCGACTGGTGTTGGGAAATCCCATCTGACACTTAGCCAAATGGCCAAGTTTCACCTAAGAGCTACCCCTTCCCGGGTTACATTCGCTCACTCTCATCTCTCGGAGTCCTTCGCCTTCGAAGTTCTCTTCGTTCGCGGCCACATCCCTCGGCAGCATCAGGCGCACGACTCTGCAATGCTCCTTCGCGTCTCTTGCCTCGAAGTCTACTTCCTCCGGCTTCACTCCAAGCTCCTCGTCCGGCGGTCCCTCGGATGCTCCAAGCGCATGGCTTCCGCAAAGCCATCCTTCACTGACTCAAGGACCGAGTCATGAGTTGTGAAACTCGCCACGGCTCTATGTGCGAATTACTAAGTCCTGCACGACTTCAATGCACATATCAAATCAACATAATAAACTAACTTAAACCCTTTGCCACACACATCAAAACCTAATCATGGCAAGAGATTGCCCTAACATTGAACACTACATTAATAGTCTCTTCAACTCTAAGGGTGTCATGGTTGTATACCCTATAGGCTCTACTTGTAGTCGAGTATCCTAAGAAGATTCCGATAGAGGTTTTGGAGGTGAACTTTCCTAGGTAATCCTTAGTGTTCAGGATATGTACCTTACATCTAAATACCCTAAAGTACTTGATGTTAGGTATTTTATCGTGATAGATTTCGTACAAGGTCTTAAGGTGCCTCTATACCAAAAGGATCCTATTTTGAACATAGCAAGTCGTACTAATGGCTTCTGTCCAAAACCTGTCAGGTAGGTTATACTTATTTAGCATTGTCCTAACGACTTCTTGTAGGGTTCTATTTTTATGTTCGACTAGACCATTTTGTTGTGGGATTCTAGGATATGCGAATTCATAGTGATATCCATTTAGATTATAGAAATCTGTAAACCTATGGTTTTCGAATTCACCACCATGATCGCTCCTAAGTCTTTTAATTTTAAGATTCTTTTGATTTTTGATTAGTTTGAACAAGTTGATGAGTTGATATAGGGTATCACTTTTATGTTTGATGAACCTAACCCAGGTAAACCTAGAATAGTCGTCAATTATGACTAAGCAGAATTGACTACCGTTAAGTGACTTAGCTCCATGTGAATTGAATAGATCCATATGTAGGAGCTCAAGAACACTTTTGGTTCGTTCTTGATTAGTTAGTGGATGTTGTATCCTAGACTGTTTACCTTGTTGACAAACATTATAAATTTTATTGTCTAAGTTGTTAAGGTTGGGCAAACCTCTAACTAAGCCACTCTGACTCATCTTGTGGACAAATCTTGGGTGTGAGTGACCGAGTCGATGCCATAACCAAGATTCCTCTTGTTGTGTCATAAGACACTTGGTTGAGGAGTTAGGTAGATTAATAGTATAGATGTTGTTATTCCTAGTTCCTTTAAGGATTATTTTAGATGTTTCATTTGTTTTAATTACGCATTCATTTTCTAGAAATATGACCTTATAGTTATTATCACACAATTGACTTACGCTAAGTAAATTATATTCAAAATTTTCAACTAGTAAAACATTTTGAATGATAAAGTTTGAGTTGAGCTCAATATCACCTGATCCGATGATTTTGAGCTTGCGATTTGTTTCAAAGGCTACCAATCCTTGTCGCTTGAATCGAGCTTTGAAAACTTAAGTTGATCCCGGTCATGTGTCGAGCAACCACTATCAACATCCATTGATCATACAAAGGTAGTTGGATTGGATATTGGAATTTTTAAAATTTGGTTGTAAATTATTAGACCTAGATCATCTCACCCATTTCTACATGATCAAACATGTTATCCTTATATGTTCTTGTGAGATGACTTCAATTTTACTTGATTAATTTTAATGAATCGAAACTAGTAAATCTTGCGTTAGATTCGGATTTGACCCTAAGCTCATCCAGTCACTTTTTCAAGATCTTGGCTTACAGGTCGTGGCGAGGCACAGGGGCCTTATGTTGGAGAATTGAGGTAGCTCGAGGGGGGGTGAATAGCGTCGTGCACATTCTATGAAGGAATTCATTGCGTTTGTCTCTACAATTTTTGTTAAGCCTTGTCTAGAAATAATACAATAACGAAATAAAACAAACACAACTCACAACACGATATATAACGTGGTTCGGAACCAAATGGTTTCTACTCCACAGATCGAGCTCTAAAGAGCTCTAGTGATGCACACACACTCACTAATCACAAATAACTCCTTCTCGACACAAGTCGGAGGTGGAGAAACCTCGTACAAGGGTTACACTAAGTAATACAAAAGATACAAGCTAATACAAGTAAGAAATACAATGAAAGTAAAGAAAAACACTTTACAAGAGCACTTTGGTTGCTTGATCATTGGTTGCCTTGGACTAGCCTTGAAGGACTGGAAGAGCACCAACTATTCCCCTTCAAATCGCCCAAGAAAACCCTTGTTTTGAGCCTTCCACGAACAACTGCTTTTATCTTCCATCGGGTTGGATTTCTGCCTGGCACTCGACTGCCAACACAGTAGCTGTGAGACAACGGCTCAATCCACGTTGGACAAGTTCCAATGGATCTCTTGGCGATCATTGCCCGGCACACCGAATAGCCTTGATCGGCTCTACAGGCGATCTCGTGGCCAAACCATCACGATCATTCGTCCATGGTAGTCGATTGATCAACCAACGATCATTACTACTGAGCGATCGTCGGCTGAACATTTTCAGTCCCAAGCTGGCAGTCAAACTCAAGTCGACTCATGGCAGTCGAACCGGCTATATTGCCACTCGACTGCCAACCTCAAACATGAGGTTTTAACCCAAGTATGGTGCTCCGATACTTGCTAGACCACCCTTAGTCTAGACCTAAGCCTTCTAGCCACCTCGATCAGCCTCACGCCTCTCGGATCCCTCCAAGTCATCCATGACTTGTTCACCCATCGTGCTAGCCTTCAGGTGCTTCCATCGACTATGTCATGCTAACGGTGTCTACACCGCCAAGGCACATTGGACTTATGCCGCCAAGACTCCGCTTGGACTTTACACCGCCAACCATTGGACTTATGCTGCCAAGACTTCACTCTTGGACTTTACGCCGCCAATATCAAACCCCTTGGACTTCTCAAATGCTAAGACTCAAGCTTGGACTTTCCCTTGCCAACCCATGTTGGACTTTCCATGCTAAGACCCATGCTTGGACTTCCCTTGTGCCAAGTACTCAAGACTTGGACTTTCCTAAATTCCAAGTGTCCCACTTGGACTTTCCATGCCAAGTACCCATGACTTGGACTTTACCTTGCGAAGACCCATGCTTGGACTTTCCCATAATCACATGGTCAACCCTTAGTCAACCATCAAAGTCTCCCTCGAGTCAAACTCGAGTCAATTATAACCTGGGTTAATTGTATAAACAATCTCCCCAAAACATATTAACTGACATCAATGTCAAACATACTATGTTAAACATCAAAATATCACTCGAGTCAAACTCGAGTCTGGTCAATCGTGACCTGGGCTGATTGCACCAACAATCTCCCCCTTTTTGATGTTTGACAAAACAAACCTTGAGTTAGGCCCCTAACTCAAATTCCCTTACCAATTTTCCAAATTGGTAATTTAACCTTCTTCCCCTTTTTGACATACATCAAAAAAGGTTATCTCTCCAAGGAGGTCAATGTCTCATGTTCCAATAAGATCTTACAATCTCTCCCTTGATCCAAAAATACCTAGGATGTCATCAATCTTCCTAGTGATAAGTCTCATATCACTCAAGAGAGGCAATCCTATACACTCTCCTAATTTCCAAATTGGGTTTTTTAAAATCCCATTTTCCCTCTCATGAGGAAAAATATCATTCATCATCCCATGATGAATTCCTCCCCCTAAAGGCTTGCTCCCCCTTGACCATTGCACCAACAATGTCCTTGGGAAGTCCCTAAGCCAATAGGAACTCTAAACCATCAAAAATAAGGTTCAAAGTTCAAACATGAACTTTCCACACCTTAAATTTGATACAAACCCTAAACCACTCTCCTAATCCATATCCAATGGATTTTCACCCTTTATAATGCTTCCCAAAGCATATCCTAGGGTTAGGAGTGGTTAGGAAACCTTACCATAGCTGAAATCAAGATAAACAAATCTTGTTAACCCGAAATCAGATCTGACAGTCGACTCCTAACAGTAGCAGTCGAACTGCCCTTGCATCAGTCGACTGCCGTCAAGCGGCAATCGACTGATAACTGAAATTCTCGAATTTCAACTATCAGAATCGAATTTTAAAAAATCATAAGTAATTCTACGTATTTTGAAAATCAGTGAAACTTCATACGTATATTACTTATAGTCAATACAATGGGTGAAAAATGTTTGAAAAATATTTTACTCATAAAATATCGAAATGGATACAAAATTCAAAAGTGAAGAAAAACTTCAATGTTGTAGCTCACTTTGTATCAATCTCATCAATGGTGATTGTTATCAAAAGATAGACTTCACCAAGGTTTTTCAAAATGATTTTAAAATGTTTTCACAACCTTATTTTGGATCATATTCCTTGGGCTCAATATACATGACTTGTACACAAGCTTTTCCAATGATCCACTAATGAAATTAGATGAGTTATAGTCTATCTAGATGCAAAAAACTATGCACCTTGAACTCAACTCATATCCTAGCATCTCACATGTATCTAGGGTGTATAAATACACATACATGTCAATGTAATGTGAGATGTGGGTTTTGTTCTCCCTAATCTAGGGTTTTATGTATTTTTCTAAGGCAACTATACTTGATTCCCTTATAAATGGGACTCCAAGTCATGCCAAAGTCCTTAACTCAATTTTAATCAAATGCATGAATGATTATGGCATTAATGATGATATAAATAAGCATATGCTCATAATCATGATTTCATAGCATAATATGAAATCTAAAAACACATGACATTTAAAACATTAATCCTAAACATGATCATGACATATAAATGATAAAGACAACCATGATGTCATGGCATGTTATATGGCAAACAAAACATGGAAAATAAAATATCAAGGTATATAATACCTAAATTTTAATATTAGTTGCCATTTGATATGATTAAGTATATTTTGCCATATTACTACTAATCTCCTAGTGTGCCAAAAACCCAAAATGACACACTAACCTCTAAACCTAAATTGTGCCAATTTGATCAATTTATCAAACTTCTCAAATAATATTAGCACATCCTAAAATCTTTTAGGATTAAAGCTCAAATGTATTTCCAAGATAACCATAACCTTGAAAATGACCTAAAATGCTACCTTTATCATGGTTGAGTTAACTACCCATCCAATCAAGGTTGGCACACCCTAAACCCACCTAGCGTGAATAAATCATGCTCTTAGGAATCCAAAATCTATTTGAGCTCCTAGGGTTAATTAGGTATTCCTTAAGGATAACCTCCCTAGACACCTTCCTAATGACCCTCCTAGGCTTGTTAGCTTTGGTCATTGTGGTCTTACCTAGGTTGACTCTAGAGGTAACTCCCCTTGCAACCTTCTTAGTGGTCACCCTAGGTTTCTTAGAAACCCTAGCCACTATGCACAAACCTTGGTTACTCTTAGGGATAACTTCCCTAGTAACCTTACTCTTCCTAGACCTAGATTGTGTTCCATAATCTAATGGAACATTATGATAAGTCATCTTAGGCTTAGGTTTGTGACCCAAACCCTTCTTGCCCTTAATTGACTTTTGTTTCTTGGGTCCTAGATGTTGACTTTGAGATATTGACCCTTGACTTTGACCATTAGACCCTTGCATTTGATTTTGCATAATCTTGAGGGTCTTTTCTAATTTCTCAAGCCTTGATCTCAATGCTTTGTTCTCTAATTCTAATTGCCCAATTTTAGAATTTTGATTTAATCCTTGGGCATGGTTCTTCCTAGGCATATGCCTAGTCCATTTGGAATTAAAACCTAGGTGCTATTGCACCTTTCTAATTGTCTCCCTAGGTAAAATTGGTCTAGTGTTATTTGACCTAGGTTTGTCCTTAGATGAATTGTTTTTAGGGACATTTTCCCAAATTTCTCCTTATTTTCAAAATAAAAGTTCTTAGCTCCTAAACAAATGTACTTATTCCTATTAGCATGCTTTTCATAAATTGCAAGAGAATTAAAATTCCTAGCATGCTTTTTAACATTTAAATTAGAAGGAGCATTATTTAGATATACCTTAGGGTTTGCCTTAGAGGCTCCCCCTACTTGTGATGCTCCATTTTGCCTCTTCCTTTCCCCTTGGACATTGATTCGGTAATGTCCCAATTGTTGGCACTTGAAGCAAATGACATGATCTTTGCTTCTTCTAGTGGGGGAACCGGCATCTTTTGATCTTTCTTGAGGTTTTGGTGTCGGAGGAGTCTTCTTGACTTTTTTTGGGAACTTACTCTTATAATGCCCAAATTCCCTACACTCAAAACATATAATATTATTTTTATTTTGAATTACCGTATTTGAGTTACCTAGGGTGGAGGTGAGGTTCTCTTGAGCTTGCTCTTCCTCTCTACCGGATGTAGATGGTTCTTCTTGTTGCTCCGGTGTTGAGGATGCTCTAGTCTCCTCCCCCTCAATCCTTGAGGTGGAGGTCTCCTCCAATTCTTCCTCTTCCTCTTCCTCCTTGGATGTTGATGGTCTCTCAACCTCCAAGTCCTCACTTCCTTGTGAGAATGATGTGTTTGCCTCTTTAGTCCCTTCCTCTTGGACCGGTGATGGAATTTCATGGAGCTTTGCCACTTGGCTCTATAGCTCCTTAGCATCTACATAATTTTCTAACATGCACAAGATATTGTTAGGTATTAAATCGATTAAAAACTTTAATACCTTATCATTTTTCTCGAAGCCTTGGACTTGCTCTTCGGTCCATCTCTTTTTCTTGAGGAACCCTCCCTTTGGTCCTATTGGATGGCTATATCCCTCCATTAAAATTGACAATTCTTCGAAGTCCCTCATCATTAGGAAGTCTTCGATCCTTACCTTCCATTGTCTAAACCCTTCTTGTCCATAGAAGGTATAAGGGATAGGTGTGTTGATATCCCATCCTAGTTGCTCTTGAACTTCCATCTTCCCTCTAGCTTCTTTAGCTCTCGATGGTTAGTCCGTAGAAGAGCCCCGGGATCTGATACCAATTGTTGGAGATTTGAGGCTGCTAGAGAGGGGGTGAATAGCGTCGTGCACGTTCTATGAAGGAATTCGTTGCGTTTGTCTCTACAATTTCGTTAGCGCAGAGGAAATAGAAATAATACAATAACGAAACAAAACAAACATAACTCACAACACGAGATATAGCGTGGTTCGGAACCGAATGGTTCCTACTCCACGGATCGAGCTCTAAAGAGCTCTAGTGATGCACACACACTCACTAATCACAAATAACTCCTTCTCGACATAAGTCGGAGGTGAAGAAACCTCGTACAAGGATTACACTAAGTAATACAAAAGATACAAGCTAATACAAGTAAGAAATACAATGCAAGTAAAGAAAAACACTTTACAAGAGCACTTTGGTTGCTTGATCTTTGGTTGCCTTGGTCTAGCCTTGAAGGACTAGAAGAGCACTAACTATTCCCCTTCAAATCGCCTAAGAAAACCCTTGTTTTGAGCCTTCCACGAACAACTGCTTTTATCCTCCATCGGATTGGATTTCCGCCTAGCAGTCGACTGTCATAAGGCCCCAATCGACTGCCAATACTGTAGCTGTGAGACAACGGCTCAATCCATGTTGGACAAGTTCCAACGGATCTCTTGGCAGTCGACTACCAACATTGGCAATCGGCGCGGCGCCCGTAAACCGCCGATCGACTACGGAGCGTTTGCTCGTGGGTGAACCATCGATCGACTAAGTCCATGGCGGTCGTGATCGGCCAACCGATCGCTACTAAATGAGCGATCGCGCCAACATTTTCAGCCCTAAACGCGTCGAACTCGTCGACTCATGGCGGTCAGTAGCCATATTGTCGTTGTCATTGCCAACCTCAAACATGAGGTTTTAACCCAAGTATGGTGCCCCCATACTTGCTAGACCACCCTTAGCCTAGACCTAAGACTTCTAGCCACCTCCATCGACCTCGCCTCTGGATCCCTCCAAGTCCTTCAGGTGCTTCCATCGGCTATGTCATGCTAACGGTGTCTACACCGCCAAGGCACATTGGACTTATGCCGCCAAGACTCCGTTTGGACTTTACGCCATCAACCATTGGACTTATACTGCCAAGACTTCACCCTTGGACTTTACGCCGCCAATATCAAACCCCTTGGACTTCTCAAATGCCAAGACTCAAACTTGGACTTTCCCTTGCCAACCCATGTTGGATTTTCCATGCCAAGACCCATTCTTGGACTTCCCTTGTACCAAGTACTCAAGACTTGGACTTTCCCAAATGCCAAGTGTCCCACTTGGACTTTCCATGCCAAGTACCCATGACTTGGACTTTACCTTGCCAAGACCCATGCTTGGACTTTCCCATAATCACATGGTCAACCCTTAGTCAACCATCAAAGTCTTCCTCGAGTCAAACTCGAGTCCGATCAATTATAACCTGGGTTAATTGTATAAACAATCTCCCCAAAGCATATTAACCGACATCAATGTCAAACATACTATGCCAAACATCAAAACATCACTCGAGTCTGGTCAATCGTGACCTGGGCTGATTGCACCAACACCTTCTTTGATCAGAAAAATGACCACTTCCTTAGACAAATCCAATTTCGAGAAAATAGTAACTTGACTCACTTAAGATCACTTCTTGGTCTAACTAGTCTAGGATACGACGAGGTAGCTTCAGCTAGTTCCACTCGGTCAAGTGAACCGAACTAGATACTCCTTATCTAGCTCGAGTACCCAAGACTTCGCTTTCCTAGCGTACTATCATCTCGTCGCATCCTGGTACTATGTTGTCAAGTATTGACGAGTTATAGTCCCTATCTAACCATTCTAAAAATAAAAGAAAAAAAAAACTAAGCATGAAATTTCTAAGTAATAGCACGAACAAGTTTTGTACTAGCTTCTCCTGGACCATTGAATCGGTTCGATCTTTCCACATAGTGGATTTTGTCCTTGGGAACCCAGTACTGGTTAGATCCTAATTGAGAAATCAAAGTGGTCTTAGGGACCCATGCTTGGACACGTATTCTATTTCGACTTACGATTGACATGTACGACTTGTTAGTCGTACTTGAGCTAAACCCAAGCCCGACCTTGTTGTACATGACCCTTTACGATCCAAGTAAGAGGTCAAGTTCCTTGGATCCCAAAGTGAACCTTTCCAACATGTTCCTAAGATCTTCGACTTGACTTTTCAAAAGTGAGTTCTCAACTTTGAGCTTTTCAACTCGAGTTGAGTCCTCCTCTTGAACTTGACTAGTCGAAGAGGTTAGGGAGACCTCGTGTTTAAGGAGTTTAACCTCCTCGAACAGGGTCTCAACCTTGGACTCGGACTTAATTAACTTCCTAGTTAGAAACTTAATTGCATTGTATAAAGTACTAATGAGGGACTGACTTACCTTGAGAGTATCTCTTGAACCGGATGTGTATCCGTGGCTTGACTTGAATAAAGATTCGTAGTCCAACTCATCCTCGGGTTCAGATTCGGACTCCGGATCCAATTCGATTAGTTTAGCCATGAAGATGAGGTCATCGTCTTCTTTCTCCGATGCCTCTTCCCAAGTAGCATTGAGCGCCTTCTTGAACTTCGGTTCTTTGTTTTTGAGCTTCGGACATTCTGACTTGACATGTCCGAACCTGTTGCATTCATAACACCTAATGTTAGAACTAGCTTTAGATTTACCTTCCTTGGGTTGAGTGATGGGTCATTTTCGGCTCTTAATCATCCTCCGAACTAGGTTTACTAGTTCGGTCTCCATCTCTGGATCGACCTCCGACTCGTACTCGTCTTCTTCTTCCTTCGGGGGTGGCTTACTTGCAGGCTTCTTCTTTTGACATGTAATAAGAGCTATACCTTTCTCGGGTACCGAATTAGACTGTTCGTGGAGTTTGAATTCTGAAAATAATTCATTTAACCTAATTTTTTATAAGTCCTTAGAGACCTTGTAGGCATCAACCATGGATGCGCACAAGGTAGTCTTAGGAAATGAATTCAGGACATACCTTATTAGGTCACAGTTTTCGACCTTTTGTCCGATGGCATGCAAATTGTTGACGATGTCTTGTACCCGGGTGTATAGTTGAGTCGCAGTCTCATGTTCCTGCATTTTTAAGTTATATAATTTATTAAAAAGAAGGTCCCGTTTGCATACCTTTGCTTCATCGATTCCTTCGTTCAGTTCCACTAATTTGGTCCACAAATCCTTTGCACTGATGAAGGGGCCGACGCGATTAAGCTCCTCCTTGGACAAGCCGCATTGGAGGATTTGAGTCGCCTTGGCATCGGCTTCAACTTGTTTTTTGTAGCATTGTTCCATTGGTTATAATCCAAAGATTCATCCACTTCGTTAGTCGAAAGTGTGAATCTCGTTTGGATTATGATCCACATCTTGATTTGAGTCTTAAGGAAGCACTCCATTCGACCCTTCCAATAACGGAAGTCATCTCCATTGTAAAACGGAGATCGGACGGTGATAAAACCCTCAAGATGGGTCATTGATACAAAAAGAGCAAGAAAAAGAAGAAACTTAGCAACGACAAAAACAAGTGGAATGTACCAAGACTCGCGTCTTGGATTAGTAGTGCGGGAGAGAATCTAAATGAACGAAAGAGCTTGTAAAAAAAATCAAAATAAATAGAAATAAAATGAAAATAAATCTGTAAAAAAAACTAGATTGGTGGTTTCACCAAATCTTAGCACCCCCGGCTCTGATACCAATTGTTCGATCGATTAGAGCGCTAGAGGGGGGTGAATAGTGCAAGACAATTTTCGTTCGTTCGATACAAAATGCAAGTGAGAGTAAATGCAACGGAAAGAAAATAATACTCATTTGTTTTTACTTGGTTCACAACCTTTGGTTGCTAGTCCAAGGCCCTAACGGTCCTAGACCGCGTACGGAGGACAAAGCACTAAAAACACTTCTCCTCGTTAGAGGTAGGAGTAAGTGAATACAATCGATACGAAAAGCTCAAGATAGAGAGACACTCCCCCTCTCCTTGTTATGATTAAAGCACGATAAATACAGAAATAAGGACGACAATAAAAAAATACCAATGACTAAAAAAGTAATGAAAGTTAGACACTTCATCGTAAATTAAGGTCGTCGTAGAAGAGTATTGTAGCGGAGGCTTTTTGGAGAGCTTTTGATGATGGAAATGGGGTGGAGAACCCCTACTTTTATAGCCTTGGAAATCCTAGACGTTCACATCTTCAACCAATGAGAACAAGCCTCCTATCACTTCAAAAATGGAGATAAGCTTTGACTCTCCTCGAACCTGATCCTTGACCAACAGTCGACTGCTACCCTTACCAGTCGACTGCTAGATGTATCAGTCGACTGATACAAGACCTCAGTCGACTGATGACAAGTTTTCCAGCTGTAACGAATAGTTAGCTAAAAAATACAGTTAATATAAGTAAATCAAATGGTTATATACCATCCGATCTCGACTTAGACCTTCCATGGGAGGTCTTGGTCGAATCGTCTCCTAAGAACGTCCCCATACAGAAGACATGACCTTCCTTGCACTCGCTCACACGAGCTTACCTCAACATTTACCTTGTAACTTTTGCTTCCGGTCTTCCACCTGATTCCTTCGGCTCCCTCCGAAGTCATCTCGGTGTCGCCCGACCACCACGGCTCCCTCCGGGTGGGCTGACCTTCAGCTCTAGCTTTAGCACTTTTCTGCACACTTGATTTAGCTCGTAAGATAACAAAATGAGCTTAACTTTTTATCGTTTGTTATAATCAAAACTCAGGTTCGACTTAGGTGCCTACTGTACCAACATAAATCTCTTGATTAGGTCATCTTAGGAGGCTTAAACGAAACATATATTACCATAATTATCCCATAATTAAGGTAAGAATAATCCAGGAAATTTTCATAAGAGAAATCTCCAAAATTGGTGGAATCATGACACGACCTTGTGTCTTACACACGACCGACTGTGCCAAAAAGGCACGGTCGTGCCCGGACACACGGTCGGTCATGTGTCCTTCCTAGCACAACCCAATTTTTTCCATTTTTCAGACAGAGCTAGGCATGACCTGTGCTAAGTTAGGCACGCCCATGTGAGGCTCTGTATGGTCCGTTTGACTTGGTTTATTTTTCATATATAAGCTTGTCGTACTTCGTCCTTCAGGTGATCTGCGTGTTCATAAAGTCTTCTATTGTGAGCTCATTCATTGCTTCCACCAGGACAAGTATATCTGTATATTCAAAAATTTATAGCATTATCATTATATAATATATATAATAATGTTTGATTTTATGTATTTCTTTTACTGTAAATATGTATTATTTGTTCGATATGTTATAGTTGTAATTCAATATCATACCAAAAATAAGTAAGCACTAAAAGAATTTATTTTGAATATAAATTTATTGTTCAATTAATATGAATGGAATATGGAAAAAAATAGAATTAATCTTTGATATAAATTTGGAAACAGGACAAATGAAGAGAGAAAGAAGTTGAATGTATAAAAAGAATTTACTAGAATGTCGGGGTTTAACCAATGAATTTATTATTGGGCTAGAACAATTTTTGAATTTTGCTAGTAGTAATGTTAAGTTTATGGATGAGAATAAATTAACGTGTCCATGCAAAAAATATCATAATGGTAAATTTTTTCAATTCGATAAAGTTCGAGAACATCTTTATATATTTGGTTTTACCCCAAATTATTATAATTAGACATGTCATGGTGAACCGTTCATATCCGATGAAGAGGTGAGATGAAACATACAAAGGAAAGTTAGTAGAGATCAAATATATTATGATCAATTCAATCCATATCAGAGGATGATAATTGATGCAGTTGGTCATAATTTGAATACCGAATCGAACGTTGCAAGTTCTAGTTATCCTCAAACATTTGAACACATATATACCAGTTATTCATCGCTTTTGGAGGAGGTAGAAGTAACAGGTGTTCATGAAAATGTATACAATGAACCATATCTCAAATTTCAAGAAGTGTTAAGAGTTGCAGATGAACTTGTATGGTCTGGTTATAATAGTCACACTAAATTATCTCTAACCGCAAGATTGTTGAATGTTAAAGCTGAGCATAATGTGCCTGAAGATTGTTTTAATGATTTCATTAATTTATTAGAGAAGTATTGCCGCGTGATCATATAATTCCCAATGATTTTTAAAGTATGAAAAAACTTGTGAAAGATTTAAGTCTTCCGGTGCAAAGAATTGATGTTTGCAGAGATGGTTGTATGCTATATTGGGGAGATAATATAGATGCAGAGATTTGTAAATTCTGCAATCAATGTAGGTACAAGAGTACCACGAGATTGAATCGTAATAAGCGATGTAAATCATACAGACAAATACTATATCTGCCTTTAACTCCTAGATTGCAAATGTTTTATGCATCAAAGGTCACTGCTAAACATATGACTTGGCATGCAAATCATGAAACAGATGAAGAGCTAATGTGTCATCCATCAGATGCAGAGGCGTGAAATTTTTTTGATAGAACATATCCTGAGTCTGCGAATGAGACTCGAAACATCAGGTTGGGTATGCTGATGGATTTGCTTCAATTGACAAATCAGAAAGAACTTATTCTTGCTGGCCAATTATCTTAACTCCGTATAATCTTCCACCCGGTATGTGTATGATAACATCGATATGTTTTTAACATTGATTGTTCCTGACCCTCATATTCCCAAGAAGTTAATAGATGTTTACATGCAACAACTGATTGCCAAGCTGAAACAACTATGGGATGAGGGTGTTTCTACATATGATGTCCATACTAATCAGATGTTTACAATGAGAGTTGCGCTTCTTTGGACCGTAAATAATTTTCCTGCTTATGGTTTGTTATCAAGATGGAGTACCGCTGGGATTTTAGGATGTCCAATATGTATGAAGAGATCAAAGTTATTCAGATTGAAACATGAAAAGAAATCGAGTTATTTTGATTGTCATAGACAATTTTTACTACCAAATCATAAATTCAGAAGAAATAAAAAAGAATTCACTAAGAATAGAATTGAAAGAACACCTCCACTATTGAGATTAACCGATCAATTCTTATGGCATAGAGTGCTTAACTTTCCATCTGTAATTGAAGAATCAAATGTTACAATATATGACTATGGAAGTACGCATAAATGGACTCAATGTTACGAGATCCCAGCGGCGTAGTAATAAACGTTGATGCAAGTGAAATGAATGAGGATAATGTTAAATATGGAAATTTAAAATACTAAAGTAAATGACCAAAATTTAGGAAAAATAATCCTAGGAATTATTTTTGGGGTTTTTAGAGAATTTTAGAATTTTTTCTAGAATTTTTATGGAATTAAACGGGGCCTATACGAGATTTACGGGGATAATTAAATTACTGAGGGATTAATAAAAACCTAACCTAGGTTAATTCTTATATAAAGGGGTAATTCAGATTATTTTGGATCGATCCCAGTTTTCCCTACCGTGCCGACTTTTCTTCCTCGCGACCCAACTCTTCCCTCTTCGCGAACCCTTCTTCTTCGCGAAACCTTCTTCTCGCCGCAACCAACAGCCACGACTTCGCGGTCGCCACTCAAGCTCATTGCCGCCCCTTCAGTTGCTCCACGCATAACGGAATGGTGCGACCCCCTCCTTGGCAGCGATCGCTCAGCCCGACGCCGCCAGCCTTGCCCGATGTCGCCAGCCTTGTAAAATATGGTATATATATATATATATATATATATATATGGATTAACCCTTTAATTAATTGGGTTAATTTAGTTATTGGGCTGAATTTGTTGGGCTGAGCCCATTGGGCTGAAGTCATTAGGTATTGGCTTGGGTTAAGGGTTGAATCAGTTGTGCTGAATCAAATTGAAGTGGCTTGGACCAGGTCACTTGAACCAACACGGCCGGCTTTTAAAAGCCTCTCGAACTCGATCCCGATTTCTCAGCCCGATTTCCTTCTCCGGTTCCTCCGATCGCACAATTTCTTCTCTTTCTCGTTTCGCCGTTGCAGCCTTCCCGATCGCGTGCGACGCCGTCGACTTCTTCGGTCATCTCCGCCGTCGCGAGCTCAGCTGCCTCCGACCGTCACTCGCGCGAGCGACGATCTACACTTCATTGCCACCGTGAGCTAGCCGCTACCACTGCCGACGCCTCCGGTGGGTGATACGGCTGAGGGAAAGAGATCGACCAGGCTTCGCCGGGCTTGAATCGGGTGAGGGATTGCGTCGGGAGCTAGGGATCGGCAACATATATTTACTTGGTTGGGAGTCGAGGTGATGCAATCAAGGCGCGCTTTGTGAGTTGGGGATTCACGAGTTTAGTGTAGATTTGGGTAAGTAATTGATCAATTCCCCTTGATTTGGATGAAATTCATGCTTGCTCATTGCTAGTGGCTCGGATCGGTTTTGGGCAGAGTTGTGAAGCTGGATGGTCGCCGACGAGCAAGGGATAGGGGAGGAGCAACAATGAAGGATCTACAGGGTTGGTGAGTTCGATTCTTTCTCCTTCGCTTCGTCTTTGTGGGAAATTTCTATGTGCTTATGGTGTTGTCGATTGATCACGATGAATTGGGAATTCAATTGGTTGTGTGTTGATGGTTAGGAATCGTGTGATTTGGAAGTTAACACGTGAGTTGAGTTATATTGTTTCTCTTGATTTGGTGTAGATTGATATCACCGGTTTGGGTAATGATGTATGTTTGGGTTGTTACTAGTTAATGCTTGATATGTTCTGAGTTGGAGATGATTTGATCAGTGAATGTTGATATCCAAATTGTTCAGCTATAGTATGGTGTTTGATTCAAAGTTAGGTTGTTGCTAGGGGTTGTATTGATGTGGCGGCTTTCCTGTTTTCCTGGATCGGTTATGAACATGATTTTCCCGGACTTGTTATTTTGTGGATGGCATAGGTGGTGGAGTAATGGATGTTGTAGATGAGGGAGCTACCATGGCAGTGAACGAGCATGTGTGTGTGAATTGATTTGATGCGGAGATTTGGAGATTGAGGTTAGCTTGGATTTGTTGTGAGTATTGTTGGGATCTATTTATCTTAAATTGATCTAGGGATAGTTGGAGTTGTTAACACATATTCGGGGAAAAGAATGTGAATATAGGAACGACGTAGTGTTTAGTTCCTACGTTTGTTGGATACTTGTATTTAATCATTGTTGCTATTATATGCAGGTTTGGGATACGAAGTAGGTCCGCGGTCGTGAGGATTATTCGAGCTTCGTATCAGGTGGGTAATATCTACCTGGTCCGGTAGTTTGATCAATTCCAGTGCATGATCTTGGATTTATGTTTATACCTGTTTACCTTAAATCCACTCTTATTTAATCGTATGCTTGTACTGCCTTGACCTTTGAGATATATACTCTGTTACTTCATTGATTATCTAGCACGGATAGGAACTATAAAACCCTATTATGTGTTAGCTGATAGATGTTTAGTAAGTACATGTGGTTAGGGTTATTTTTATGACCTCAGATTGGGTTACTGGGTTGCATCACTAGGTTAGGTGATGAGTCCATCGTTGTATAATATACATATCGGTGTTAGTTTGACGGATCTATTTATGCATACATATGTAAATAGGTTGTGATTACGGATTTGTCGTCCTTGCATGGTTGACTTTTGGTTGACTAGGTCTCCCCGTGAGTTAGGGAGTGTTGCGAGGATTTGTGTGTGAGCTATGCATCATTACATTTCATGAATGCTGACGACTGGGTCTGCCTTGTGGTTGAGACGAGTCGTCACCATCTACCTCCGACCACTCGGGGTAGTGGTTATAGAGTTGAGGTAGAGCATTGTTGTGCGTCGTTCGCCACTATGGATGGTGGTAGCTGGAGATGCGCACCTGGCCTTTGCGGCGGAGTGGTAGTTAGTGCACTCACCCACTATAGACGGTGGTCGTGTGATGTGCAGTTGTCCTGGGTGCGGTGCTCGTCTACTCATGGGTAGGGACGGAGCGGCTAGCAGCAGGGACCCCCGTGTGGGTAGCATATAGCTCTATGGTGGGCTAGCTACTGTTTCATACTACCCAACTCAGTCACTCGAGAGTGGTGGCGGCTGGAGTCGGGATAGTTGTCATGTCCTGCCACCTAGGCCACACTGGGGTCGTGGTAGCAAGTTGGGTGCGCAGGCATGACCATGCATATGCATTGCTTATATATATATGTATGCATGTATTTGATATATGTTTTACATATGCCTGTGAGATGCTGCATTTGATTGAGCTATGATTGTTGCACATGCTTGTTCATCATGATACATGTCATTTGCATTTTATATACTGCTATGTGTTGAGCATGATACATGCGTTGATTCAGACTGTTATATGCATTTGATTAGCATCATGTTATTGTGTGGTACGGACCGGATTGTTATTACAGGTGATCATATATTGTTCATATGTTGGAGTATTGGTCAGGTATGGGATTGATTTAGTACGTTATATGAGTTATATTATTGTAAATCTGTTCAGGATGATCTAGCATCTGGTGTTACAGACCATCAAGTACGTTGGTACATTACTTTATGTTCAGTTGATTAGTTTAGTATATACACTGAGTATGACTTTACTGTAGTTACTTGTTATTAGAGTTGGATAGAACTGTATGTCTATTGGACTCATGCTGTATTGTTGTATACCTGTAGATCTTCACATGTATACTTGTAGATCTATCCTTATATGTTGTTCATGCACTTTCTATATATTACCCCTGAGTTTATACTCACCACCCCGGGACCCTGGGCTTCCTGTCGCCCAGATAACAGGTAGAAGATTCCTTGGACGTTCGGAGCTCCGCCAGCTGATCCCATCTCACACCGGACGGATGGATATTTAATCCGCATTGTTGTATTTGTGTGGATTGTCATTTTGTGGTTTTAGCCTGTATGGTTTCCGTATCTGTGATATACAGACGTGTTGTATGTATTTGGCTTTCGATGTGGCGTCTATTATGTTTCTTGTTGTGTCAAGTCACTTCGGAGTGCACAGTTGGGCCATTGTATATTGTTTTATCTGTTGTATGTTTCCGCTGTGTTTGATATGTTGATATCTTTATATATTGTGTTGTTGTTGTGGGCCTACGGGCCTTGTATTAACCCGATATATTGCCACATACAGGGGAGATGCCGTCCGTTTGCTTTTCGGCACGGCATACTCTCGGGGCATGACAAGCCTTGCGTCCGATCTCCGGCACCTCTGCTATACCCAGGCAGGCGACGCGACAAAAGGGATCAGCGTCGTGCGTGTTTCCATCTCACACCACCGCGCTGTCACCACCTCCGTTGGGGGTTGTGATCTCTGCCGGTGGTCGCCGGAGAAAGGTAAGAGGTCGACCTCCTCCACCTAGCTATGAATTTCTCGTTCTAATTTTGATCCTTTGTGTTTGGGCAGTGAATTAGGGCAGCCGGGATTTTTCTCCGGTGAACAGAGTTGGGGAATTCCTTTCGGTGGGGTTCTAAGTGTTGGTAAGTTGATCTAGCCCTCTCTTTTTTAGCTGTGAATTGCTAGATTTTGGGTTGTACGACTGTGAGTGAGAGGAGAGGACTCATTTGGGTTGCTCCGATGAATAGAACAGGCTGTGGGGTTCTGTTTGGATATTGTACACATGACAATAGGGGTTGTAAAATCATATTTGAGTAATTGGATGAAATGACAGATACATTAGGTGGGAGGTGACCGGGATTTTATTAAGCATTTGGGTTAATTGGTTTATGTACGAAATCGGCTTAGAATTCGATTTGACGGTGGATCGTATCATAATACTTAACAATAGTTCTGTTGTATGCAGGACGTGGATACGAGACAGGTTCGCGGGGCGTGAAGATTTCATTATTACAAGCATTATAGCAGGCGAGTATCTGTGACTTATCTTCTTTTAGATATTTTCATCTTGTGGTGCATTGTTTACTATAGCTAGTAGTAGTTTTCTGTGTTTCTTAACTGCCCTGGTATGTCACTATCTAGTACATGTTGTAGTCTTTTCATATGCTTGTTATACTATGCTCTATCACTTTGGTACTTGTTATTTGTTTATTTAGCACTAGAGTAGTGACATACCTTACGTACTTAGCATTGTATGAATAATGAATATAACTTGCATGTGTACATAGACTTATGTACTTAGGTTATTTGATATGGGCTTTTATTGGTACATACCATAGATAGCCATGGATTGATAGGTGTGTCGTGCATTAGTGACATACACCATCTTGCATTATTGCATACTGGCGATCATCGGCTCCTCGGTAGGAGGTGATACTACTTGGTAGTTGAGCCCATCGTCAGTCACATTACCTACACACACAACCACTCGTTGGTTAGTGGTATTGCAGGTGTGTGTGTTGTTGCTCTGTCAGGGCTCCACGGTGGTCGCTCAGGTGATTTATTTTATGATGTGGTAGCAGACAGGGATCCCTCCTTTGTCGTGAGACGAGGTGATGTCCCCCATATACATACATGGGGTAGGAGGGTGATACTCTTCCAGCATCCTGTCCACTCGGTCACATAGGTATAGTGACGGCAGAGTGTACAGTTGTCACAGCCCTACCCACTCGGCCGGCACATATGACATGTCGGTGGCTAGACTGGCATCAGGGGTGACACATGTGATTGCATTATGGGCATACGTTTTTACTATATGCATTGACTGTTGCACTTTTGGTTGTTGCATATGGTTGTCATGCACATACAAGAGGTATTATGTTATTTATTTTGGTGATTCTACATATATTTGTGTGGATGTGTTTTATGTAGGCTTAGGTGATTCTGGTATGTACAGTTTCATGTATGTATTTCTGTTGAGAAACTGTACCAGCTTGATTACTATTGCTACTTATAGTTTACTATGCATGACTGCTAGATATCCGCTGAGTTTTACTCACTCCGTTGATATTTGTTCATTTCAGGATGAAGCCTTCCGGAGAGTCCAGTTGTCAGTCCCTTGATCTAACGACTCTGCTATCCTCTTTTTAGTTTTTTCTGCATTTTGATTTCTAAGACTCTGTGTTTCAAACTTGTAATACTTTAGACTCTTTGTCGTTTTGGTGGTACTAGTTTAAGTCTTTGTGGACTTTTGTTTCGATATATTTTTGGTTATATGTGTGGTTGTGTATTCCCGCTCAGATGGCAAAAGGGGTAAGTCTAGACATTTTTTTTAGTTACTTTGGATGTTGGTCGGAGGCCCTATATTATCTGCATTGTGTTTTTATATTCTGGCCATGTTGGTCGATGTATAGTGGGTCGTGTGGGCCTTGTATACAGGTTTCAATTGTCCGCGGTACAGGAGAGGTGTTGTCCGATTTTCGTTGGACCAGTACCCCTCTCGGGGCGTGACAGATGAAGATGAGGAATTTAATTTAGACGATGACAATGACGATGACGATGATGACGACGACGACGATGATGATGAGAATGATGAGATTGAACACGTATGACCAGGATGAAATTCACAATAAGGACTTCGATTTATAATTATGGGTAACTTTTATTCAGTATCAATTATGTTTCTATTTACTGTCTAATTCTAAATTTCATATATTTGATATATTAATGAACTGTCTTTTTTTATAAGCTATCCAATTTCTTCAAATATGGTAATTTTTTTGTATTGTTCATATTATAAATTCTATATGAAAATGTAATTCTTTTATTTTACTTTCATATTCTTCTAATAATTATGATTGTTAGTTTCGATGTGGCGATCATAGACGGAGTAGCGATGGAAGATCACAGTCTTCCTCTACTTCAGCCCCTGCGCAATCTGATGCTCTTGCAGGAAATGTGCCCTCGAGCTCTTCTTCAGTTGCAGGATCTTCTGGTTCTCAACAGACCCCTGCTAATGTATCTTTCCCAGTACATCAATCACTGGTTGAAAGGGAAGATACGCGAGAGGTGATATCTATGCGCGGAGATTCGTAAGTATTCAAGTTTTAAATTATCTATGTTTTTAATAAGATAATTGGAATAAGATTGTTGCATATTGGGAATCTGAGAATAGCAAGCGAAAGAGTAAGCAAAATAAGAAAAATCAATATTGTAATGTCGGCACTATGTTTGTCACGTATGCAGGAGGCTCAATAAATATCGATGAACATAGATATCGATTGGTGAGTTTTTTTAATCCTAATTTTGTAATCTAATACTCACTAATTTATAAATTATAACGATGTTTGTTTAGGCCCAAGAGACGGGGACTAAGTCATCATTTATAGACACTTTCACCCGTACATTCCAAAAGAAAGATAAGATGTGGAGTGGTGAGAGAGCTGGAACAATGAAGGTTTGTAATTTAAAAAATTTAAATTCTTTTGTTAGTATTTAACTTTTTTTCTTTCAAAACAGGAGAAATACGATGAACTTGCACAGAGAAATTCGAGCGTAAGTGATGATGCAGTCGAATCTGAGCCTTCTGTTAGCAATATCAATTTATGGCTCGAAGCAACTGGAGGGGCGAAAAGTGGAAGAATAATTGAACTCGGTTCTTTGAGCCGAACCTATAAAGCCCCTGGTGCTTCTTCTTCATCCTCACCAGCAATAAGAGTAGAAATAAATCAATTGACCGAGGAGGTTACTCATTGAGGGAGTTACTAGCACAAAAGAAAAATGAATTGAGACAAAGAGAGCAGGAAGTAAATAAACAAATAAACGAATTTCGAAGGCAACAAATGATAATTATGGAGCATCTTCAATTAACATCTCGTTCAAGTCGACTTCTTCCTCAATCTGGTCGTCCTTCTGATCCCTGTAATAATGATAATGATAATGTATTTTTTGATGATGATGGTGACGATGGTGGTTACATTTGAATTTATTGTATTTAAATGTTACTTGACTTATCACATTCGATATCTATGTATTGTTAGTTATGTTTATGTTTGCTATGTATATATTGATTTGGTATTAAAGTTTGATATGTGAATTAGTTTATATTGTTATATGTGTTTGTTGTAAAACAGGAAAAATAGTAGAATTTATCATGATATTTTTTTTCCCAAATTATCAATGAAAAAAAAATTCGTCGCAAATTTGCAATGAAAAATTATTTTCATCACATAATTGGCAATGAAAAAAAAAATTCGTTGTAAAAAAAGCAACTTGATCGGTTGCCTCATATATGTTCGATCATTGGTATACTATCGATCGATTAGGCGTCGGCTAAAAGATTCTATGACCTACTTCTCCACTACCAGTCGACTGATGCCCACCATCAATCGATTGATAAATGCGTGTTTGCGATGAAATTTTTTTTTCGCCCCAGAAATTGCATCAAAAAAATATTTTGTCGCAGATTATCCATTATCAGTCGACTGATTTATTGTATCACCTTACAGAACCTTATTTAGCCGACTACCCAGTTGGTTGTTCGCTTTCCAATCGACTGATCAAAATGATCACCGATCGCTATTATCGTGAGCACCTTATAGAAACTTTGATAGTTGATTGACCAATCGAACTGGTCAGACGTCAGTCGATTGATGGTATTCTTCAGTCGACTGGCCTTAAATATTTTGCAATGAAATTTTTTGTTGTTGCAGATTTGATGACGAAAATAATTATTCGTCGTCAAATTTATTTTCATTCATGTTTATTAGACTTTTGAGATGAACTATTTTTTCGTCGCATATTTGGCGACGAACTATGTTTCGTCGCCAAATTTGGTGATGAATAATTATTTTCTCTGCCAAATTTTGCAACAAGATATTTTTGTTATCATTTTTATCGCTAAGTAGCAATTAATTTTGCAACGGAAATTTTATTCGTTGCAATTTATGTGACAATTTTTTTTTCATTGCAAAATTTAGCGGCAAATTATTTACAATGAATTTTTTTTTTTTTTTTGCAAATTTCATTCCAAAAAAATTTTGCAACGAATTTTTATTCAAAATTTGTTGCAAAATTCATCATCAAATGCTGCATTTTTTTGTAGTGTGCCCATGGCCCAAACCACGACCAACCCATAGTTAGGTCTAAGGGATCGAGTAAATCGACACCACGACCGTGGTCATAGACACGGCTAAGTCATGGTCCATTATGGAGCCAACACCACGGTCGTAGCTAGAAACACATCTAGGTCGTGGTTTGTTCTCAAGGTAGCCGACATGCCGACACTATAGTCATGGCCATGAACACGACCAGATTGTAGTTCATCCGGAAGGCAAGGAGTTCGAGATTTTTATTAATATGTGATATTTTAATCTAAAATATCATATATGACTAGAGATGTATATATAAGATCATTGTAACTCTAAAACGGGAGTGATTCTAATTGAGTTTTCTTGATCGTTTTGTAGAATAGGCATATTGTCAAACCACATTAAAATTTTTTTGTATTCTAGTCTCTTTCTCAAATTTTCTTCTTCTTTCATACTCATTTAATTTTCTTCACTGTTGTTGCGTCACCATCCCAACCATAATCTTAATCATGACTATTATAATAATATTTGATTAAATTAGATAAATTTTAATCAATTTAAAATAGTTTTAACTAATATCAGAAAAAGGTATCCCATCTTTTTTTTTTCATCGCAAAATATATATATTTCTGTGCTACATCTTAATCCGATATTAAAACAGTTTAACTAAAATTATTTAAAGCATGTTAAAGTAAGTTTTGATTAAAATTATTAATACATCGTTGGAATATAGATATTTTTAAAATAAAAAATAAAATGATTAACTTTTTTATTTTTTTTTAATAAAACATCTTCTGAGAATAATGAAAATAAATAACGCCCTTTTAACTTTTGTCGGTATGTTTTTCTATTCAAATAAAGTGAGACGGATGACAATCGGTTAAAGGAAAGAAGCTTGGAAGATTAAAAAAAAAACGTAAAGAAAAAAAAGAGTTCGTCGCAGAATTTTGCTTAAAAGATATTGAAAGACCAAGATCCTCGTTGCAAATTAACTTAATAGCACAAATCTTATCTGCAGAAGGATGACATCATATATACTGAAGTTTGATCTTATATAGGGTCATTATATTCATTAAAGATCTCGTTGAGTACACCAACAAACACTTCACCTGCAAAATGCCAGTAAATCAATCTTTTTATCATTTGATTAAATTCAAGCCGATGGGAGTCGGCTTAGAATATACAACTCAAAATTCTGTGTTTTTGGTTCTCAATACAGAACAAGTTTAAACTAGAATTTTTTGCCTGTCATCCTTCAACTTGCTTCTTGGAGACATAAGCATAATACTGTGCCATTGGAACTACAAAAGCAATCACCTTTAAACCTCCAACAACAAGAGTAAACTGTCCCCGTTTCTCTTCTGTCTCTTCTCGAGATTTGAAGTTGGATTCACGCTTGTTATCCTTGAATTTAGGCCCTCCAGGATCTGGCAGCCCATCAATGGCAGCAACTAAACGATTCGCAGCAGAGACTACAGCCTCGTTATATTTCTCATCTGTAGCTAATACTGCAAGACAATAATAACTATGAGTAATACTTGCAATTTCAATAATCGAAATGCAAGATAATAATAGCTATGACCAGCATTTACAATTTCGATGATCAAAATGCGAGACAATAACAGTTTCCATAAATACTTTTCACTAGCTAGTTCCGTAGTTCATAGATAGAATTTATGATTTCAAAAGATGAAGAATAGTCAAGAACATAGCACATTGATATTAATCAGAAGCGGAAGATAGTTTTTTTTTTAGCTAAAGGGTAGTGCGTGTAACTAAATTAAAAAAATAAGACATGGCTGGAGCTACCCTTAATTATTTCTAAATGGCAGTGTTCTTAAAATGCTTGCTTAAACTAATAACTCAGATAACTCCTAAATTAACCCAGGTAGAAAATAAAACCAAAACTATGTAAGAAAACTTAAATGAATCTGCTTAATTTCTTGCTACAATTTCATTAACTAAAAGAATAAAATAAATGCTTTGTAGAAAATGCAGCTAAATTAATATACAAAAGAATGACACGTAAGTTCAGTTCAGGAGTCTGGCCTCTCGTTTCAAATTGAAATAAAACCATTAAATGAATACTTCCTTTTGTTAATAATCCTTTTGAGTTATTTTAGGTTTAGTAATTCAGAGTTTCAAGCAAAGTCATGTTTAAACAAAAAAAAAATGGTCAGATATCTCAATTCATCCTTCAAGTAAGATTTTTTTGTCTTAGAAGCTATAAGACGTATGTTAGAGCGTAAATCATTTTTTTCCCCAAAAAATGATTTTGGGATGGACCAACTGTCCGTCTAATATATATTTTTTTATCAATTAGATATGGTAAAATGCAGTGTAAACCAATAATTACAGCAACGAGTAGCATCACAGATAGTGAAAATGACGAACCAAATCCCAAATACATTCCAGTATTCGATTATCAGGTTTGACATATCACAAAGATTTTACTGGATACAAGGTGGAAATTTTGGTTTTCAAAGCAACTAAATATATTAGTCTAGTTTGAGAGCCCATTAAGATAAAAGATTGAGGCACTAATAACAAAGTTTGCCAAGTGGTTCTACATTGCAAACCAAGGTATTAATTAAAAGACAGTTCTATATGGTAAGCGAGCACTTAGGCAGAGCCTAGGAAGTATGTATTAAATAGTATTAAAATAGGGAAGAAAGTGAATTAAATTTAAAATGATTAATATCAATGTATATCTATAAATAAAACAACTATATCTTTATCCTTAGTTAATCAAAATAAACTTAAAGACACAAATAACCAAGTTATAATTACAAATAAGTATTAAATACATTCTTATTTCACATTGCAACTAAGACTCTTCTCCACGGAGAGCTAGTGATCCACATTCACTATACTCTTCTCTCCTTCTCAGTAATACACCAGAGGTGGAGAAACTCCTTACAAAGAGCTTACAATGAAAATACAAAAGTATTATAAAAAATGAATGGAAAACAAGTAAAAAAAACTTTACACAATAATTTTTGCTTGAGAGCTCTTGTGGTTGCTTTGGAAGCCTTTGAAGACTTTGAAATGCACCAACACTTCACTTCAAAATCGTTCAAGAAACCTTAGCCGAAATCTTTCACGAGCTGCTTCTTTTATGACCTGCATCGAGATGATTTTGTACCTCGCAGTTGACTGCCCAAAGGCACCATTCGAATGCCCACAATATCATTGTCTCACAATGGATTTAATTCACGTTGGACTTTCCCAACGGATACCTCAGCAGTCGACTACCCTTACCATGACTCTGCATCACCCGATCGTAGATCGACTATCGGAGCTTCGTGCTCTGTCGCTTATGATCGATCGACGCCCATACATGCTCCGATCGCCAGGATACCGCGATCGAGTTGCAATCGACTACCTATCTGCTGCGAGTCAATTGAGCTCCCGAGTGTTGAACACCCGGCCAGTTGACTGGTTCATAACCCCAGTCTACTGGTAAATCTCAAACAACCCAAGTATAATCTTCATATACTTGATTGATCACCCTTAACCTAGACCTAAGCCTTCTAGTCACCTCCATCAACCTCATGCCCTCAGGATTCATCCGAGTCCTTCACGACTCATTCATCCTTCGCGCTAGTCTTCAAGTTCTTCCATCGACTATGTCATGCTAACCGGGTCTTTTACCAAGGTTCATTTGGACTTATGCCACCAAGACTATATGCTTGGACTTTACACTGTCAAAATCTCACTCTTAGACTTCCCAATTGCCAAGTATCCATGACTTGGACTTTCAATTGCCAAGACCATGCTTGGACTTTTCAATTGTCAAAACTATATTTGAATTTTCACATGCCAAGATCATGCTTGGACTTTTCAATTGCCAAGTACTCATGACTTGGACTTTCACATGTCAAGATCATGCTTGGACTTTTCAATTGCCAAGTACCCATGTAAGATATGAAAAAAATAATAAAAAAAATAATAATAAAATAATAATAATAATATCTCATGTGAATTAAGAAATTTTCTTATATAATTTCTCAGAAATTCACAGAAATTTTTCCGGATTTAAAAGGGGTCCACACGAGAGAGATTTAAGCTTAAATGGGTGGTTGGGTTAGCTTTAGGCTAACTTGGGCTAGCTTGGACTTAAACTAGGCTAGCTTAACCCTAAGAAACCGATTCTTAAAGGCTAAACCAGACCCAATCGACGCATTCACTTCACCGCGTGCCGATTTCTTCCTCGTGGTAGACTCTTTCCCCGATTCTTCTTCCTCACCATCGCCGACGGCTCCCTCTCGATCTCGACGGCGGCACTTCTTCTTCTCTTCGGTGTCGAGCCCCTGCATGAGGTATGCTCAGCTCGGCGTCGCTCTCTTCTTCCACCACTTTGTCGTCAGAGATCTCAGTCGCGCAACCGCTACCGCCTTCGATGCCCAGCTCTCCGTCGCCTCTCCCTCCCGATCTCGGCGGCAGCGATCTCCTCTAGCCATCGGGTTTGTTTCAGCACATGGGGCGCTCACTGCAACCACCGAGCCAGCTCCTCCGATCGCCTTGATCGGTCGCTTTGCCCTTTCCCCTGTTCGTTGTCGCAGCTCACCTCTGTCGACGATTTTCTACCGTCGACGCCGAGCTAGTCGATCTCCGCCCGATGCTGCCTTATCACCACTGTCGGAGCTCCCCGTCATCAGCCCGGTCGGAGCTGTTGTCGGCTGATTTCTGTCGTCTACCTATTCCGATCGAGGTGGATCGCCATTGTCAATAGTTTCTCTTCGATTTCAGCCGCTGCAGGATGGATCTACCGTCACCGTCGCTTAGGCAAGAGTTTCTTATTTAGTGATGGTGCTTTTGGCTTTTGATCTCTACTGTGTCAGCTCCTCTGCTCGTGCATCACCGCAGTCGTGCAGGCGACACCGCCTTTCATTACTACCCTCTGCACCAGTATTTTTGGCCTACCTTCAGCCGTGGTAGTGGCCTATGAGCGATGGTTGTTGATCCCGTGAATCCGAGCATTTCCTTGTCGCAACTGCAACTCCACCGTCAGTTACCCCACTAGATGTTGTCCTCGGAGTCATTGTTAGTCGCCATTAACATGATCCTATGGAGCAAAGAATGGGGGTAAGTGCTTGATCCATTTTTTTAGATCAGAGGAGTTAGTGTGTGAGCCTGTTGTGGATTCTTAATTTGTAGGTAAAAAAAAAATAGAAATCAGAGCACAGGTTGCGATGGAATAAGTTGATCCTTCCAGATTTGAAACTTCAATTGCTGGATCCAAAGGTTGAGTAACTAAGATTGAATTTGGTAAGTCAAGATCTGGATGTTATTGATGTATACCGGTATTGTTTAGTCAATTGATACGTGCAGATTAGATGTTTCCCTTAAATAGATCAAGGGATTGATTATGATTGAATCAGAGTTAGAACTTGTTAATGTTGTATGATAATTGCAGGACCTTGATTCAAGACAGATTTGCGGGCACGAAGGTCATCAACATGATCTACGTTGTAGGTGGGTAATATCTACCTGGTCCGGTAGTTTTGATCAAATTCTAGTGCATGATCTTGGATTTATGTTTATACCTGTTTACCTTAAATCCACTCTTATTTAATTATATGCTTGTACTGCCTTGACCTTTGAGATATATACTCTGGTACTTCATTGATTATCTAGCTCGGATAGGAACTATAAACCCTATTATGTATTAGCTAATGGATGTTCAGTAAGTATAGGTGGTTAGGGTTATCTTTGTGACTTCCGATTGGGTTACTGTGTTACATCACTAGGGTTAGGTGATGGATTTGATTATGGAGTCGATTGTTATATCATATCCGTATTAGTGGTGCATCTATGGTGGATCTAGTTGTCTATGCATAGATAAGTGTATGGTTGTCAGTATGTAAGCATGGACTAGAGATCCTAGCGTGATGGTATATCCATTATGGATGGTGTGCCTGTGTATAACCATATGGACGGTTGATAGTATATCGCTACTGACTAGAGGTCTTAGCGTGGTTGACTGTCAGATGAGTATGACTCTTTGTGCGATAGAGAGAGTCTTGTGGATTGTAGTCCTTGCATAGTTGACTTTGGTTGACGGGACTCCCCGTGGGATAGGGAGTGTGGCGAGGATACATGTATGGAGCTATGCATCATTACATTGCATGCATGCTGTTGACTGGGTCTCCCTTGTGGTGGAGACGGGTCGTTAGTCATCCTGCCTCCCGCACTCGGGTAGTGGTACTTGAGGTTGAGGCGAGCATTGAATGTGTCGCGCTCGGCCACTATAGACGGTGGTAGCTGGAGATGCGCACCTGGACACTGTGCAGAGTGGTGTTAGCACTCGCCCACTATAGACGGTGGTTGTGTGACGTGCAGTTGTCCTGTGTGCGGCGCTTGTCTACTCATGGGTAAGGACGGCGTGGCTTGCAGCAGGGGCCCCTAGGAGTAGTTAGCTCTTTACGCTTATACGCTACTCAGTCATACTACCCAACTCGGCCACTCGAGAGTAGTGGTAGTTGGAGTCGGGCTAGTTGTCATTGTCGTGCCACCCTGGCCACTCTGGGGTCGTGGTTGGACGGGTCCGCAGATAGTGATCATGCTTATGCATTGTTGATATATATGTATGCATGTATTTGATATATGTTTTACATATGCCTGTGAGATGCTGCATTTGATTGAGCTATGATTGCTGCATATGGTTGTTCATCATGATACATGTCATCTGCATTTTATATACTGCTATGTGTTGAGCATGATACATGCGTTAATTGATTTATTATGCATTTGATTAGCATCATGTCATTGTGTGGTACGGACCGGGTTGTTATTACAAATGATCGTATACTGTTCATATGTTGGAGTATTGGTCATGTATGGGATTGACTTGGTACGTTATATGGGTTATGTTATTGTATATCTGTTTAGGATGATCTAGCATATGGTGTTACAGACCGTCAGGTACGTTGGTACATTACTTCATGTTCAGTTGATCAGTTTAGTATATACATTGAGTATGACTATACTGTGGTTACTTGTTATCAGATTTTGATATGACTGTATGTCTATTGGACTCATGTTATATACCTGCAGATCTTCACATGTATACTAGTAGATCTCTTTACCCTATATGTTCATGCACTTTCTACATATTACCCCTGAGTTTATACTCACCACCCCGGGACCCTGGGCTTCTTGTCGCCCAGGTAACAGGTAGAGGATTCTTTGGACGTTCGGAGCTCCGCCAGCTGATCCCATCTCACACCGGACGGATGGATAGGTTTTCCGTATTGTTGTATTACTATGGATTGTTGTTTTGGGGTTTTACCCTGTATGGTTTCCGTATTTGTGATATATGGATGTGTTGTATGTATTTGGTCTTTGATTCGATTTCTGTTATGATTATTGTCGTGTCAAGTCACTCAGTGTCTGATTGGGTCCGTGTATTTTGTTTTAATTATAGTATGCTTCCGCTGTATTTGATATGTTGATATCTTTATATTATATTGTTGTTGTGGACCTACGGGTCTTGTATTAACCCGATAAGTTGTTACGTACAGGGGAGATGCCGTCCGTTTGCTTTTCGACACGGCATACACTCGAGGCGTGACAACCCATGACTTGAACTTTCCTTGCCAAGTATCCAAACTTAGACTTCTCAATTGCCAAAAATATTCTTGGACTTCCGATCTAATAATATCCCCAAATAATCTCCCCCATATGACTTTGGATACCCAATCATCCACTAGTCATATGGTCAAACTCATATAGTCAACCAATAGTCAAACCCATTGTCAACCCATTGTCAAATATTAAAACCCTACTCAAGTCCCACTCGAGTTTGGTCAACATTGACCCGGGGCCTATTGCGCCAACAATCTCTCTCTTTTTTATATTTGACAATACCTTTAAGTTAGGCTAATAATAACCAAAACTTAACTCTTCCAATGTCAAATCATAGTAAAGGTTTACCTAACTTAAACCTCACTTCTCCTCCTTTGGCATACATTAAAAAGTCTACCAAGGTTTTTAATGTTTCATCTCTCATGAGATCCTACATTCTCCCCCTTAGTTCAAAAACAACTAGGATGTCTTCACTCTTCCTAGTGATAAATCTTATATCACTAAATGAGAGACAATCCATAATGAAGGTACATAAATTCTCATTTCTTCCCTTTTGGTTAAAATTGCATTCATCATCTCTTGATGGACACACTCTAAAGGTTTGCTCCCCTTGACCATTGTAACAACAATACCCTTGGAGTTCCTAAGCCTATAAGAAACTTAAACTATCGAAAATAAGGGTAAAAGTTCAAACTTGAACTTTAACCTCCCTTAAAATTGATACTCCTCCTAAATAATCTCTTAATCATTTTCAATGATAATTTTACCCTTCCAATGCTTTCAAGACATATCCTAGGGTTAGAGAGGCGTTAGGGTACCTCAAGGTGCTAATAAATGACTAAACAATCCTTATTCAACCAATATCAGACACAACAATCGATTGATTTCAGCTACCAGTCGACTGAACTACCACCAGTCGACTACTCAAAGAGGCATTCGATTGGTTTCTACAAATGCAGAAATCCAGAATTTGAAATTGAAAAATACATAAGTAAATATACATATTTTGAAAAATCTTAAAAATTCATACGTAAATTACTTACATGAAATATAATGGGTAAAAAATAATTTTAACTTAAAATACTCATTAAATTGCAAAATTGATACAAAGTTCAAAACCATTGAAAATATCAATATTTTGCCTAACTTTGTGCTAACTTGTTCAATGGTAATTGCTATCAAAAGATAGACTTCACAAAGATTTTCTAAAATAATTTTAAAATATTTTTAAAACCTTATATTGAACCATGGTCTATAGGCTAGATGTGCATGACCTGTACATTAGCTTTCCTCATGATTCATCAATGTCATATTATGAGTTTGAGTTCATCTAGATGCAACATCTATACATCTTGAACTTAACTCATTATCTTTGTGAGATGTGAATTTTTGTTCTTCCTTATTTAAGGGTTCATGCATTTTATCTAGGTAATTCTATTTGATTCCCTTATCATGGGATTTCAAATCATGTCATTGTCCTTAGTTTCATTTTAATTATCCTAAATGCATGAATATGATCATGACATAATAGATGTGCATAATTTAAAATATTTGTCAATAATCATGATGTCGTAGTATAAAAATAAACTTAAATACAAACATGACATATATTATCCTAAGCATGATCATGACATTATCAAATAACCTAAGTATTATTATGATATTATAAATGATTAATATGAAGCATGATGTCATGACATACAAGGCAAACAAAACATAAAAAATTTATAATATCAAAGTATAAAAATATCTAAGTTTTAAGTCTAATTGTCATTTACTTGAATTTATACCAATTTGCCATAATAACTAAAATGTTTAAGTGTGCAAAAAATCTAAAATGGTACACCATTGACTATAACCTATCTTGTACCAATTTTATTAGCACATCCTAAATCCCTTTAGGATTAAAATATAAATTCATTTTCAAGGTATCACATAACCTTAAAAGTGTCCTAAAGTGTCAACTCCACTATGGTTAGATTAACTATCCATCTATTTAAGGTTGATACACCCTAAACCCATTTAACATGATGAAATCATGCTCCTAGGAACCTAAAATCTATTTGAGCTCCTTGAATTAACTAGATACTCACTAGGGATAACTTCTCTTGATACCTTCCTAATGACCCTTCTAGGGGTGAGCAAAAATTCAGTTAAACCGAATAAACCGACCGAACCAATTGAATCGAACTTTTTAGTTTGGTTTATTCAGAAATTCAGTTTTTTTAAAAAAAATATTGATTTAATCGTTTTATTCGGTTCGGTTTTGATTTCGAAATGAAAATAATCGATTAAACTGATTAAATCGAACTGAAGTCCATCAGTCGACTGATTAATGCAAATCAATCGACTAATTCCTCGAATCCCACGATCTCCACCATCATCGGTCGACTGATATTTCACATCAATCGACTGACCATAATTAGTCAACTGATGATAAAAAAATTTGATTTGTTCGGTTTTCAACCTAATTAACCAATTTTTTATCTTTTCGATTTATTCGGTTTTGTTAAAAAGTTCGGTCGATTCAGTTTGTTCAAAAAAAGTTCGATTTATTCGATTTTAATTTAATTGATTCGGTTATTAACTGATTGCTCACCCCTAGACCTAGGCTTAAAAGTCTTGGTCATTGTGGTCTTCTCAAGATCAACTCTAGGGATTGCCTCCCTTGTAATCTTGTTAGTGGCTTTCTTAGGTTTCTTCAAAATCTTAGTCACTAGACACTTGACATGGTCAACTCTAGGGATGACTTCCCTTGTGACCTTGGTATTTCTAGACCTAGACTTGGTTCCATAGCAAAATAGAATACTATGGTAGGTTGGCATAGATTTCTTAGACTTAGGTTTGTGACTCAAACATTTCTTATCCTTATGCAATGCTTGCCTCCTAGACTCTAACCTTTGACTACTTAGCCCTTGACTTGAATTTATCATTTTTGCAAGAGTCTTTTCTAATTTCTCAAGCCTTGACCTCAAGGCTTTGTTTTCCTTTTCTAATATCTCAATTTTTTAATTTCTATTATTTCTTAAGATATTCTTCTTCCTAGGCATGTGTCTAGATTTCTTGGGATTTATGCCTAGATTTTTGGTATCCTTAAGTGGGGTCTTGACCTTATCCCTAAGATTACAATGTTTGACACCTAAACAAAAATACTTATTTCTACTAGCATGCTTCTTATGATCATGAACAATAGCAAGAAAATTATTACATGATAAATTCCTAGTGTCACGCCCCGAGAGTATGCCGTGCCGAAAAGCAAACGGACGACATCTCCCCTGTACGTGGCAACATATCGGGTTAATACAAGGCCCGTAGGCCCACAACAACAATATGATATACGCAGATATCATCATATCAAACATAATAAACACAGCGGAAACAATACAAACAGATCAACAAGATACAATGACCCAACTGTGCACTCCGGAGTGACTTGACACAACAAGAAACATAATAGAAGCAACAGCGAAAGCCAAATACATACAATACGTCCGTATATCACAGATACGGAAACAATACAGGTTAAAACCACAAAACGACAATCCATAGTAATACAACAATACGGAAAACAGGTCCATTCGTCCGGTGTGAGATGGGATCAGCTGGCGGAGCTCCAAACGTCCAAGGAATCTTCTACCTGTTATCTGGGCGACAGAAAACCCAGGGTCCAGGGGTGGTGAGTATAAACTCAGGGGTAATATATAGAAAGTGCATGAACAACATAAAAGGATAGATCTACAAGTATACATGTGAAGATCTACAGGTATACAGCATGAGTCCAATAGACATACAGTCCTATCCAACTCTAATAACAAGTAACTACAGTAAAGTCATACGCAATGTATATACTAAACTGCTCAACTGAACATAAAGTAATGTACCAACGTACCTGACGGTCTGCAACACCATAAGCTATATCATCCTCGATGTGATATACCATAACATAACCCATATAATGTACTAGGTCAATCCCATACGACCAATACTGATATATGACGATATATGATCACTGATAATAACCCTGCTAATCAAATGCATATAACAGTCTGAATCAACGCATGTATCATGCTCAACACATAGCAGTAAATAAAATGCAAATGGCATGTATCATGATGTACAAGCATGTGCAACAATCATAGCTCAATCAAATGCAGCATCTCACAGGCATATGTAAAACATATATCAAATACATGCATACATATATATCAGCAATGCATATGCATGGTCACTGTCTGCGGACCCGTCCAACCACGACCCCAGAGTGGCCAGGGTGGCACGACAAATGACAACTAGCCCGACTCCAGCTGCCACCACTCTCGAGTGGCCGAGTTGGGTAGTATGACTGAGTAGTGTATAAGCGTAAAAAGCTAACTACTCCTAGGGGCCCCTGCTGCAAGCCACGCTGTCCCTACCCATGAGTAGACAAACGCCGCACACAGGACAACAGCACCTCACACAACCACCGTCTATAGTGGGCGAGTGCTAACACCACTCTGCACAGTGGCCAGGTGCGCATCTCCAGCTACCACCATCCCTAGTGGTCGAGCGCGGCACATCCAATGCTCTGCCCTCAACCCTGCTACCACTACCCCGAGTGGCCGGGGAGGCAGGATGACTGACGACTTGTCTCAATCCACAAGGAGACCTATGTGATGATGCATAGCTCCATACATGTATCCTCGCGACACTCCCTATCCCACTGGGAGTCCTGGTCAACTAAAAGTCAACTATGCAAGGACTACAATCCATAAGACTCTCTCTATCGCATAAAGAGTCATACTCATCTGACAGACAACCACGCTAAGACCTCTGAGTCGAGCGATATACAATCGACCATCCATATAACCATACACAGGCATACAATCCCTAATGGATATACCATCACACTAGGACTTCTAGTCCCTGGTCACATACGGGCAACCATACAATTATCTATGCACAGACAACTAGATCCATCATAAATGCACCACTAATACGGATATGATATAACAATCGACTCCATAATCCAAACCATCACCTAACCCTAGTGATGTAATACAGTAAACCAATCTGAAGTCACAAAGATAACCTAACCACATGTACTTCAACATCTATCTAATACATAATAGGGTTTATAGTTCCTATCCGAGCTAGATAATCAATGAAGTACCAGAGTTTATATCTCAAAGGTCAAGGCAGTACAAGCATATGATTAACATGAGTGGATTTAAGGTAAACAGGTATAAACATATATATCCAAGATCATGCACTGGAATTGATCAAAACTACCGGACCAGGTAGATATTACCCACCTGCTATGTAACCCGTGCTATTCATCTCCACGTCCATGTATCTATCACAATCAAAGTCCTGTAACAATATGATACAATAAAGTACTGTCACATATCTAATTGATCGAATCAAATCCTACATCATCCTTGTATCTCGATCAACTAACAATCCAAAATCAACTATAACATCAACTACATATATAGTAAGTATCCATATCACTTAGATCTATACTTACCTCATGTTGCTTTAATCTCTCCCAGCTTGTTCATCCAAAGGGACCTGCGATTCAACCAATAACATCGCGATCCAGGAGCTACATAAGACACAAATATCGCAACCACACCAATCCAAGCTTACCTTGCACTGCTTACCAAATTCAGATTCTTCCCTTCTCCTTAACCTACTCCGAAGACTCCAATCAGAGCAGTAATGATGCACTGGAAGAAATCCCCCAAATGTTACACACCGCATTAAGATTTATCTCAAACCCGTCAATCAAAGCCTGGCGATCTGAATCTGGAATCGCCCTAAAAACAAGAGAACAGAACTCAACTTGGAGGTCAGCAACATACCCAAAATCGAACTCACCACTATCACTAAAACATCGAACAACCCAAAGATCTGAGCTGTGAATGTGCCAAAAGGTTGTTGATAGAACAACCGCGCAGTTACGACTATGGTGATCGAGCTACACGGCGGAAGATGGAACACCCTGCCACAAGGATCATCCACACTCACTATCATTTGAATTGGTAGATCAGAATATGGAAACGGTAAGGAAGCAAGGTCGAGCTTACCGTAATGACACAAGGTGGGCAGCAACTCCAGCTCGTGGCAGCTGTAGGTGAAGAACTCCAGCGTGGTCGGCAATGGTGAGCTCCGGTAGCGACGACAGCAACAACTCAAATCAACAATCCCAAATCGCCAGTAATGAGGAAGTCGTGCCCTAGATTGAGAATCGTCACAGGAAAAGCAATCGTCGACTCACCTCCTGACCTCGAGGTCGGCTCGCGAGGAGGCGATTGGGACGATCGGCAGAATAGATCCCCATCCGGCAGATCAGAGGATCGATGGAGTTGTGACAACGAGTTGAGCTCAGGTAGCAGCGACAATGAAGAAGAGGAGACGCCGACGATCGAAAACAGCTGAGCTCGCAATGGCGCTGGCTGAAAACGAGGTCGCGATCGAGAGGAAGAGCATAGGAAAACCAGGATCGCGATTTAGGAAGAGGAAAAATCGCGATACCAGTGCTTACCCCGCTGCGATGTCAACGGAGTCGATACAGCTTCACCGGTGAAGACGCCGTCGAGTTGGCCTCTCGAATAAGCGGTCGACGACGGCAGATGGGATGTCGACACCGAACTCACGCGATTGTCGCGTGCGATCGGGGAAGGAGAAGAAACTGCGGCAACCGGATCGGATCTGATTCGTTCGGCATCCTTTAAAACCATTCGAGTGATTTGGCTAGCCCAACCCAAATCTAATCCAATCTGATTTGGTCTAAACCGGTTCAAGCCCAAGCCCAATTATAATCCAAACAGATTTAGCCCATTTTAACCAAGCCCAATACAACCAACTAGCTAATCCACCTCATTAGCCCACTAATTAAGCCCAATTAATCCACTAATTAACCCCACTTAATTAAAGGGTTAATCCATAATAATAATTTTTTTTTTCCGTATTTTACATTCTCCCCCACTTATAAAAATTTGGTCCCCAAATTTCCGACTCATGTACGAGTACGAGATGTCTCAACAACCATCTCAAGTATCCGAAGAAAAGTCACATACTTCCAGTACTAAGTGGGTATTGAGCTCGAATATTATATTTCCAGCTCTTATATACTCTCTCAATCAACCTAGTACAAGGTAAATTACTGTACCAGAGTGGAGCTCTATACTCGTAACTGATAGGAGACTTTACCAGAATCGTAAGATGAATCATGAATCACTATCAGAAATGATACCCAAGGATACGCTATGGATATAATTCCATCAAACGATCCAACGGAGTCCATCTTACGGCTCGAAAGAAAATGAGCAAACCTAGCTAATCGATCATCGACTATCCAAATCCGATCAAGTCCTTTCCGAATTCTAGATAATCTCCCAATACAGTCTAACGTACTAGGCTCTCACTTCATCACGGTACGTAACCCTACCGATCACAATATTCCACCTTGCTTGTTGGCATACCCAACATCAAACTACAAAATCATCCATGTTCCACCTGACGTTCCACCATAAAGGACGTCTCAATACTCACTATTTTTGGATACACTCCGAATAAATCATCACTCTCGAATGAAGAGTCTTCTGAACAACTCTTCCTAAATCGAAATACAACTTTGAATCCCACTATTCTCCTCGGAAACGGAGGATTACTTTCTCACAAGAGAAACCAATCTACTATTCCAAAATCCACTCGGTCATATAGAACCGGAAGTAACTGGAAGACTACAATGACTAATCTCGCTAGTTTCTCAACTAGCATATACATAATATACGTCTCATTCAACTGCATCAGGATCGCTCCTAATTCCTGAAATGATGCATCTACGTACACTACCCTTCCATCCATATCGGACGGATTAACTAACACTGACACCAAAGTCAGCCACCATCTAGGCCTTGAAACCTAGCTTCACAAACTTCCGACCAGGTGATTGCCATCACCTTCTTGGTCCAACAAGTCGACGGTATAGTATCGCTAGAACATCCTATCCTTATCTCTGGTAAACACCAAATCAATCTAGGGAAACCACAACTTCCCTCAAGATTGGGAATATATCCATAAATATATCCTCCACAGATATGATGACAATCGGTCTCAAATACTCAAGAGTACTTGATTCCTCAAATTCATGAACGACTAAATCGTCGATAAGTCTAACAACATTATCAACATCTCCAAAAATTCATACCAAGTATGAAATGTCGTCTTCACACACCTGCATCCTTTTACTCTAAGATACAGATAACTCAAACATCACACTGACAATGATAATTGTATGACACTAAGTCACTACAGTATCAAACCTCCAGTCATAGGCCAACCCTAGGATATACACAGGTGTCATTTAGCTGATCTAAACAAATCATCTATCCACAACGAAGGATATTCATTCACAACAACTACTGCATTCCAATCGTCGATAATTGATGCATAGACTCAAGGTCTGACTCTCTTCTAACCAAGAGTTACAAGTCTTCTCAAGAAGAAACACTGAGGCAGATAAATCTCCCATAGTGTTTAGCAACACTGATACCCATAAAAAAATCATCTCCCGGTATGAGGTCTCAATATCGGAACTATTTCCGAAATCACCCTCCAATCGCATATTCCTACTTGCCCACGCAGTGGCAAGCCCGAGAGTTCATCCGAAACTATATCCGAATACTCTCAGATTATACGTACATCCGAGAGTCCTAGTATACCAACGCTCCAACAATCCAACTATCCGTAAGGATATGTCTATAGTGGAGGTATGTCTAGCAAAGGCTAAGGGTATCCCTTGCCTTCTTGGTTGTTGATCAACATCTCACCAAATGGTAGAGAAAATCACCAACCACCAGTCGCTAGGAACCCTTCAAACCCAATCAAAAATGTTCTAGACAAAGATACCTGTAAACTACCAGTATCTCTCGATATATCCGCAAATAGGATAACCTAAAGTAATACCCCGAAGGACCTATCCTTCGGTCTTCTATACTTCTTCTCGAGTAATCATGTAAACTTGTCCAACATCTGTTCTGGACGGCTGAGCTCATGTAGATGCAAAGACTATCATGGGAGGCTGAAATCAACCTGAACTGGCGAGGTACAATCAAACAATCGCAATGGAGATGGTAAACAACATTGTACTAGCAAAGGGTACACATCCCATTTGAAAAATCTTGAAGAATCACAACATCAAAGCACGCTCCATCTCTGTGAAAGGTAGGTATAGGCGCCCTTTCGAGAATACGCGTAGATCGACTATCGTCGTAAAATCTCTCCTCTGTATAAAGCATAACTATATGCGGAAAAATAATGATTGTTGTCATGCAGGAAGGTAACAATTGTTGTCCGATATGTCGAATCTTCGAGATGTCTTGGTGATCATCGAGTAACTTACTTCTTCCGGATGAAAGTATCAAAGAACTCCAACTATATCTGGGGTAGTAGATTGCTGCTGATGTGATAATCCATTCTTCTATAATGATCTCGGCTTTCGAGGTTGTGGATCGTCCGCTCGAAAGCATCATCCATAGTCTTCAACTGAGTCTTCAAAATACATACTCTCCTCGTAGATACCGGCTGCTTATAGTAGAAACAGATACAATGGTCATCGGATAATCTGACTCTGTATCTCGTCGTGACCCGCACTGCACGCACACAATCTCCCTTCGGAGTCTTTCCTCTGAGTTCGCTGATAAACATGAGAAGCTGCTAACAATCTGCAATCGGTCTTCTATGATCGGAAAACTCTCCAATAGTCGCTCGTGACTTACGACTTTAATCTTGCTCCTTTTTATCCAACATTTGGAGACTTCGGATTCCAATAATTTGACTTGCAATATATGCTTATCAAATCTCCAATTCTTTAAAACACTTGCTACGGAGTCATTTCTATCCACATGACTCGGTCTAAGGACTTCCGGTAGGATCTAGTAGGAGATCCAAACATCCTAATCAAGATGTCAACCGATAACCCGTGGGTGGCCAAAACCAACCCAATCACATTCTTGGGCTATTAAATGGTCGTAACTTTCGCAAGTCTAACGACTCTGCATGGTACTTCCATTACCAAACGATCACTCGACCTAAAGCCCAAGAATTCCTTGACAATGAGTCAAAGAAAATGATGTGGGAAAATACTCTCTCACAACATCACTACACCGTGGCCAAGTGATGTGTGATTTCCCGTAGGTTATTTCCTATATCTTCCACCAATTACCGGCTAAATCCAGATAATGGTATGCAGCTAACTTAGCTTCCTCTGTATAACACGAGTTAAGTACTCAAAAGTACCCTCAACGTTATACAACCTAGAACGACTAGTCCGAGGATCAAAATCCCCATGAATATCATATACTAATTTTTTTACTATCTGAATCAGTAATAGTATACTCGCTTAGTCCATTACCTCATGGGTAATGATCTGACTAACATAATTAGTGAAAACCTTAAGACTGTAATCCTTGATCTCCACAAGAGATGTGACTACCTAATCTCTACTTTCCGACTCGGTATCAGTCGGCTCTCAAAGGTAATTACCTTTTCGATAGCAGATACATATTTAATAACCTCAACATATCGTTCCCGTGGTCAAACTCAAACCACGGTTACGAATACTAATTAACATACTACAAGTCATGCACTGTTATAAGCAACTAAATGCATAGCCAACAGAAGGATATGTAATAACAGTTAACATACCTTAAACCTTGTAGCTCGGAGATGTCCGCAACAGCCAGATCCCAGAACTCACAAACCAAAACCGAGTAAAGCAAAACTCGATGTCCGAACGAAATAAAATCCGAAAATGGACTTCGCAACCTAGGGCTCTGATACCAATAAAATTGTCACGCCCCGAGAGTATGCCGTGCCGAAAAGCAAACGGACGGCATCTCCCCTGTACGTGGCAACATATCGGGTTAATACAAGGCCCGTAGGCCCACAACAACAATATGATATACGCAGATATCATCATATCAAACATAATAAACACAGCGGAAACAATACAAACAGATCAACAAGATACAATGACCCAACTGTGCACTCCGGAGTGACTTGACACAACAAGAAACATAATAGAAGCAACAGCGAAAGCCAAATACATACAATACGTCCGTATATCACAGATACGGAAACAATACAGGTTAAAACCACAAAACGACAATCCATAGTAATACAACAATACGGAAAATAGGTCCATTCGTCCGGTGTGAGATGGGATCAGCTGGCGGAGCTCCGAACGTCCAAGAAATCTTCTACTATTATCAGGCGAGAAGCCTGTGGTCCAGGGTGGTGAGTATAAACTCAGGGGTAATATATAGAAAGTGCATGAACAACATATAAGGATAGATCTACAAGTATACATGTGAAGATCTACGGTATACAAAGATGAGTCCAATAGACATACAGTCTATCCAACTCTAATAACAAGTAACTACTGATAAGTCATACTCAATGTATATACTAAAGCGATCAATCGAACATGAAGTAATATACCAACGCATTGACGGCAGAACGCCATATGCTAGATCATCTGACAATGTATACAATAACATAACCATATATAACGTACTGTGCCAATCCCATACGACCAATACTCAAACATATGAGCGGTATATGATCACCGTATAATAACCCTATCTCAGTACCACACAATGACATGATGCTAATCAAATGCATATAATATCAATCAACGCATGTATCATGCTCAACCCATAGCAGTATATAAAATGAAAATGGCATGTATCATGATGTACAAGCATGTGCAACAATCATAGCTTAATCAAATGCAGCATCTCACAGGCATATGTAAAACATATATTAAATACATGCATACATATATATATATCAGCAATGCATATGCATGGCCATCGTCATGTCTGCGGACAACCACGACCCCGAGTGGCGGGGTGGCACGACAAATGACAACTAGCCCGACTCGGTGCCACCACTCTCGAGTGGCCGAGTTGGAGTAGTATGGTGAGTAGTGTATAGCGTAAAGATAACTACTCTAGGGGCCCTGCAAGCCACGCTGTCCCTACCCATGAGTAGACAAGCGCCGCACAGACAGACTTCACACAACCACCGTCTATAGTGGGCGAGTGCTAACACCACTCTACGGTCGGTGCGATCTCCGGCTACCACCATCCCTAGTGGTCGGCGCACATCCAATGCTCGCCTCAACCACTGCTACCACTACCCGAGTGGCGGGAGGCGGGATGTGACGACTTGTCTCAATCCACAAGGGAGACCATCGGCGGCATGCATGCAATGTGATGATGCATAGCTCCATACATGTATCCTCGCGACACTCCCCATCCCACGGGGAGTCCTGGTCAACTAAAAGTCAACTATGCAAGGACTACAATCCATAAGACTCTCTCTATCGCATAAAGAGTCATACTCATCTGACAGTCCGCCATGCTAAGACCTCTAGTCAGTAGCGATATACAATCTACCGTCCATATAACCATACACAGACACAAAATCCATAATGGATATACCATCGCGCCAGGACCTCTAGTACATGGTCACATACTGACAACCATACACTTATCTATGCACAGATAACTAGATCCACCATAAATGCACCACTAACACGGTTATGATATCACGATCGACTCCATAATCCAATCCATCACCTAATTCTAGTTAGGTAACACAGTAACCCTATCTGAGGTCACAAAGATAACCCTAACCACATGTACTTACTGAACATCTATCAGCTAATACATAATAGGGTTTATAGTTTCTATCCATGCTAGATAATCAATGAGTAACAGAGTATATATCTCAAAGGTCAAGGCAGTACAAGCATATGATTAAATAAGAGTGGATCTAAGGTAAACAGGTATATACATATATCCAAGATCATGCACTGGAATTGATCAAAACTACCGGACCAGGTAGATATTACCCACCTGCTATGTATCCCGGCTAGCTGTCCATGCATACGAGCATCCATCACTAATCAAAGTCCTGAAATCAACATACAACATTGATAAGTACTATCATAAGTCCAATGATGATATCAAATCCCAAATCAAACTTACCTAATCCAATTTCATCAACACAACTTCCGGATAAGCTTACAAGTGTTTGATATGAACTAACCCAGCTTACCCAACGTAGTCCCTTCAATCCGAGCAAAAATATCCCATCTGGAACAATCAGATTTATTCAACCGAAATCTTTGCTCGATCCAGTTCCGTCACATGATACACTCCACCACAAATAAAACTCAACATATCCACAGATAAACAATATCCAATTAGCTATCAACAGTTCACGTTGAAGAACAGAAATTTGATAGCATCTATAGGTAATACAGAACTTACCCCAATTCTTCAGCTTCCACAGTCAACTAATCTAGCTTCAAATCCAAATTCCCCATATCCGTTCACTTGCATCAAGCTACAACCCATTTTCCATCACCTACAATCACAAAGAACCCTATGTTTCGGATCAAGCCATTACGATCAAGAGATTAGGCTATACACGCGCTCGGAGAAACACAAAACCTACTGTGATCCAAATCTTTGGTCACTGCAAGCACAATTGAACAAGATAGATAAGAAGGAAATGTCATCTCCGTTGGCCTGAGCTGTCGGTGAAGAAGCAAATATCCAATCTCTGGCCGATGACGAGCTCACTGAAATCAGGCCCTATGAAGTTGTCGGCGTCGTGATTGGCTGGAAATGCTGGCTTCTCGGGAGGAATGGAGAAGACGCGGAGCAATCCAAGCTGTGGAGGTGCTGAGGCGGCTCGGAATGGTTCACCGGAACCCATCGAGTTGCTAGGCGAAAGAAACGACCCTTGTTGCTGTTGAGATCACAAGAAGAGGCCGGCGACGGAACAGGGAAGAACTCGCGTGATCGGGTTCAGCGGGGCATCAAAGGAGAGCTCCGGCGACCCAGGACGACGGCGAGGATGAGGAGATGTCGCGGGATAGCTAGCTTAGCCGCCGACGATGAGGCGGCAACCATCGGGCTTGGCGTCGGCGAGGAGCTGTGCTCGATCGCAGGGATCGCCCCCTGTGCTGAAACAAAACCCGATGGCTAGAGGAGCTCGCTGCCGCCGAGATCGGGAGGGAGAGGCGACGGAGAGCTGGGCGTCGAAGGCGGTAGCGACTGCGCGACTGAGATCTCTGACGACGAAGTGGTGGAAGAAAAGAGCAACGTCGAGCTGAACAAACCTCATACAGGAGCTCGACACCGGAGAGAAGAAGAGGTGTCACCATCGAGATCGAGAGGGAGCCGGCGACGATGGTGAGGAAGAAGAATCGGGGAAAGTCGGCGCGCGGTGAAGGGAGGAAATGCGCGATTGGGAAGCCGACGAAAACGAATGCGGGTCGGATTTGGGTTCGAGTGGCTTTTAACAGCCGGTGGAATGGGTTCAGCTAGCCCAAGTCTTGCCTAAGTTTAACCCAAGCTAACCTAGGTTTAACCCAGATTGGGTTTAAACCCAATCTAACTCAAGCCAATCAGCCCAAGCCCAATACAACCCAATTAATTCAGTCCATTAGCTTCAGCCCAATGGATTCGGCCCAACAGGTTTAAACCCAATTAACCCACTAATTAAATCCAATTAATTAAAGGGGTTAATCCAAATATTTTTTTTTTCGTATTTTACATTCTCCCCCACTTATAAAAATTTGGTCCCCAAATTTCCGACTCATGCACAAGCGAGATGTCACAATAATCATCTCAAGTATCCGGAGCAAAGTCACACTTCAAGTGACTAAGTGGGGTACTGAGCTCGAATATTATATTCCAGCTCCTATATACACTCTCAATCGACCTATTAAGACGTCAATAACTGTACCAGAGTGGAGCTCTATACCCGTAACCGATGGGAAACTTTGCCAGAATCATAAGGTGAATCATGAATCACTATCAGAAATGATACCCAAGGATACTCCATGGATATAATTCCATCAAGCGATCCAACGGAGTCCATCTTACGGCCCGGAAGAAAATGAGCGGACCTAGCTAATCGACCATCGACTACCCAAATCCGATCAAGTCCTTTCCGAATTCTAGATAATCTCCCAACACAGTCTAAGGTACTAGGCCCTCACTTCATCACGGTACGTAACCCTACCGATCACCATATTCCGTCTTTGCTAGTGAGCATACCAACATCAAACTACGGAATCATCCATGTCCCACATATCGTTCCACCAACCGGAATGTCTCAATACTCACTATTTTCGGATACACTCCGAATAAATCCTCACTCTCGAATGAAGAGTCTCCTGAAACAACTCTTCCTAAATCGAAATACAACTTTGTAACCACTATCCTTCCTAGAGACGGAGATTTATTCTCACAAGAGAAATTAATCTAATGTCCAAAATTCACTCTGTCACCCAGAACTGAAAGTAACTGGAAGACTATAATGACTAATCTCACTAGTTTCTCAACGAGCATACACATAATATACGTCTCATTCAACTGCATCGGGATCGCTCCTAATCCCTGAAATGATGCATCTGCGTACAATACTCTTCCATTCATATCGGACAGATTAATTAACACTGACACAAAAGTCAGCCACCGTCTAGGCCTTGAAACTTAGCTTCACAAACTTCCGACCAGGTGATTGCCATCACATTCTTGGTCCCACAAGTCGACAGTATAGTATCGCTAAAACATCCTATCCTCATCTATGGTAAATACCAAATCAATCTAGGGAAACCACAACTTCCCTCAAGATTGGGAATATATCCATAAATATATATCCTCCACATATATGATGACCATCGATCTCAAATACTCCAAGAGTACTTGATTCCTCAAATTCATGAACGACTAAATCGTCGATAAGTCTAACAACATTATCAACATCTCCTAAAATTCATACCAAGTATGAAATGTCGTCTTCACATACCTGCATCCTTTTACTCTAAGCTACAGACAGCTCAATCATCACACTGACAATGATAATTGTATGACACTAAGTCACTACAATATCAAACCTCCAGTCGTAGGCCAACCCTAGGATATACACAGGTGTCATTTAGCTGATCTAAACAAATCATCTATCCACAACGAAGGATATTCATTCACAACTATTGCGTTCAAATCATCGATAATCGATGCATAACCTCAAAGGTCTGTCTCTCTTTTAACAAGAGTTACGAGTCTTCTCAAGAAGAAACACTAGGAAAGATAAATCTCCCATGGTGTTTAGCAACACTAATACCAATAAAATCATCTCCCGGTATGAGGTCCCCAATATCAGGACTATTCCCGAAATCACCTCAATCGCATATTCCACTTGCCCATGCGTTGCAAAGGAGTTTATCCAAAACTATATCCGAATACTCTCGAATTATTGGTACATCCGAGAGTCCTAGTATACCAACGCTCCAACAATCCAACTATCCGTAAGGATATGTCTATAGTGGAGGTATGTCTAGCAAAGGCTAAGGGTATCCCTTGACTTCTTGGTTATCGATCAACATCTCACCTAACGGTAGAGAAAAAATCACCAACCCACAAGTCGATAGGAACCCTTCGAACCCTATCAAAGAATGTTCTAGACAAATATACCCGTAAACTACCAGTATCTCTCGATATATCCGCAAATAGGATAACCGAAAGTAATACCCCGAAGGACCAATCCTTCGGTCTTCTATACTTTTTCTCGAGTAATCATGTAAACTTGTCCAACATCTGTTCTGGACGGCTGAACTCATGTAGATGCAAAGACTATTATGGAGGAACTGAAGTCAACTGCTGAAATTGAGGTACAATCTGAAACAACTGCATTGGAGATGATAACCACTGTTGTACTGGCAAAAGATACACATCCTATCAGTAAAATCAAGAATCATCAACATTATAGCACGCTCCATCTCTGTAAAAGGTATAGCTGCGTCTGAAGAATGCAGAATAGACACGACCATTGTCGTATACTCTCTCTCTCCTCTGAACAAATCATAACCACATCTGGGAAGGTAACAGTTGTTGTCGTCTGGGAAGGTAATAGTTGTTGTCTGAATGTCTGCATCTTCTGAGATGTCTTCGGCTGATACTGCTGAGTAACTTACTTCTTCCGGATGAAAGTATCAAAGAGCTCCAACTATATCTGAGGTAGTAGATCGCTGCTGATGGGATAATCCATTCTTCTGTAATGATCTCGGCTTTCGAGGTTGTGGATCGTCCGCTCGAAAGCATCATCCATAGTCTTCAACTGAGTCTTCAAAATACATACTCTCCTCGTAGATACCGGCTGCTTATAGTAGAAACAGATACAATGGTCCATCGGATAATCTGACTCTGTGTCTCGTCGTAACCCGCACTGCACACACATAATCTCCTTTCGGAGTCTTTCCTCTGAGTTCGCTGATAAACATGAGAAGCTGCTGACAATCTACAATCGCTCTTCTATGATCGAAAAACTCTCCAATAGTCGCTCGTGACTTACGACTTTAATCTTGCTCCTTTTATCCAACATTTGGAGATTTCAAATTCCAATAATTTGACTCGCAATATCTGCTTATCAAATCTCCAACTCTTTAAAACACTTACTACGGAGTCATTTCTATACACATGACTCGGTCTATACACTTCCGGTAGGATCTGGTAGGAGATCCAAACATCATGATCAAGATGTCAACCGATAACCCGTGGGTGGCCAAAACCAACCCAATCACATTCTTGGGCTATTAAATGGGTGTAACTTTCGCAAGTCTAACGACTCTGCATGGTACTTCCATTACCAAATGATCACTTGACCTAAAGCCCAAGAATTTCTTGACAATGAGTCAAAGAAAATGACGTGGGGAAATACTATCTCACAACATCACTGAACTGTGACCAAGTGATACATTATTTCCCGTAGGTTACTTCCCATTTCTTCTACCAACTACCGGCTAGATCCGGATAATGGTATTCCACTAACACTACTATCTTCGTATAACCCGAGTCAAGTACTCCAAAGGTACTCCCAATGTTATACGACCTAGAACGATCAGTCCGAGGATCAAAATCCCCATGAATATCATCCACTAATTTTCTACTATCTGCATCCGCAATAGTATACTCGCGTAGTTCATTACCCCATAGGTAATGATCTGACTAACATAATTAGTGAAAATCTTAGGACCGTAATCCTTGATATGCACAAGAGATGTGACTACCAAACTTCTGCTTTCCGACTCGGTATCAGTCGGCTCTCAAAGGTAATTACCTTTTCGATAGCAGATACATGTCTAATAACCTCAACATATCATTCCCGTGGTCAAACTAAAACCACAGTTACGTATAACAACCAATATCCTACAAGTCATGCACTGTTATAAGCAACTAAATGCATAGCCAACAGAAGGATATGTAATAACAGTTAACATACCTTAATCCTTGTAGCTCGGAGATGTCCGCAACAGCCAGATCCCAGAACTCACAAAACCAAGACCGAGTAAAGCAAAACTCGATGTCCGAACGAAATCAAATCCGAAAATGGACTTCGCAACCTAGGGCTCTGATACCAATAAAATTGTCACGCCCCGAGAGTATGTCGTGCCGAAAAGCAAACGGACGGCATCTCCCCTGTACGTGGCAACATATCGGGTTAATACAAGGCCCGTAGGCCCACAACAACAATATGATATACACAGATATCAACATATCAAATGCAGCGGAAACATACAACAGATAAAACAATATACAATGACCCAACTGTGCACTCCGGAGTGACTTGACACAACAAGAAACATAATAGAAGCAACAGCGAAAGCCAAATACATACAATACGTCCGTATATCACGAATCTGAAACAATACAGTTAAAACCACAAACGACAATCCATAGTAATACAACAATACGGAAAACAGGTCCATTCGTCCTGTGTGAGATGGGATCAGCTGGCGGAGCTCCGAACGTCCAAGAAATCTTCTACAGTTATGCAGGCGTGAAGCCCGGAGGTGGGGTGTATAAACTCAGGGGTAATATATAGAAAGTGCATGAACAACATATAAGGATAGATCTACAAGTATACATGTGAAGATCTACAGGTATACAACATGAGTCCAATAGACATACAGTCCTATCCAACTCTAATAACAAGTAACTACAGTAAAGTCATACTCAATGTATATACTAAACTGATCAACTGAACATGAAGTAATATACCAACGTACCTGGCGGTCTGTAACGCCATATGCTAGATCATCCTGAACAGGTATACAATAACATAACCATATAACGTACCAGGTCAATCCCATACCTGATCAATCCCACACAATGACATGATGCTAATCAAATGCATATAACAGTCTGAATCAACGCATGTATCATGCTCAACACATAGCAGTAAATAAAATGCAAATGACATGTATCATGATGTACAAGCATGTGCAACAATCATAGCTCAATCAAATGCAGCATCTCACAGGCATATGTAAAACATATATATCAAATACATGCATACATATATATATATCAGCAATGCATATGCATGGTCACTGTCTGCGGACCCATCCAACCACGACCCCAGAGTGGCCAGGGTGGCACGACAAATGACAACTAGCCCGACTCCAGCTGCCACCACTCTCGAGTGGCCGAGTTGGGTAGTATGACTGAGTAGTGTATAAGCGTAAAAAGCTAACTACTCCTAGGGGCCCCTGCTGCAAGCCACGCTGTCCCTACCCATGAGTAGACAAACGCCGCACACAGGACAACAACACTTCACACAACCACCGTCTATAGTGGGCGAGTGCTAACACCACTCTGCACAGTGGCCAGGTGCGCATCTCCAGCTACCACCATCCCTAGTGGTCGAGCGCGGCACATCCAATGCTCTGCCCTCAACCCTGCTACCACTACCCCGAGTGGCCGGGGAGGCAGGATGACTGACGACTTGTCTCAATCCACAAGGGAGACCCAGTCAACAGCATGCATGCAATGTGATGATGCATAGCTCCATACATGTATCCTCGCGACACTCCCCATCCCACGGGGAGTCCTGGTCAACTAAAAGTCAACTATGCAAGGACTACAATCCATAAGACTCTCTCTATCGCATAAAGAGTCATACTCATCTGACAGTCCACCATGCTAAGACCTTTAGTCAGTAGCGATATACAATCGACCGTCCATATAACCATACACAGACACAAAATCCATAATGGATATACCATCGCGCTAGGACCTCTAGTACATGGTCACATACTGACAACCATACACTTATCTATTGCACAGACAACTAGATCCACCATAAATGCACCACTAACACGGTTATGATATCACGATCGACTCCATAATCCAATCCATCACCTAATTCTAGTTAGGTAACACAGTAACCCTATCTGAGGTCACAAAGATAACCCTAACCACATGTACTTACTGAACATCTATCAGCTAATACATAATACGGTTTATAGTTCCTATCCATGCTAGATAATCAATGAGTAACAGAGTATATATCTCAAAGGTCAAGGCAGTACAAGCATATGATTAAATAAGAGTGGATCTAAGGTAAACAGGTATATACATATATCCAAGATCATGCACTGGAATTGATCAAAACTACCGGACCAGGTAGATATTACCCACCTGCTATGTAGCCCGGCTAGCTGTCCATGCATACGAGCATCCATCACTAATCAAAGTCCTGAAATCAACATACAACATTGATAAGTACTATCATAAGTCCAATGATGATATCAAATCCCAAATCAAACTTACCTCATCCAATTTCATCAACACAACTTTCGGATAAGCTTACAAGTGTTTGATATGAACTAACCCAGCTTACCCAACGTAGTCCCTTCAATCCGAGCAAAAATATCCCATCTGGAACAATCAGATTTATTCAACCGAAATCTTTGCTCGATCCAGTTCCGTCACATGATACACTCCACCACAAATAAAACTCAACATATCCACAGATAAACAATATCCAATTAGCTATCAACAGTTCACGTTGAAGAACAGAAATTTGATAGCATCTATAGGTAATACAGAACTTACCCCACCATTCTTGACTTCCACATCAACTAATCTAGCTTCAAATCCAAATTCCCCATATCCGTTCACTTGCATCAAGCTACAACCCATTTTCCATCACCTACAATCACAGCAACCCTATGTTTCGGATCAAGCCATTACGATCAAGGGATTAGGCTATACACGCGCTCGGAGAAACACAAAACCTACTGTGATCCAAATCTTTGGTCACTGCAAGCACAATTGAACAAGATAGATAAGAAGGAAATGTCATCTCCATTGGCACGGTACATCGGTGAAGAAGAAAATATCCAATCTCTGGCCGATGACGAGATCACTGAAATCAGGCCCTATGAAGTTGTCGGCGTCGTGATTGGCTGGAAATGCTGGCTTCTCGGGAGGAATGGAGAAGACGCGGAGCAATCAATTTGTGGAAGTCGAGGCGGCTGAATGGTTCACCGGAACCCATCGAGTTGCTAAGCGAAAAAAGCGACCCTTGTTCTTTGTTGAGATCACAAGAAGAGGCGTGCGGAGCGAGGAAGAACTTCGCGTGATCGGGTTCGTGGGGCATCAAGGAGAGCTCGGCGACCGGGGCAGCGAGGATGAGAGATGTCGCGGGATAGCTAGCTTAGCCGCCCGGCGATGGCGGCAACCATCGGGCTTGGCGTTGGCGAGGAGCTGTGCTCGATCGCAGGGATCACCCCTGTGCTGAAACAAAACCCGATGGCTAGAGGAGCTCGCTGCCGCCGAGATCGGGAGGGAGAGGCGACGGAGAGCTGGGCGTCGAAGGCGGTAGCGACTGCGCGACTGAGATCTCTGACGACGAAGTGGTGGAAGAAAAGAGCAACAGCGTCGGTGAGAACAAACCTCATCAGAGCTCGACAGGAGAGAAGAAGAGTGTCACCGTCAAGATCGAGAGGGAGCCGGCGATGGTGAGGAAGAAGAATCGAGAAAGCTGAAGGGAGGAAATGCGCGATTGGGAAGCCAAACGAATCGTCGGGTGGTTGGGTTCGAGTGGCTTTTAACAGCCGGTGGAATGGGTTCAGCTAGCCCAAGTCTTGCCTAAGTTTAACCCAAGCTAACCTAGGTTTAACCCAGATTGGGTTTAAACCCAATCTAACTCAAGCCAATCAGCCCAAGCCCAATACATTAATTAATTGACCCATTAGCCCAATGGATTCGGCCCAACAGGTTTAAACCCAATTAACCCACTAATTAAATCCAATTAATTAAAGGGGTTAATCCAAATATTTTTTTTTTCCGTATTTTACATTTACTCTCTTGATTGTTAATCCTCTGAAGAGCAACCCGCTCTGATACCAATTGTAGGATCTATGACGTCGTGCTAGAGGGGGGTGAATAGCGATTTCAATTTTGCTCATTCATTGTCGTGCTTGTCTACAAAATGATTAGCACAGCGGAATTCGGAACCCTAGTACCTACTCCACCGTTGAGCTCTAGAGTGAGCTCTAGTGATGCACACCACCACTAACAAACTTCTCCATCTCGAAAAATACTCTGGTGGTGGAGAAACCTCTTACAAGATGATTACAATAGTAATACATGAAATACAATAAGTATACAAATGAATAAGAAAATTTAAGTAAAGAAAACTTTACACAATAATCTTTGCTTGAGAGATCTTGTGGTTGCTTTAGAAGCCTTTGAAGACCCTGAAATGCACCATCACTTCACTTCAAAATCAACTAAGAAACTTTAATTGAAATCCTTTATGAGATGCTCCTTTTATGACCTGCATCCAGCTAATTTTGTGCCTCGCAGTCGACTGCCAAAAGGCACCAGTCGACTGCCCACAGTGTCATTGTCTCACAAAGGACTTAATCCACGTTGGACTCGCCCAACGAATACCTCAGCAGTCGACTGCTGCATCACCAGTCGACTACCCAATCGACTACTAGAGCTTCTGTGCTATGGCCGCTTATGATCAGTCGACTGCCTATACATGGCAATCGACTGCTCAAGGTCAGTCGATTGCCCATAAATGGCAGTTGACTGCCAGTGACACTGCAGCAGTCGAGTTGTAGTCGACTACTTATCAGTCGACTATTGTGAGTCAACTGAGCTCCCGAGTACTGAACACTCGGTCAGCTGATTGGTCCATAACTCCAATCGACTAGTAAATCTCAAACATGAGGTTTAACCCAAGTATAATCTCCTCATACTTTATCAATCACCCTTAGCCTAGACTTAAGCCTTCTAATTACCTCCATCAGTTTCATGCTCTCAGGATTCATTCGAGTCCTTCATAACTCATTCATCCTTCGTGCTAGTCTTCAAGTGCTTCCATCGGCTATGTCATGCTAACTGGGTCCTTTGCCAAGGTTCATTTGAACTTATGTCACCAAGACCACATGCTTAGACTTTACGCTTCCAAAATCTCACCCTTGAACTGCCCAATTGCCAAGTACCCATGACTTGGACTTTCAATTGTCATGATCATTCTTGGACTTTCCAATTGCCAAGACCATGCTTGGACTTTCCAATTTCGAAGACCATACTTGGACTTTCACATGCCAAGACCATGCTTGAACTTTTCAATTGCCAAGTACCCATGACTTGGACTTTCACATGCCAAGACCATGCTTGAACTTTTCAATTGCCAAGTACCCATGACTTGGACTTTCACATGCCAAGACCATGCTTAACTTTTCAATTGCCAAGTACCTATGATTTGGACTTTCCTTGCCAAGTATCCAAACTTGGACTTCTCAATTGCCAAGAATATTCTTGGACTTTCGAGGCTGATTGATCTAACAATCTCCCCAAACAATCTCCCCAATATGGTTTTGGATATTTCAATCATCCACTAGTCATATGGTCAACATATGATCAAGCTCATTGTCAACCCATCGTCAAACATCAAAACTCTACTCGAGTCCCACTCGAGTTTGGTCAACATTGACCCGGGGCCTATTGCATCAACAGTGCGCTCCGAATCGAGAAGAGGGTGAGGATTTTGGTCCTTAAGGACCAAACAGTAACAATCTCCCTCTCATATAATCATCCTAATAGCAATGCAGGCTTCTAAATCAATCCTAGTACTACCCTTGGCTTCCTGCATGTCAATGCCATCGCATCCTAAGGCTAGGTGTGCTTGCTCAGATAATGTCATGGTTGTTATTTTTGCATTCTAAATATGAAATTAAACGGAAAGGAACTAAAAATAATAGAAAGGAAATTGCAAGTACTAAAAATAAAAAGAAGATAAAGATAAAGCTTGGATTGCCTCCCAAGAAGCGCTTGTTTTAGGTCATAAGCTCGACCCCACTAAAATTTTAATTGGGAACTTGTGGTCGGAGGAGCTTGTATCTCTTTCCTCTCTCCATAAGTTCATTGAGGGAGTATCTTTTAAATTTTGCTCGTGCTAGGATAAGATACTTCTCTGCCTTCGTATCTCTCGTTCCTCTATATCTTTTAAATCTTGCCCTTGGAGGAACTAGTATTTGTTTATTTCTTTTCTTAGTTGGATATTGAATATGCTCAACTTCGAATGTTCATTAGGAGTCCATTCATGATATTCGTCTTTATCCTTATGTTGTAAATAATGCAACTTGCCGCAAACATCCTCAATAAAAGATTGATTAGTAGTTTCTATTATATCAAATGAAATTTCATTTTTACCAAATACCAAAGAAGCTTTATCATCTATTACTACAGCTTCGGTGGTGGTTAAGGTAGTTTTTCTAGATTCTCGAGGTTCGAAGATTTTTGAGTTGAAGTAATGCTCTCCTCGATCAAAATGTCAATATTAAATTCCACAAGTTCTTCTTCATCCATATGGTGTAAATAATGCAACCCACCACAAACATCTTTAGCAAAAGATTGATTAGTCTCAATTATATCAAATGAAATCTCATCATCACTAATCACTAAAGGGGTTTTATTATTGATAACTAAAGTTTCAATGATGGCTAAGGCAGGCTCTTTTGGATCCTTGAGGTTTGGAGGTTTTTTAATTGAAGCAACGCACTCCTTGATCAAGATATCAATGTTATATTCCTCAAGTTCCTCTTCTTGTGATGATTGAATAGATTTACCCCCTTTGATCATTGTGTCATCTACATTCTTATTGTTCATTTGTAAATATTGAGTATCCAACCTAATATGTTTAGTACAATTATTGAAATTATCTACTAGTTCTTTGAATGCTTTTGTTATAGCATGATGTTGTTGATTGAATTCTAGTATTTATTGTCTAAACTCCTCTTGTTGTCGTGTTTGGTCTATAACAAAATTCTCTAGCATAATCTTTAGGTTGGATTTTGGTGTCTGACAAAATTTTGATGGTGGTACATAATAGTCATTTTCAATTTGGTCTTGATAGAAATTTTTTTGAGGATTTCTCATATCAAAGCAATGAGGGTACAAATATGAGTCAGGGTATAACCACTGATTTTGATTGTAAGTAACATCTACTTGTTTGAAAGATGAAGGTTTAAATAGGATTGGTCAATTATCAAAATCATGTCCGCCTTCACCACAAATTTTATAATAAGGGTTAAGAGAATTCGCAATATTAAATTGATTAAATCTTTGAATTCGAGCATGCTCCTTTGTATAGGAGAAAATAAAGGAAAGCATTAGTAATAAGAAAAAATAAATAAGAAAAATCTAGATTCACCAAATCGTAAGCAAATCCAATATTGAGTGCAGTCCCTGACAACGACGTCAAAAACTTAATTAGTGGAAATTGCAAGCGTACGACTATCGTCAAGTAATAAAAATATCGATCTCATAAGGACTAGTCAAGTACTAGATACGAGCGATGGAAGATTATCTAGAAGAATCAAAAATGGATGAGTCAATAAAATAAAAGATAACAAACCGATTAAAAGATATAATAGAGGATAATCCTAGGATTTCAGTATCACTACTATGTCTATTATCCAAGCAGTTCTCTCTTATATGGATATGTATTCTTGAAGGAGACTTATCCTAAAGTAATCGACAACCTCTCTCAAGGTCGGACCGATTATCTACCTAGACTCTATTCCTACTTTCACAGTATTCGTGCGTATGCGACCTGACTACATTGGAAACCTATCACTAGCACCCCGCAGATCGAATTCTAGACTTACTACTGGTTATTTATAGAAACAGATTGAAGTAAACCCTTTACGCTCTATGATAGTCTTTGAAGGATCCACAAGAGGTCTTAATTATGATGAGATATCAATACCTAGACCCTATTCCTACTTTCACAATATTCGTGCATATGCGACCTTGACTGCATTGGAAACCCATCACTAGCACCCCACAGATCGAATTCTAGACTTACTACCGATTATTTATAGAAACAGATTGAAGTAAACCCTTTATGCTCTATGATAGTCTTTGAAGGATCCACAAGAGGTCTTAATTATGATGAGATATCAATACGTAGATGATTTTTTAACCGCATCAGAAATCTATCACAAGAACCCCATGAATCTATCTAGACTTCAATTTTTACTCATAATTGAATCCTCGAGTTCAATTCTAAATATCTGGGATTGAGACTCACCTCTCGATTAGTTTCCCTTTTAAACCTCTATCCTCAAGAGGTATTGATCACTTTCGAGATATTTGTCCGTAGATGACCTTGGTCGCAATGGGAACATATCATGAGAACCCCAACGAATCAGTCTAGACTTCAATCCTCATTCGATATTAATTCCTCAAGTTTTATTCTATAGATCTAGGATTGAGGTTAACCCTCAATCCCTAAAACATACAAATAAGTTGGCCACCAAATACGTAAATGAATCAAGACGTACGATAGTATCAAATCGGGAAATACAATTTAATAGACAAGAGAGTTATGATAATTCAAGATAGTTCGACATAGAGTTACTTCCTAATCTTAAAATACAAGCCTACTCCATAAAGGAGTTACAAAACATAGATGATAGAAAAAGAAAGAATTAACCCGACGTCCTATGTCTTGAGCGACTTGTCTTCGGCGACTCCCCAAGATGGATCGCTATCACGAACCCTTAGATCCTCAACCGTTGGCCTCCCTCTGGGGCTCACTTTGGGTCCTCTTTGATGATCTCTTGATCTTCTATCCGATGATAATTTGTTGGAGACTTAGGGTCCTTTTTATAGACTTTGGAGGTGAAGAAGTCATTATTTTGGAAAAGAAATCTCGAGTTAGTTGCAGATTACTTGGGTTGAATATAGCGTGACACAGTAGTGCCAATTGGCACGATCAGAGCGTGCCGAGCTTTCTTCGTAACAGAATTTGGAATTTGTTCTGACACGACTGTGCTAATTGTCATGACCAGGCCATTTCAGATGTTGTAATAGGCAGTGCAACTCCGTTTGCTCCCCATTTGATCGTGAATCCATGTAGCTTTCCTTCATGAAGATGTTATGCCTCTTTTGACTTGATTTATGCCCTCCTGAGAAGAAAAACATGAAAATTGTATTTATCTGAACTAGAAAAAGTAAATGAATGAAAATGCTATATTTTTATTGTGATATGTAAACAAACCCTAAGAAATGCATGCTAATTGGATTCTAAAAAGTGTGTATGATTCACACTCATCACTAGGCACAGAAGGCTAGCAACTCGACAGACCAATTGAGTGATGGCTTAGCAGTCGACTGATGGATCAGAATCCGATGTGGATCATGTCGTTGGAGCGACAAATCGCACAACGATCCATTGACTAGTCTACTAGGGGTAAGGCAAGTCGACTGGTAAGTAAAAATTAGCCCGATAAACACCTTATAAAAGAGGATTTCGTGGAGATTTTGAGATGTTGATTCTTGGATACTTTGAAGGGGATTTGCTACTGCATTTCAAACCTTCCAAGGTATTCCAAAGCAACCAAGCTACAAGCAAGCAAGATCACAATTGTATAAAATATTTTGATTCTTATTTTTCATTTCACTTGTATATTTGATATTTGGTTGCATTCTTTATAAAGCTCAGGTTGTAAGAGGTTTCTTCACCTCCGAAAGTTTTCGAAAAGGAGAAAGATAATGGAACTATCGTAGAGCTAGGCCGTGGAGTAAGAATTGGAGATTCCGAACCATATAAAACTTGTGAGTTGTGATTGTGGTTTATTATTTTGTTTATCTTTTGTTTCCCCTACACATAACGCTTTGTAGGCAAGCACACGAAAGCTAGAACGAATTGAAAGATCAAATCGAGTCGCTATTCATCCCTCCCCCCCTCTAGTGTGCTAAGGTCCTAACACATATATCATATTGATCACACCCTGGATGGGCACCTTATATTTCACTAGGTGTTCTTCCTTCTCTGATCAAGAATTAGTTGGCTTAAGACCAAATCTTGAGGGATTAGCCTAAGATGGCCCTGCAGAATATCGGTGTGACACAAATGACCACTATTCAAGAAGAGCCATTAATCTAGTTCGCAATTGTGGATGTATTCTCATGAGTCTTTTGAGCTACAAATCCAGCTTCTGACAATCACAGGTGTGGTGGTCATATACTTCCAATGAAAGGCACAATAGGTATGTATTGGGGGTCGACGAGGTCTCGTTCGTTAAATGAGTGAAGTGGTCTCCTCATAAGTTGATGTTCATCACGTATCAGGAGAGCCTTTTCTTTGGAAACCCTCAAAGGAGTAATATAGGACTGATATCTAAGAATAGGAGGTCTAGAAGATATTTGAGTCTCCCCTCTGCTTTGTTCTAATCAAGCCTTTTGTGTTTCCTCGATGTTGATGTACTTTTTCACCCGAATGAGAAGCTCATCATAATCATGAGACGGTTTCTTCACTAAGGAATGGAAGAAGTTGCCCTCACGAAGTCCTTGTATAAAGGCATTGATCTTCATCTCGGCTACACCGGGGTATCTCCAAAGTGGCTCGAGTAAACGCTTTATATACTCACGTAAGGTCTCCTCTGATTTCGCTTGATGTTAAATAAACTGAGAAGAGTAGGTTGATACCTCTTAGAGCTTGAAAAATGATGCAAAAATAGTGTCATGAAATCATCAAACGAATAAATTTGAGAGATGAATTCTCGAAACGACCCAAGTGCTCTTTTGGATCTGTTGTACCATTATAATCATCAGATTGGGTGGTCAAAATGAGAGGATACCTTCTCCTGTATAATCTTAGTAGAAAATGAGCACCCAAACGGCTTAATGACCTTGGATGTTGATTCACTCTGCAACCACAACCCGAGCAACTAAATAGTCTTGTACATCAACACTCATCAGCAAACATGGACGTGGCCAATGTAACTCCTTCGACGATCAAGTCAACTCCTAACTTGAAAAAATGGAACTCACTATTATACAAGCAAAGAAAAAAGTGAAGAAAATGACTTGAGCACTAAGATAGATTGTATCGTTTAACACCGCCACCTACCCTTATATAGGAGAAGAAAACCTATTGTAGAACAGAAAACAACTGCAAAAGTATAAACGGTTGTGGCGCCATTATATGTCATAATAATTTAATTCAGCCACTGAAAAACACATATAATGACTACACCCCCGCGATGCTTCAAGTATATGAATAGACAAACATTTATAATGATCACTCTAGTCCTAAAGCATTGGAAATGTCATCTCAAAGGATAAAATATTATAGTCCATGCGAATAGAGCATCCGAGGAGAAATGGAGCCCGTAAAACCTAAATGCCAAATAGAGCTTGTGCGGCTCAAATGTAGAATACCATCATTTATTATAATAATCAAATATTGACTTCTATAGTAGTTATAACAAGGAATTAGTGTTTACTATAAACTTTTAAATTTTGATCAAATTCATAAAATTTTGATTAATTCGATAAAGTGTTTTTTTTAAAAGTACTCTATAAATATTTTTTTGACTAAGTAGATATTATAACAATGCTAGAATAAAGATATTTTTAATATAATAAATATGTTAAAGTGTCTTTTTTAATTTAAAAAAATAAATATTTTTTAAATAATTCTGATATTACAATGCACCATGTAACATAACCGATAAAAAAAATAAACCAAAGGATTTTGCAGGGAGTTTGGTTCGTAAATTTTTATAAAATATATATCCAGATGTTTAGGTTAAAAAAGCTAGATTTTCAAAGAGCACAAACTTTGCAATTTCAAAGAGCAATTTTAGATATTCAAAATTTATTTTTTATTTTTTTTAGAACCTAAATTTTATTTTATTTTAAAAAGCATGACATTGAATTTGTATGGGAAAATCTATTTGAAAGTATTTTTAGATACATAATATTATTCCATTTTTACTATGTTATCTTTCCGTGATTTATCTCCTTCGTATTGACTGTGAAATTGACTAACAGAAATATTGAGGACGAAACGAATCACACATGCTTGAAGAAAATTTTGCACACTCATAATTTCTTCATTGTTTCGCAGCATTAACTTTGATCTCCAAAAATTGTTCAACTGGTTGCGGACATTTTGGACGTTTATCTGCATACGAACTAGAAGAAACAAAAATCATTGTGAATTAATGAAGTCAGAAATTAGAACAAATTACGATTCAAAAGGTTAATGATAAAATGAAACTAAAATCACGAAAAAAAATCCCACTCTAAACGTTTTTACGATCAATTACACATTAATAGAGGTCCAACAACAAAATCTAAAACTAAAAAATAAAGAAAATACTTGATATGCTAATTGAAAATGCCAAAATCAAAATTATAATTGGAGTAGATTTGTCAAAGAGTGATTCGTGTAACTTAGTGAATCTAATTCAAGTTTTAAATTGGTTTAATTAATCTCTTAAATCTTATTTCTTAGATAGTGGGATAATTGGTTCAATTCTTATCTCTATTTGGGGTGTATCGATGATTTATGTCCAATATGATTATGAGTATATTTGTGCTTTTCTAAATGAATTTTCTTTTGACTTTTTGGATTTTTAAATTACCTTCTAATTATAAATAAAGGGGGTGACAATTATGTGTAATCTTTGATTTTGTTTCAATTCATTGAATTTAAATTTATCAAGGTGATCTCAAAGTTATGGCATTTTTCTTTCGATCCATTTTATTTATTTCTTCAATTTATTGTGGATTAATGATCTCAAAGTTATGGCATCTCGTAGAATTCGCTAACTTTGGCCGTCACCTCATTCGCATTGTCAATGAATTAAACCCAGATCCACTTCAAAGACTGAATTTTACAAACACACACACACAAAACTACAAAAGACTATTTGTTTCAGTTTCCAGCACTCATTATATTTGAGGCTGTTTCTACAAGATCGGACATGGAATTTCTATGCCGGCTAAGTCCAACACTGCCGGAAAAAATATAGAAGCATTCAAGCTCCGACGTCGTCTCTGCCACAGACTCCAGCAGTCTCTCCATTCCAAATTTCTCGAATAATCTGACACTGTTGCTGTCGGAGTTCATCATCCAAATGGCTTGTTCAATCACAAACCTCCTTATTCTTGGGACCTTGATATCTGGATAGTCGTACTCCTTCAGTATTTCTACGAGCTTCCCGACGAGTTCAATCTCTTGAATTCCAGCTTGCTCCAGTGCTCGAGAAAACTCGTCGGGAATTGTGAATTTGCAGAGCTGCCTGGCTAGACCAATAGATGCTTCCAACAGTTTCCCTTTTTCCTTCAAGATGGCCTTCAGCACCTGTTCGAGCAAGCAAGAAAGTTACGTATAAAAATTTTGTATAACCATCAAAGACTGAAAGTAGGCTCACTGACAGAGTATGCATGAATCTTACAGTGGGCATGGCGACTGCAACTTGGCCGAGACTATCATGACATTCTGTTCTAGTATAAGCACACAAATTGCGCAAAATCCTCGATGCGTTGATTCGAAGAACAGGATCGCTTAGAACGCTGATGAGCTGCTTTAATACCTCTGGTTTCTTCAATATACGATCACAATTGTCGCTGCTTTCCAATGCCAACATCGCCAGGGTCTCTCCTGCTTCATTGCGTACATAATTCTGTTCGTCACTGAATCCTGGCTCCAAAAGATCGACACGAGCAGGTTGATTACGCCACCTGTGTTACCAATCTCCTCCTTAGCATTCTCATCCATACTCAAGCTTTTTAGTATCTCAATTCCCAGCTTCTTCATCTGGATGTCTCCATTCTTTACGATCTCCCTTATGTTGCTCACCGTGAATACTATATTGGATATCTCCTTCCGGAGCGTTTTGCCGGTCTCTCCGTCAGTGTCTACCAACATCTTCACCACTTGCAATGATAGTTTGACTATTATACTTTGTGTGGTTGGCGAGTGACTGTCTCTGACAAGTGCTCTGCTCGAACCAGTCAGGTCTATGATCTTGGAGAGAAGGCCTCTGGTGCTTCCGATCTTCCAACAGTTGGCATGGTCAGCCGAGAGCTTCTTGAAGATGAGCAGGCCCAACAGGTTGAGCCTAGAGAAGTCGAACTCCATATCAGAATTTATCTGATCAGAGGTCCTGCCACTGTGAAGCAACGATGACAGTGACTCCATTGCTCCAGGAATCGCAGCGACTCGAAGCACGTTTCTCCTCCTTCCTGCAAGCTCTGACAAAATCTCTGCCGCGCACAGCCTGATCTCTTCTTCTCCCGGGTTCTTCCAATTCAGCATCTCGATCAATCTCTCCATCGTCGACGTCGAAGACCCAATTTTTCTCAGCGTGCCAAAGGCAAAACGGTCATCGTGCACCAACTTCCGTAGGACTCGAAGCCCCATAAGTTGTTCGTCATGGAATTCAGAGTCCAACAAATCCTTGGCGAAGCTCACCAAGTTCATCTTAAAGCCGTCGAAGACGCTATCATTAATGCATTTAGTGTAAATCTCGTAAAAGAATCGCCTGATCGGAAGGATTCCCATGGGTCCGAGCTTATATTCTACACTGACATTCTCTAGAAGATGACACCAGTAGATCCTCCACGCCCAGTAGCTTCTTTCCACCAAAATATGAGAGCTTCACAAAGTGCTAGTCCATAGAATAAATTTATCGAGATACTCGCGTTCTTTCTTCCTTCTCCTCGTGGGGCTTGATCCTGATCTTCTTCTACAAGAAGATCCTGATCGATAAGCTGCATCGAGGAGAGCGTCCACAGGCAATGGCAGACAAGAGTTGAAGGCAAGAGAGTGTCCTACTGATGAATTTCGATGCCTGTATCCAACCAACATGATGAGGACGAGAAACATCGCCCTCGTTTCTATTTCGCCGCGTAGTTTCGGGCGCTCTCTTATTGTTATATGGGTGGAATCTGAACTCGAACACTCGGAAACTGTTCCTGAGAGGGTTTGCAGGCAGCAGCTCCCACTCTAGCTCATGACTGCGGCTGAAAATTCGGATTCCTTCGATGGTGAGAATTATCGTCACAATAGCGAAGTCCTTTCCACGGAGAAGATTCAAGAAACCACTGAGAACTACAGTCGTAGCCCAGATGAAGGCCAACGCCCCGAGTCCAGTAGCAGACTTCTCTAGTATCGCAAGATGGAAGGCGAAGAGCGCTAGCTTCTTTTCAGGAGTGTGAATTTTGCTGCTGTTCCGCTGTATCGGGGTTGGATTTGGATCATACGGTTCCGGATGAGGCGCAAACAGTGAGTGCCCTGCCCCGGCGGCGGCGTCCGAAGTGCCGCTGTGAATTTGGACGACGTGCGGCCTCGCGCCTCGTGGATCTTCTACTGATTGCTCTTTCGCAAACATCATCGATGGAGCCAAGCTCTCTTCTTGCGATGGCATGCAGCTAACAATATCGACTTTTGCTTGCTGTGCTGAAGCTTTCGATCAGTGAGAGCTTCCTTCTTCCTGTCAAAAGGACGAATCAATCCACATGCATGATCAGTGAGATCATGGAAGAAGAAGAATCAAGTCTCGAGAAGAAATTAAGTTTTGGACACCATAAATAAGATGATGAAACCTACTCTTTTGCTTTCGTGAATGGGTTCAGATCGGAGACGATGCCTTCCAATTTATCGCACTAGCTGCTGCGTGTTTCCTTCTTCTCTTGCGTTTACTTTTCCCGGTCAAATGTCAATATATGGAGGGAAGCCAAGTATCTGCAAGCAGGTTCTTGATGCATCTAGATAGTCGTGGGAAGCCAAGTCAATTAGCGTGTGGCATTGAATCTTGAAAATGATAAGTTATTGAGCAATGCATCTGATCAAGGAGATTTAATTGACTTGTTTGACGAGTTGTTGTAGATGACGAGGAAGATTCAACATGAATCCATATATACGTACCGATTAGATTATATAATCTAATCGGTATGTATATATATGTCATACTCCGAGAGTATATCATATCGAAAAATAAACGGACGACATTCTTTGCAGACGTGCAACATATGTCGAGTTAATCTGAGGCCGTAGCTCTGTAACAATATAACATAAAGATATCAACATATCAAACACAGCGGAAACAATACAGACAGATAAAACAAGATACAAAGACTAACTGTGCACTCCGGAGTGACTTGACACGACAAGAATCATAACAGAAATCGAATCAAAGACCAAATACATACATCACATCCGTATATCACAAATACGAAAACAATACAAGGTAAAAACTCAAACTAACAATCCATAGTAATACAACAATACGGAAAAACATATCCATTCGTCCGGTGTGAGATGGGATCAGCTGGCGGAGCTCCGAACGTCCAAGGAATCTTCTACCTGTTATCTGGGCGACAGGAAACCCAGAGTCCAGGGGTGGTGAGTATAAACTCAAGGGTAATATATAGAAAGTGCATGAACATATAGGATAAAGAGATCTACAAGTATACATGTGAAGATCTACAGGTATACAGCATGAGTCCAATAGACATACAGTCCTATCCAAATCTAATAACGAGTAACCACAGTATAGTCATACTCAATGTATATACTAAACTGATCAACTGAACATGAAGTAATGTACATGCGTACGGCGATGCTGTAACATCATATGTTAGATCATCACGAGCGGATATACAATAACATAACTCATATAACGTCTGACTAAGTCAATCATACGACCGATACTCCGACATATGAGCGTATATGATCACTGTAATAACAACCCGGTCAGTACCACCTGATGACATGATGCTAATCAAATGCATACGATCGAATCAGCATGTATCATGCTCAACACATAGCAGTATATAAAATACAGATGACATGTATCATGATGAACAACCATATGCAGCAATCATAGCTCAATCAAATGCAGCATCTCACAGGCATATGTAAAACATATATCAAATACATGCATACATATATATCAGCAATGCATATTCATGGTCACGTCTGCGGACCCGTCCAACCACGACCCCAGAGTGGCCAGGGTGGCATGACAATGACAACTAACCCGACTCCAGCTGCCACCACTCTCGAGTGACCGAGTTCGGTAGTATGACAGAGTAGCGTATAAGCGTAAAGATCTAACTACTCCTAGGGGCCCCTGTTGCAAGTCATGTCGTCCCTACCCATGAGTAGACAACGCGCACACACACCGTCTATAGTGGCGAGTACTAACACCGCTCTGCCTG